>BDDA01000002.1:422398-445822 GCA_001662385.1 Chlamydomonas asymmetrica | reverse complement strand
GGGGGGGGGGGGGAGTGAACGAAACAATCACCATGGAACACACCATGAAGCATGCGCCAGCGCCAGACGGGCGCCAGTACTCCAGGAGTCGAGACGACCATTACGAGTTGCGGCGAGTGCACGTGCGCGCAAATTGATTGTAGGGGTGGACTGCACAGGTGGACTGGTGAGAGGTGCAACGCAAACAGATGCAGACCCACAATGCAAATGCAACGCGAAACGCAGTATGGTCAGTCATGCATGTGCGTTGCAGGGTGCAGGCGGTTATATGCTGCACATGGGCACCACCCAAATGCCGCCAGGTCAATTTGGGACCTGGAGTGTGCAGGGTGAACCCCTCACAAGAAGCTCTAGGCTACCATAGGGTCAGGCGACTGCAGAGTTTCTTCCTCACCTGTCGAACCTTGTTCACCGCAGTGTGCACTTTCAAGAGTCAAGGCCTGCTGTGAGGTCACTTGCGGGCACCTTCCTTCCACACACCGCTGGCGCTACACCATACTACTCAATATCCTATCAAAGCGTAAGCAAGCTGCTGGGGCACGCAATCGCTTGAGACTCGACGCCAACAATGTGAACGTAACGCCTGACGCAACGCCATCAGGCGCAGCGCTGCCATCAACATCGCAGTCACCGTTGGCTCTGCTGGAGCAGCTGCTGCATGTGAGTAAACGGCGCTGAGACTGTGTGCTGTATGCTTTCTGAGCGGACGCTGGTGAGCTGTCGGGCAAGTTTTCGATGGATGTTGCACTCTGGGGTGTTTGCGCACAGGAGCTGGACGCCACAGATGGCGACGCTGACACATATGACTTGGCCGAGCTGGACAGCAGATTGTGGAGCTTAGCATCTGCCTGCCAGCAGGCTGCCAAGCACAAATACCTTCCCCCACCGGTTTCGAACCCTGCTGAGTCAGGTGTGTGCAGACGCTTTGACAACAGCTAACACTGCCTTTAAACACCTGCTGGCATGCATGTATGTGGATTTTGTGGCAGCTTGTGACAAGGTTGTGCTTGAATGCTCACGTTGCACTATGTAAAGTGTGTGCTTGTGCACACCTGCATGTGCGCCGCAACTCGAATGGGTGCTAGTTTACAAAGGGTGCTAGTAGGTAGCTCTTGAACAAACGGCTCTGCGGTCAGTCAAAGCCTTCAAACCCACTGCGCAGGTGTCAAGCCTTGGGCACGTCGCCCACCCCCAGCTCCCACCCCCACGCCAGCGCTGTTGGAGATATGCCGAGCCTTGCCCCTACCAGAACTCAAGCAGTACCTGTTCGACAAAATGTGCCCCAAGGACCAGCTCTCTCTGGTGTCCACCTGCCGGGCGATGCGTCGACTCTCGCTGCAAGGCTTTCTGACGTCCGCCACGTTTGATACGTTCCAGGATGGCTTGGTTGGGCTCTTCTATTGCACACACACCTTTGAACACTTGCAAAGTATAACGGTGGTGGACCTACCTGTTATCCCTGCATACTGCCGCTTGCTGCATAGTGCCCTGCGGGCAGCGACCAGCCTACGCACGCTTCGAATCTCGCCAGTATACGACATAGGCTGTGAGGATGCCGACTTCAACCTGCTGTTTGGCGCCCTGTCGTCGGCAACCAGGCTGCAAAGCCTGACCTTGGGCGATTTCTGGACGTCATGGGAGGGATGCTGCGACCGGCGCATCGCCGTCAATGCAGCGGCGGACGCGGCTCTCGCGGGCGCCCTGCGCGCGCTCACGTGCCTGACGCACCTGTGCATCGACCTGAGCTCGTCCACGTCGTGCTCGCACAGGCAGAGCTACTACAAGCGCCAGGAGCAGCGCCTTTCGCAGCGCCAGCGGCTGCGTGTCAAGCAGCAGTCGGAGTCGCACCAGCAAGAGGAAGCGATGGCACCCCGCACTTCCAGCGCAGGCCAGGCGCTGAGCACGCCCACCAGCAAGGACGCCCTACAAGCAGCTCAGAGGGAGGTCATGGATAGCATCAGCGCGCTGCCGTCCCTGTCCTCCCTGGCTCTCACAAAGGCCAAGAACGGCGTGTTTGTCTGGCAGCACGCGCACAACACCCATCCCGTCTGCCTGCCCACCCTCCTGACTCAATACCACCCTCCCAGGCTGACCTCCCTTCAGCACCTCGTCCTGTCACACACCGTGTACGATTTCCGCGATTTGGGTCAGGCACTGGTGGCAGCGATCTGGGTCACGCGGCAGCTACAGACGCTGCACATAGAGGCGTGTGCGTACAGGGCAAATTGCCCCCTGCTGGTGCCCGCATTCATGCATGCGGGCGTTTGGCTGCACCTGACGGCCCTGCGGACGCTCAACCTCATCAACAGCATGGTGATGAGGAGCGAGAGCGCACACGCGCTAGCGCAGCACGCGCTGCCGCACATGACCCAGATCACGCACCTCAGCCTGGCGCGCAACCCCCTGGATGCCGCGGATGCAGCGGCGATCGCGCGGCAGGCAGCGGCTTGCCTGCCGCGCCTGCGCCACCTCAGCCTCTCACACAACGGCCTGTTGGCGGATGAGGGGGCTTCAGAGGTGGTAGCAGCGGTCTTGGGGCAGTCGCCCGCGTCATGCCTTCCCTGCCTGGAGCATCTGGACCTCACACGGTGCTGCGTCAAGACCGCGACACGTGAGGCGCTACAGCGCCAGTGGGCGGACGCGTTTGCGGCTGGGGCGGCAAGCAGCGGCGGCAGCGGTACCAGCCGTCGTTGCCCCGAGCTTGTCATGTCCTATTGAGCGCAGACACGCCGCCTGAATGCCCCTTGGCCACAGTGATGACGGCAGATCCACATCAAAATCGACATGCCTCAATGCAATCGAACAATGCATCATCTTTGTCGGCTGTGTGTGCATGCGTTGCCACAGCCATGCCCTTGCCAGTTGCCACAATGTGTGCGGCCTCACGACATGTTGGCATGAGTATGGCTGCGCTTGTCCCCATCCAAGGTTGGCTCAGCGCTCTCAACAATCTCGTACCCATGCCCAACCAACCGCCGCCACGCGCCCCGCTTTCTCCTGTGGGGTGCCAAAACACCGGCACATGTGATGACGCCGCAGCACCCTCGGTTGGATGCCGCTCCAACCGCTCGCCTCCAGCACGTGAACGCGGCTGTCATCACAGGAGTTGCATCCAATACCGTGTTACAGAAGCTACTGTGCTCCATACCCCCATACAAGTCAGACACCAGGGCCTTCATGCATGCTTCACCACACATGGTCCGCTATGGAAACACGGCAGCGCCGACCAACCTTGTAAAATTGTAACACTACGCACTGGTATTGCAATGTGTGCATTGCATGCTTATGACAGTCATCCGTGTGCAGTTGCATCACAAATCCACGTGTGTTGTGCATCGCAGCCCAACATGGCGCTAGACATACACAAAGGTTATCGTATCATTTGCCACTGTACATGGTCAAGCCGCGCGAGATGGGGAACGCTCAACGCTGCTCAACGCTGCACGGACGGTGAACGAGCTTGGCAGCAATCCTGCCGCCTACCAGATATTGCCTGGCTGTTGTGCAGGCTAGATTGCCACGACCGCAGATCGAATCATGTCTGTGTACCTCACCTGTCAAAACAACTCAAATCCGTTTTTGAAGTGGCTGCGCGCACCAAAACACAGGAGGGTGCATGGGATGCTGGGGTCGTCGCCGTTTGGCCGCTAGGGCGGGCCATCAGGGCACGCCACTGACTACCGCACCCCTTGCATCCCTGATCACTCCGCGCATGGATGCGCTAAGCATGCAGAGCCATCAGCCCATCCCCATGCGCTCATTCAGGACCCTGGATCACCACCAACGCCATGAAATTCAAGGAGCGTGTCAGCACCAAGGATCATTGCTGCACCAGCTAAATCGGACAGCGCTCGACGTACAAGGGTATGAAACCAATGGCATGAAACATGGTATGGGACATGGTATGTGATATGCCGTATGAATCTGTAAATTAACACGGCACCAGGTGATTCATGTGCTCACAAGGCAGAGAACCCTGCACGTTGAAATATGCTGCAAACGGACCAGCGAATCATACGGCCGTATAGGTATCATGCATGAGCCAGCCACGGTGACAGGTATTGAAAAACACAAGCAACAATGTTGTCTCTTGTAGGGTCACCTGCCACGAAGTGGCTTCCGATCGGTCTCAACGGTTCTTCACGTGCAGGGGTTTGTACTTCGCCGCCTCAAGTATGTACACAGCACCCGCCAGCCAGACTTTAACTGCAGTTAAACAACAGTGCACCCACCGTTATGCCGAGAGTACGCCTGCTGTCTCTTAAATCTTCGAGGGGGTAATGCTCACCTCAACATCTCATTGCAACTGTCACGCCACCACTACAACCAAGCTGTGGCAGCCAGGTAAGCCGTGCATTGCCAGCACATGCATCCTTGCTGCCAAACAAACAGACATGCAACAAATGAATCGGGTGATGCGGATTCACGCATGAAGAAGCTTGATACGGAGCATCAGCCAAGGTTGGGAACCTTACTAACCGGTGCAGGGTGCAGCCGCACTTACAACAGATGCATGAAGCCAGCGCAGTGATGAATACACTAAGCAGAAATACACTGTGCAACCATCACATATGCCTTACTGTCCCACGCGTGGGCCACTCCCTGAGTGCGACCAGACCCACACGCCGGCGCCGCATTGTGAACATGAACTATGAATCGGCTTGGAACCTTGGGACTTTGGGGCTGGCCTCAACCGGGGCACCCCGTGCAAAAGTGCATGTGCACCTGCCATGTCACATGGCATGGTGCTGTACCTCGCCGGTTGCCAAGGGAACGTGAAAACCGGCACAAATCATAGGAATGCACTGATATTGCTGTCTAGAAATGCCATGCCCAATACCATCAGAGCTTTGCTTGCAACCATTTGAGCAAGCCCAATGGGTGTGCATGGCACACCTGCCACAACTTGGCAGGTGCCCTGCAGCGGCATCACTGGGCGCGTACGTGCAAGCGTTGATGTGTGCTGATGGGTTGCAGCGCCGCTGACGGATTGCACATAATGGGAAACTACAATTCCCTGATAACCAATAACAAAGGCAGTACGGCGGAGGAGGAAAATGCCGTACTAGCAGCATAGGATGCACGCCACTGCTTCATGTGCGGCGCTCAAAAACGCTGGCAGCGACTGCGTAAGACCTACTGGCTGCATGTACCGTACGACAACCAGCCACAGAACGCCAACAAACGCTCTGGCTCGAACAGGAGCTCACAAATCTTGATGCAGCAATGTGCAACGTTGTAGCATCGTGTACTGGCATGGTCCCACGCATATCAGTATATCACCTACATTTGCACAAGGGGCTGCACACGGCCCTGCTGACAGGGTGACGCAGATGGCGCATGCTGCATGCAGCTGCATGCATGCATGCGCAGTGGGGTAGGTTGATGCGCCCAAGCGCCCCACTGCAACCAACCTCACTTCAGAACTTCAGACAGGCGCCTGCCAGGTGCGGCGCCTTGGCCCATGCGCTCAGCAGCGCGCGCCTGCACTCCAGGCTTACATCCGGGTACTGGTGCACATGCAGCACGCTCAGGCGTGAGATTCCGGGCTCAGAGATGAGCGCTGATGCCAACGCGGACGCGCCCTCGTCGCCAACCCGGTTCCCCGCGAGGCACAGCTTCTGGAGGTGTTGCAGGTGACCCAGCACTCCCGCCAGGGACACCGCACCTTCGGCCAGGATCGCGTTGTGCTTGAGGTCCAGCGCTTGGAGGGTGGGCCCGAGGGCCGGCAGCGCGTGCGTTGCGAGCAGCGCGGCGCCGCGGCACGTGATGCCAGTCTGCGGCAGCTGGAGGTCACGCAGCTGCCGCCCACCACACGCCGCGCCGCTGCTGCTACTGCTGCATGCTCCGAGACCGCAACCGTAACCGGAGCCATGAGGGGTGGGAAGAGGTTGAAGGTGATTACCCTCCCCTGCATGGGGTGCGGCGGTAGGGCTGATGGGGCAGGCGGGGCAGGGGTTTCGGAGGGCGGGGCCGGATCCGAGTGCGGTCCATGCACCCGCAGAGCAGAAGTGCTCCAGGATCGCGTCGCCCTGTGCACCGTCATCGTCCATGGCGGAGATGCGCAGCTCGTGCAGGGAGGGGAGAGAGCCGGCGGCCAGCGCCAGCGCTAGGGGCAGGAAGATGTTGGGGTGCCGCAGGTGGCTGGCGGCAATGTGCAGCTGCTCCAGGTGGGGAAAGCAGGACCACTGCTTTTCCCGGCTGCTGGCAACCTCAACTGATGCTGCTGGTGCTGGTGCTGCTGCTGCGCCACCTGCCTCTACTCCTAATGACTCGTTCGGCTGTGAATTTCCCACCTCAGTCATTGCAATGCTGCCGCTGTCTGCTGCTGTTGTCCCCACCGCTACCCCTGCTGCCGCATCCTCCGCAGGAAACGCCGTGGGGCATATCAGGCTACTGGCGAGCAGGTGCTCCTCACAGGTTAGCGAAGAACCATTAGCACCTGGAGCGGCAGGGGCATGCGGGGCTGGACACATCAGGAATGCTTGCATCGGGGCGTCATCCGCAAACATCACGTCATCCAGCCGCAGGCGCCGCAAGCGGGATAGCCCTCCGATGGCTGCCATCAGCGCCACGTTCCTGCGCCAGGGCTTGTGAGGAGTCTGATGAGGCAAGGGGCTATCTGTGCCGCCTTCTTCCGCTGCTTCGATACCCTCGCTGTCGTTGTTGCTGCCCCCAGACAGGGCTGCGGAGGTGGCGGCGTGCCAGGGCCGCGCGGACACGCCCTCGAGGCGAAGCACGTCAAGCGTCGTAAGCTGGCTCAGTGTGTCAGCGAGGGCGAGCTCCTCGCTTTCGGAGAGGCTGCTCATGCCGGTGAGCTCCAGCTCCCTCAGGCCCGTGTTAGCGCGCTGCTCACCTCGGCAAAAACGCGTGGACCGCCCCGCCTGCTGACCCAGTTGGTTTGTGGCCTGGTGCGTGAGCTCCTCGATGTGTTCAGCAGGAGCGGCGGTGGAGAGTGCAGCGAAGAAGGGTGCAAGCGCGTCCGGCGAGCTGAGCGGGGAGCGCTCCGGAACCAGCACACGCAGGCGGACGAGACAGCACGAGGCGTGCAGCGCGGAGCGGAGCTTGGCGCAAGACAGCGGCCCCGCGTCACACGTGTCCAGCGTCACGCTCTGCAGGCCCTTGTAACGCTGCGCACAGAAAATCCAGCGCTCGTATGCCTGCAGGGAAGCTGCTGCCTCGGGCGCAGCTGCAGCAGCAGCTGGCGAAGCCAGCTGGCACTGGCCTCCTGCCTGGCTGTTGGCTTGCAGCAGTGCTGCAAATGTGTTGTGGACTCCGGCACAGGCACTAGCCGCCTGGTTTGGCAAGCATGTAATTGTGATTGACGTCACCAGTCCCTCCTGAGCCATGCGCTGCAGCTCACGGCAAGTGCAGCGCAGAGCGTTCTGGTCGACCGCATCCAGACGGTCATACAAGCAGCGTTTGGTATCGGCCAGGGGCAGCGCTCGGAGCACGTCCAGGAACGTGGCGCGATGTAAGGGCTGCAGCTCGGCGCTTGCGGGCTGCAAAGTATCTCCAGCAGCACAGAGCCGACGCCGGTGACGCTTGCTACCTGCACAACAGTTGCACATGCCAGGGCACCACGATGCCTCTCTTGTTGTTAAAAAGCTCCTTGTTGTTTCGGCAGTGACCGGCCGGCTGGTGTGGGGTGCACAATTTCCCAACCGCCACATTGCAACTCGCACCAAGTCATTTCAACGCACCCCCCATACACGCACTGCAGGTTATTGGAAAGGTTTCTGTGGCCATTCACAGTAGCTACTGCTGCACAGTGTGTCCCTGCAGCCGGACTGTGTCCTCTGAAGTGGGGTGTGCCTATGATGATGGGTTGACAAACTCACGTGTGTGCCAGCAGGGCATGCAGGCCAATACTATTAGGCATGCCCAAAACAAGTTCCTGTGGGACCTCATATATATGTGTGTTCACTCATTTACTCCCCAGAACAAACCTGTGTGGATTGCTGGCGACAGCGGTTGAAACATGGGTTGGTCCATGCGATAGTCGGCCGTGCCTCGACCGGAGGACGTCACCCAGCGAGGAGGCATGGGTCCGTTATGTAAAGTATTCGTTCCACCTCCATCCTGTCTCTCCTCCGACAGCCCTACTCTCTCCGCTGTGCAGCTCACAGTGCAATTGTTGGTTGGCACAACCATGTCATCGTCGAGAGCGTCCACGTCTGGAACGCGAAGATATTCCTGCAACAGCAACACGAACGGCCACCGGTACGCGTTACAGATCCGCTGTAAAGATTTCTAAAGCAGGGCAACGGTGCAAACGCTCCACGCTTTGTCAGCATGTACGCAGGTACCAAGGTCGTGACCACGTTGCGCATGCATGGTGCGCTCACCTCAGCTTCGACACTGCCCAAAGACAGGCTTGAGCTGGCACGTTCCAGTGACCACAGCCTCATGTTTTTCAGCACTAGGTGTCGTGTGCTGGCTTGATTCAGAGAAAGTCGACTTGCAGTTGCCGCGTCTGAGTCAGCATATGTATGGCCTCTTGCGCGCTAGGGCCGCAGAGGTCACTGTGGTCAACAGCAGCTGCACGACTGATAAATGCACAGAGATGCGGCTCTTGTGTGTGCACTACACAGAACATACGCAATCAAGAGCAAGCTTTGCATGCAATGACGCAGAGTTGGACGAAGCATTGCAGTACGTTTTCAGTTCTCACTTGCCAACATGCTGAGATGTTGATGCCGATGAGCGTGGGAACGCATGCGCTTCGTGCGCTGTGACACCCTCTGTCCTGCGTTTGAGTTGCAATGCTCCTGCACCACGGCACAGCCACTCAGGACGAAAGCAAGAGTGCACCATGCGCACCATGTGTGAAGTCACGGGTGCACACAGAGGCGAGCCCCTCACCTGCCATTCACACATATGTGAAGTGGTGTCATACTGTCAGGGATTCTAGTAAAGATTCAGGAGGCAAATTTTGTCATAGCGTCGCCGGCCCAACCGGGCCCAACTGTCATCCAGGCATTCTCATGCTGGTGTTGCAGGAAGCGCTTGGCCTGGTGGGTCGAGGACAGCGAGCGGACGGCATGCAGGTAAGTGGCCAGGCAGAGGGCACTAGCACAGTGCTTGGGTAGGTCAAGATACCTGTGCACGTGCCTGTGAACCATGACGGGCAGGAACCATGCGGGGGCGGTATCCCCATCGCCGAAACAAAGCAAGGCAGAGTGCTGGGTCGTGAGAGTTGGGACTCAGCTGCAGGCGTCACGGTGCGTACGGGACGTGTCATAGCATCGCTGGCATCAGGGTTGAGGCCCAGGTTGAGGCCACTTCCGCAGCAATACGTGCACGTGCCAGCAGCAATCAGCAAGCTTAGCTTGAATGCACACCCCGTGGCTCAAGCATGCAGATCGGTTGGCGCTCCTCGTGTACCGTACACGTATGAGCTGCAGGCGTCATGCTAAGCTACGCATGGTGCAAGCCAGCTGCAGTCGCACAGTGCCTGTGGCCGCGTGCATGCTTTGGCTGTCTCAACGCGCGTGCGTCGCATCTCAATGTGTGCATACTGGAAGATGCTGACCTACCAACTTGCGGATGCTGACCTATCCCAGGCATGCATTAATGCATATAATGTGCATGCAACAGCCCACATGTGTACTGTGTATTGCCGGAGGCGGCGCAGTTGGACACATTGTGTAAATTCGCCTCTTCCTCAGCCAAGGAGTGCCCTGATGACTAGGAACACACGGGACAGGACGGGACTGTTCAGGCAGGCAGGCAGGCAGCCTGTGCGAATATCATGTACGCACATGCTGACTCAATGTGCCTGGACAATGTGTTCAGCACTTATCAGCGGCCATGCAGGGTATTGACGTGTATTCACTCTGGCCGTGCAGATCCACTTTCTGCTGTACGATGGCTTCAACGGGGCACACGCAAAGCTTGCTGGTTGCCGCGAGCATGCCTCAGCCTGGTCACCTGTGTGCTGGCAGTTGGGGAGAGCAAGAGCTGGGCCTCTCTGCTGATTTTGGTCTTCTGAGCAGCATTGGGTCGTGGTATTGATACATGTGGTATTACAGAGGTATTACACCAGTAAAAGTGTAATGTACAGTCTTCCCGGTATTACTGCACTACTTGGGGTCAAAATTGCCACACACAGGTTAGGCACAAGCGCACCTGCCATGCATGTGCTGCATGGGGCAGGCCTGGTCTACGCGTGCACGTGTCAAACGCCGTCACCGCCAAGTTGTACAAACTCCCGGGTGCGTGGAATTGCACTCACAAGTGCAACCCACCTTGATTGCATTCGTGTTATTGACTTCCGTCAAGGGCACTACTGGTGCGGTCTGTAGACCGCAAAGGTACGTGTCATAGGTTGCAGCTGCAAACTCAACGTGTTTGCGTGTTTCAGGCGTGCACGCAGGTGCTGCCGTTGCAACCACAGTCAAAGTGTCAGCCTGAACAAGGGCTCTAAGCCTTCTTGGGGATGCAGGTCTGGTAAGTGTTGCGGAAGAGCTTCTTGGTGAGGCCGGTGACCTTCTTGTAGAGCACACAGTACCTGTACGAAAGCGTCCACGCGTCACGACATGAGCATCAGCAGGAACACGGGTTGCAGACACCTTGCACACAACCACGGCAGAGCACTTGAACAATCGTGCTCTGGGGCCACCGTCTTGGTTGTAGAGTTGAGGGTTGCCATGCTGGTGCATGTATGTTGGCTTTGAGGTTGGGCAAACGGCAGGGGCTCGCACACACTGAACTTGCATTTACTGAAGACAAGTTGCAGTGCTGGGTTCACTAGGTGGTTTGCGTTGCTGGCCGAAAAGTGCAAGTCCTCATGTGCGGCTTGACCGCTGCGCACCTGTCACGGCGAGATGCGTAGCCAACACACTTGGAGTCGGCAGAGCAGGCTGCGGCGCAGGCAGTAGCCATCGCCGAAGCAGTCTTCAGAGAGTAGGATACCCTGATTTTCTTGAGCTGAGTGCCGGTTGGCTCGGGCCCACCCTACGCGGCACCGCACAAGGACGAAAAACAAGGCTTCAATTGACAGCACCACTGGTTTGCGTGTTGACCAGAAGCAATTCGTGCGTTGGCCAGCGGCCAACGACACCGAGCAGAGGAGAGATGAGCAAAGTTCACAGTGGTTAGGACGGGATGCGGCAACACTGTGGTGAACGCTCGTCCAACACAGAGCCCACTGACGGTGGGCTTCTCAGCTCATGCGCACACACCAGAACAATATGCAGCAGCAGTCCATAAGGGCAAGGCTGCAACCCATATGCTGCCGTCATCGCCTAAAGCCGATTGCAATCTGCAATTGTGGTGGGGAAGGCTGCGGGTAGTATCAGCAGAAGCTTCTATGCGCCATAACTCTGCCACACGCACCTTCTTGGGGTCGTAGGGCTTAGTGCTACCGTTGCCGTCGGGAATGCCCTCCATCTCGCCTGCGCAAACGAGCACGGTACAGTCACTTGTCGCATGTCCCAAAACCGACGTGGCCAAGGGTCAATTTTGCCTCCGGACCGTGGGTGCTTCAACTCACCATAGCACACGAGGTCAGCGCGGACTTCCTGCACGACGACAAGCACTGAAAGCAGCAGAGACACAAACGGGCAGAGCATGGTCAGTCAGTCCTGAGCACAAGAAGCAGGCAGCTTGGGTACGAAATTGGGTGCGGAATGTTAACCACTCACTGCATAGCGCCAGAGCCAAAATAGCGACCTTGGCGGACATGGTTTAAGATAGAAAGAAAAGTAGGCCGACGAGCAAGGGTTGGGTTGCGCGACAACGGTGGGTCTAGATGAGTTTTATACTGGTTTTAATGCAAGTGGTGGGCCGGTACTTTTGGATGCTTTGGTTCCCTTTTGCTTGCCAGAAACATCAGAGCAAAAACATGAGTCACTCAACACACAGTCAAACACCTGCTTTGAGTGTTAACTAGGTTTGCGTTTCTTCGGTTGCAGGACATGGGCAGGCGTGTTGGCAAGCTCACTCACCACCTTCGCTGACCGTTAATCGCTGACACAGCAGCGTGGGACAGCAACACCGACAAGGCAATAGGCTGGGAACAGCTTGGATGCAACGCAGCATTCTGGGTCAGGTAGGGCGGGGCAGCTTCTAAGAGGCAGCTGCAGCTGCCGAGCCAGCTAGTGCCCGAAGGGAAACAGTATGTGGACAGCACTGCTTAAGGACACGCTGCTGTTGCAACAAGAACGTGCGTGGTGCATGTGTAGTGCAGGGTCGTCTTCATACTGCTGGCCTACCTCGGTGCAGTCCAGGCGTCACCTCGCGTTTGCACGTTACGGCCCCGGCTCGCCCTGTTGCTGACCTCGGCACTCGAAACTCGGCAGCCCGGCACTGCAGTGCACAGCTCTAGATGGACAAGACATGATTGTGCTGCCTGAGGTCAAGGATGATGGATACGTGCACAAGGGCAAGGAATGCACACAATCGCAACCAGGGTGGTCTGACCAGGTTCTAAGGCCAAGGCGAGCCTGCAGCGGTCAGCCTAGGTGAAGCTTGCAGCGATCTAGTTGCACCCATTCTGTCCTTGCACTGCTGTTCAAGGGCCATATCCCATACTCCACAGGTACCTTACGGATGATCACCTCGGCGCGGTGGCGGTTGCAGGTAGGGTCTTGTGCAACTGCCCAGCAAGCAGCAGGCTGGGATAGTGGTCACCCAGCGCTGCGTGTGCCTGATGCAGCGGCCGCAAAACAGGCGTAGGAGCCCAACTTCACCCTCAGCGTCTGTCCCGGCCATCCCGGTCGTTTGAAGTCAGTACTGTATGTTGATCAGTGGCAGCGTCTGACCAACAGGATCAAGGCAGAGTGCTTGTGCACGGTGCTTCTGTGCATGCAAGCATATGGCGTGCGTCTACACGATGCACGCGGAGGAAGCAAGCACTATTAGCCGGCTCACTCAATCCCATGAACACATACAAGGACTGCCAAAGTAGAGGTCAGTCAGTGTACACAGGACTGAACACAGGCTTGGCGCATGCACCGGCTGTATGTGGCACTGAACCATGCAAAGTTGCTGTGTGCAAGCGACCTGCATGCAATGTGCAACTTGCATGCATGCACGTCGCATGCATCACGCAACCATACGCAATTGCATGGGGCAGGCACCAAGCGGCCAAGCGCCCTGATGTGGCATGCTTTAGGGCTGGTGTGGTTGCACACATGCACGTCAGGAGACCAACATTGGGCTGCAGTGCGAATGGCAATGGGAGAAAGTATCTACTGCCAGTAGCTCAGAAGCACGGATCGGCATACTGGCGGGTATGGGGATCCAGCAGGCAAGCAGAAAGCTCCTCGTACGCTTGAACCATGCAAGGAGGACACATCAAGGCCAACCATGGGCACTTCTTCCCTTATATGCTTTAGCTTTCCTCAAGCAGCGCAGTCAGGGACCTGTTGAGGTTGTCTCCGTCGACGACATCAACAACCACAATTGCACGTAGCACAAAACGTACCAGGCTCCAGGGACACCACAGCAAGCCCACAGGCATATCCAGCGCAGCTCATGGTGTCGACCAGACAGCAACCCGGTAGTACCTGTACCCAGCGAGAGCGTTGCACGGAGAAGTCGCTTGAATGCCGCTCTGCTGCACGCCTTGGCACAAGGCAGCAGATGCGGACACTTCAGAGTAGTAAACTGTGGATGACCTAGCTGTAGTTTTGCATCGCATCAAGGTGGCGCACACCCGTGCACGGGCTGGTTTAGCACGCGCTGCAGTGTGCAATCAACGCGCAACGCCCCTCTCGTAAACGTTTTGGTGAAGGCCATATACGGAGGTTCATCAGCACTCAGTGAGCACACTACATGATAAGAGCATGTAAGCATGATCCATCCTGGGGTCAGAAACAACCTCCCGTATTTGAATTGAATTGGGCCTAGCATGCAAAAATTGGCTCCAAAGCACTATGAAGCAGTCCCCGACCTTCATGCCTCTCATTATTATACCAAAGGCTATTGACATAGCGCGATCTTGACTTCACTCATAGTACAGGAGTGCACAGGCGTTCCACGCTGCTAATACTTGCCGCGCGTTTGTAGCACCGAATTTGGCGGGGACATTCCAGACCAACACAGACAGCTCAACCGAGGAGCACGCAGCGCGTTGCCCAGACCCCAGCGGCGACCATGTCTAAAATGTTCGTCGTCAAGCGTGACGGGCGCACACAGCCCGTCCATTTTGACAAAATCACCACCCGAATCGTCAAGCTCTGCTATGGCTTAAACCCTGAGTTCTGCGACGCGGTGAGCCTCGTCTTGTGCAGCCATGTGCACGAGTGTGGGGTCGTTATCATGCTTATGCTTCTTGCGCAAGTAGCTGCGCTGCACGCTACCAGCAGGCCAGAGCAAGAGGCACGGGTTTGAACTGTTTCACTTGCAACAAATCGCAGGTCTTGGTTGCCCAGAAGGTTGCCGCCGGTGTGTACAAGGGTGTCACTACAACGGAGCTTGACGAGTTGGCAGCGGAGACAGCTGCTGCTCTCACTTCCACACACCCTGACTATGCAATTGTGAGTGGTGTTCGAGGACAGTGAGGACAGTGACTGTTCGCCTTTCGCTAAGCTCCTCCCTCTTGTGACGCTCAAGTGGAAACCTCACCTGATAACCAACGCTGCTGTTTTGCACTGGGCGCAGCTGGCGGCCCGCATCGCTGTTTCCAACCTGCATAAGGCCACTCTCAAGTCATTTTCACAGACGTAAGTAGTTTTTGTGCCAACCTCAGTAATAATCCGCTAGCACTGCCCTTCAGCTCTGCTGGCGTGTTTTTGCTCGGTGCTGCAGCGACTTCTGAGGCAGCTTTGATCCCTGCCACGTTCAAAGCCGGCGCGGCCCCATGCTATGTGCGCTGTGCGGCACAGACAATACTTGCAGCGGGCCTGGACAAGCCTGTGCTGTCGCGGTGGCGCCTGAACCTTGTACTGGGGTTGTACTTTGCTGCTTGCAGTGTTGAGAAAATGTACCATCACAAGAACGAGAAGAACGGGGAGGCCGCTCCACTGGTGGCAGACGACGTGTACAAAATTGTCGTGGCGGTGAGCAGCGGATAGCACTGGGAGCCGCTAGCATAGTCCACAGCAGTTGCAGTGCAAGCTGCATAGGTGCACATCCTTGCGGGCACGCGTGAGCGCTCGTGCCAGCAGCCCGAATAACAGTCCAGCGTTACAGCGAAGCTTGCGTATGAGAATCGCTTTCTGCATAACTTCTGCACATTCTATAAACCATGGTCTGGCTTGCCATGCTGCTGAGTTGGTGGTGAGCAAGGCGTCGCGTCCCGACGCACACTTTGTACCTGCCAAAACAGCCAACAGCGTGGCAAGCACCTCGGTGCCACCGTCACGAGCCTGATGTGCATGCACTGTGCACACGTATTCATGGGGGTTGCTGTGGGAAGCATGAACCTTGGCGGTTGCAGCCACCACCGTACACCGCGTTGATGCGCGTCCCACCGCAAAAGACATAACGCTGCAGTGCTGTTGTGCAAACTGGCTGGTATGCATGTTATTGTCCTGGGAGAGCCCAGCCAGTGTCTGTTCCCGCCATGCAACTTGTCCCACCTACCCACCCACCCCCCTGGACTGCTCGCGTTGGCACCAGCAGCAGTTGACGCACGAGCGCGGGACCTGCACCTGCTGCCCATGGTCAGGCCACGCATCTGCGTGACCATGAAGGAACTGTGTCGGCGCCATGCTGCATTTATTTCTCTGCGCTTCGAATGCCGCACACTCAATATCATTGACATCGGCATTGCTCCCACTCTCATACTCATGTGCTCGCAGAACGCCGAGCGCCTGGACAGCGAGATCCGCTACGACCGCGACTATGACTATGACTACTTTGGCTTCAAGGTGGGTGGGCGAGCTAGGGGCCATGCAGGCATTGTCTATGCATGCTGTGAGGGTGTTGCTTGCACCCCCGCAACATATTGGTCGTGTACTAAATAGCCAATGTCCTCGATGATGTGTATCAAAGCTGAACATGCATGAGCCGTTTGTTGAGCATTTTATTGCAGCCGGTGAGGGTGTTCGTAGCGCTAGGGTGGCCTGTTATCTGGCCATCCTTGCACGGTCGTGCTACAAGCTTCGGGTGGGTGTCCTGAATACTTATCCTGAACGTGCTGCCTGATTGTCCTGGCCTGCGCCCCCTCCTGCTGTGCAGACGCTGGAGCGCTCCTACCTGCTGCGCATGGACGGCGCGGTGGTGGAGCGGCCGCAGCACATGCTCATGCGCGTGAGCGTGGGCATCCACAAGGACGACCTGGAGGCCGCTATCACCACCTACCACGCAATGAGCGAGCGCTGGTTCACGCATGCGTCGCCCACGCTGTTCAATGCCGGCACGCCGCGCCCGCAGATGTCGTCGTGCTTCCTGGTGTGCATGAAGGTGAGGGCGGCGGGGAAGCGGCCAGCAGAGGACAGCACCAGACCGAGCATGCCATATTGCTCGTACTTGGAGCGGTGTCGCATCCACAGAGCCACTACATGCGGCCAACACTTCTGACACGGCCGGCCCAGGCATGCGCTAATGCCGCTGCCCCCGTGTGCTCTAAACGCTTGGCATGTTACCTGCTGCTTGCCTGCGGTCTGCGACGTGTTGTTAATGATGTATTGATGTTCGCTCCTGCATGGTTGAAATGCATGTGCAGAACGACTCGATCGACGGCATCTACGACACGCTCAAGGAGTGCGCCGTCATCTCCAAGTGCGCTGGCGGCATCGGCCTGTCCCTGCACAACATCCGCGCCACGGGCTCGTACATCCGCGGCACCAACGGCACCTCCAACGGCATCATCCCCATGCTGCGCGTCTTCAACGACACCGCCAGGTACGCCCGGGGTGCGTGTGTGTGTGCATGCATGAGTCCACCCACGCATGCCTCCCTAGACGCAACTGGCACACCTGGCCGTGGCTACCTGTGTGCTACCCTTTTTTACCCCAGTTTACCGCCCCATACCTCTCTCAGTGCGGCGGTGACTGCAACCGGAAGCAGCAGCGGCCTCGCACAAGCAGATAATGGTCATGTGTGTCGTAGCCACATCTCGCCTGACCGCCTGTGTGCGCACACTACAGGTACGTGGACCAGGGCGGCGGCAAGCGCAAGGGCGCGTTCGCCATGTACATTGAGCCCTGGCACTCTGACGTGTTTGACTTCCTCGACCTGCGCAAGAACCACGGCAAGGAGGAGGCGCGCGCGCGCGACCTCTTCTACGCGCTGTGGATCCCCGACCTATTCATGGAGGTGAGGGAGGGGGCAGGCGGTGAGGACCAGGCAGCAGGGCTAACGGGATGAGCAAGGGTAAAGGGATGCGCAGGCCCAGACCAGCTGCATTGGAGGAATGGGTTGTGAATCGGGGTTTGCTTGGGCGAGGTGGGACAGGGCCGTCCATTGGGTGTGCTGTGACGTGCTTAGCTGACAGGTTGCGAAGCGCATCTTGCGCTGCAGGTGCATCGTGCGGGCATGAAACGTGCTTGCGTGTTGTGTGTGTGTGTGTGTTTTGTCGTGTGCAGCGTGTGGAGAGCGACCAGGAGTGGAGCCTGTTCTGCCCCAACGAGGCGCGCGGCCTGGCCGAGGTGTGGGGCGATGAGTTCAAGGAGCTCTACACCAGGTGAGAGAGCGCCATGGGCACACGGCGCACCACCGCACTGGAGTGCGGCGCTGCACCACTATGCTCGCATGCCTGCACGCTTCAACTGCCGTACCGGGTGCATCAGCAGTTGAACATGCACAGCACAGTTGATGGACCAGGTGAAACCATCACCCCCCTTCCTGCGCTCCTCAACACCGTAGCGCCATGTTCAGTTACATCGGCCGGCTGCTTGATCTCAAACCTGTCGATTGCCTAAGATCGCCTGCGCGTGGCGCTTCCTGCTGACCGGCAGGTACGAGCGCGAGGGCAAGGCGCGCAAGACCATCCGCGCGCAGCAGCTGTGGTTTGCCATCATGGAGGCGCAGGTGGAGACCGGCAACCCCTTCATGCTCTACAAGGACAGCGCCAACCGCAAGTCCAACCAGCAGAACCTGGGCACCATCAAGTGCTCCAACCTGTGCACAGAGATCATCGAGTACACCTCACCAGGTGAGCACAGGCTGAGACGGAAAATTTGCATGTCCAGATATCCTGCATGTGAGGGAGGTGCTGAGGCCCTCGTGTCCTGTATTGCTGTATACAGGGGTGGGTGGGTTATGCACTACTGGTATGGTGTTTGAGGACTGTACTGCAGCAACTAGAGGCAGCCTGACAGCAGGTGACTGCCAATTGCGTGAAGTGATGTTGGGAGGTCGTGTTGACAATGCTCACCACGGACTGCTGGGCGCGAGCGGGCGGGAGTGCATGGATGCCACTGCGTTTGCATGCCTTTTACTGAGGCTGGCTCGTGATGCGTGTGATGGTTTGGGTGGTGCTGTGTGCAGAGGAGACGGCTGTGTGCAACCTTGCGTCCATTGCGCTGCCGCGCTTTGTGCGCGACAAGGACAGCCAGCCCGGGTGGGAGGGCAAGGGCAAGCTGGTGGGGTCGCTGGACGCTGAGAACAGGTGAGAGACCTCTACGCACACTTCACAAGTGCACATGCACATACATGCATATATGCAGGACCTCGGAGCAAACAAGCGGCTGCATGCGCCAAGCTGATGGCTGTTGTACTGTCCTGCACAGTGCATGCTCATGCTGGCACATTGCGCGCCCGTCCACATCCGCCTCCTTCCTTGTTTGTCGCTGTGGCTCCCCCGTGCACTCATCAGGTCACCACTCTGGTCAGGGTCACTTGGGTGTACGCTCCGTGACCATTCCCACCTCTGCGCCTCTGCTGCAGGTTCTTTGACTTCGAAAAGCTGATGGAGGTGACCCAGATGGCCACGCGCAACCTCAACAAGATTATCGACGTCAACCACTATCCAGTGGAGACCGCCCGCCGCTCCAACATGCGCCACCGGCCCATTGGCCTCGGCGTGCAGGTGAGGCGTTGGCCTGCTGCCGCTGATGCTAGCGCGTGCCACGCGGTGACCCAGCGCCATTCAGCACGCAATTGTCAACCCCTGCATTGTACAACTGGGGCCGCGCTGCAGTATGAACCTGTGCAGACTGATTGATTTCGAATTCTTTGCGTGATGTTCTGTGCACAGGGCCTGGCGGACACCTTCCTGCTGCTGGGCCTGCCGTTTGACAGCCCCGAGGCGGCCAAGCTCAACCAGCAGATCCACGAGGTCATCTACTACGCAGCGCTCAGGTGGGTGACGAGGGTCGGGCACGCAAGGAAGGAACTGCAGTTCCACCTGAAGATACTGCGTCTTGTTTCCGGTTGCGCTGGTGCTGAGTTGGTAGGGCAGGTTGGCAAGCTGCTGCACCGTTGGGTCGCTCTGGGTTCTGCTTCAAATACGGTAGAATGCAGGAAGCTTGCAGTGTGTAGTGCGGATGGGCCGCGCGATCCCGGATGCGTTGAGCCCTGCAGCAAGCATCAGCACTTGGCTTGCCATCGAGCTGCTGTTGTCCGCAGGCGTGGTGGCACTGTAACATGTACGTACGCCTCCTCGTGGTCCTGTGCTGCTCCTCTGCAGGGCCTCGTCCGACCTGGCAGCTGTGGAGGGCCCCTATGAGACCTACCCCGGCAGCCCCGTCAGCAAGGGCGTGCTGCAGCCCGACATGTGGGCCGTCACGCCCTCCGGCCTGGACGGCAAGCTCGACTGGGCGCGCCTGCGCGCAGACATCGCGGCGCACGGTGTGCGCAACTCGCTGCTGGTGGCGCCCATGCCTACCGCCAGCACCAGCCAGATCCTCGGCAACAACGAGTGCTTTGAGCCATACACGTGAGTGCGCTCTGCTTACCGCATGCTGGCCTATGCTGTCAAGGCTGAGCGAGCGGGCGAAATGAGCGACAGCAGAAGAGCCGCACGGCTGACAAGCAGCCAGATGCAGTTGTGCATCCCGAAACACCTGGGCTGCTCTATGAGATGAATTCTGGCGTTTGTGTGGCGGTGCATAAATACACATACAACACAGTAGCCATGGGAGAATGCATCTATGGCAGGGAGCCGTGCCCATGCACAGAGCCTCGGACCTCTGGTGGTGGCAGGCATCATGCTGGCGCGCGACTCTGACAGTGTGTGTGTGTGTGTGTGTGCTCACGCCACCGTGTGTTCGCGTGTGTCCCCTGCGTGCCGTCGATGTCCGCAGCTCCAACATCTACGTGCGCCGCGTGCTGAGCGGGGAGTTCACAGTGGTGAACCAGCACCTGCTGCACGACCTCTCGCGCATGGGCGTGTGGAGCCCCAACGTCAAGAACGAGCTGGTGGCGGCCAACGGCAGCGTGCAGGAGCTGGACATCCCCGACAACCTAAAGGCGCTCTACAAGACGGTCTGGGAGATCAAGCAGCGCACGCTGGTGGACATGGCGGCGGACCGCGGCGCGTACATCGACCAGAGCCAGTCGTTCAACGTGTTCATGAGCGACCCCAACTTCGGCAAGCTCACCTCGCTGCACTTTTACGCGTGGCGCAAGGGCCTCAAGACCGGCATGTACTACCTGCGCACGAGGTGAGGGGATTGCTTTGGGGGTGTGTGTATGGGGGCAGACAGTCAGGTATATGCATGCACGCCATGCCAGGATTGAAGCCAGCCGGTCTGTAGCTGCTGCTGTGCTCACCTCGGGCATTTACAGGTACAGTATGTTGCATGTGGCTCGGAAAGTCGATCAGGATTTACACATTGCATGGGTCGGGCCGCCGTGTTCGTCAGCAGCTGACACGGCTGCTCTGCGCTACTGTGATGCGCTTGCTCCTCTCAGGGCCGCCGCGGACGCCATCAAGTTCACGGTAGACCAGCAGTCGCTGGCCAAGAACAAGGCCAAGGCCAAGGCCGACACCCCCGGCCCCGCCATCCCCATGATGAGCATCGGCGGCCCCGCCGGTATCCCGCCGCCCTCCTCCGCCGGCTCCACGCCCGCAGCCACGCCCATGGCGGCTGCTGCTGCCCGCCGCGCCGAGATGGCCGCGCACCTGGAGCGCGAGGCGCAGATGGCCGCCATGGTGTGCAGCCTCGAGAACAAGGACGCTTGCCTGGCCTGCGGCTCTTAATCCTCATGTAATATGATAGTCTACATGGGTTAATTAAGAGCCCTAGAGCGGAGCTGTACCACAGCCGAGACCTGGATCCGCGATGCATTGATCGTGGTTTGGGTCCTGGCCTTGTGTGCAGCTGGTGTACGATAGGACCGCATTGCACAGCCTCACCCCCGCCTCACTTACCCTGTTGAACCAAGGCGAAAACGATTGAATTCCGGACCTGGGCATTGCCACTGACATGAACTCTGACGTGCATGTGCGTGTGTGTGGTCCGTACGCTTTGTGGGTGCGCTGGCTCGCATGACATGAGGTCTTGCGTGTCAGCATGGCGTGCGTGCATGAGTGACTTCCAAGACAGATGCCTGCTTAGCCAACCAAGTTTGAGCCCTACGCGGGAGTGTTTCTGCTGCCCTGCCTGCCCCATAAGAGCATTTCATTTTCCTGGACCGCCTCTTACCATACCCCCATCATCTTCGCTTGCGTATCCCACGCCTGCAGCGTCGTGTCTATTTCGCTGCGCGTTCTTGCACTTGCCACAAAGACCAGCACCTATTCACCTGCACAGCACAGCGTTGCTGACATCTGCATAGCATGCACCCTTTTCCACCCCTACCAGCTTGCCCACCTTGCGTTGACTGGGGCATTTGCATGTGTTGATGGTGCATGAACAAACATGCATGACACATGCGGGCTGCCCCTGGCTTCGAACATGCGTGCACGCCCTCCCCGCCCCTCTCACAGACTCACACCTACCCACCAAGCTCTGGGCTTATGCTGCATTCAGCAGGCGTCTCCAAATGTAACAGAGCGCCACATGCGTGATTGGTTTTGCACTTGAGCATCGGTTTTGTGCAGCGCAGCAGTTGCAAAGGCCAGGATGCTGGCGGTTGTAGAACACAAAATCCTCTCAGAGCAAACGAGCGTGCAGGGTGACGGTGTTCAAACGCACAAATCCGCTCAGCGTGCAGCGTGACGGTGTTCAAACGCACAATGCCCATTCAGTGCTCCTAAGTGGGCGTAGTGGAGTGGAACATGCTGCTGTATTGGAAGAGTACAAGGGGAAGCATATGAATCCATGTGATCGTGTCCAAGGACGCTCAAGCAAACCCGCATGGCCACCGATGCGTCTGTGTGGAGCCGCCGCTGTTGGTGGTGGTGTGCGGTCGCAACAAGGGGCACAGCAGGGAACCAGGTATGGTTGCATGCATGGTCGACGTGCCCTGGTGGGTTGTAGTGTGCAGCTGAGGTGCAGTGAAGGAAAATCGGCGGCATCACACGCTCCTAATAAGTGGTTAAGGTGCACCACAGTGACAGCTTTGCACCACGTTCGTCCATGTGCACCTGCATGACGCTGTGGGCAAAAACGCGAGTGTAGGGTGCCGGTGAAACGTGTACCTCTGTGAGCATACGGTCTATTATGCCTGTCAGCCTCAGCCTTGTATGGTTGAGGACCAAGCCAGGCACACACTGCCGGCCGCGCATAAACACATGCTTGCTGTACGCCACAGCGCATGCCCCTTACACTGTGTGCTGAAGCTGATGGGCACAGGTGCTGCCAGCCCTGATGATGCTCCTGTGCCTATTCCGGCTGTTAGCACACGTCCATAGGCAGATCGCGCAGGAGGCTGTTGTTCGCTCTGATACCGGATCAGAGCATGAGGCCTGGCAGAGGCCCGGGGCTAGCTGGTGGGGTTGGCTGACACAAGTGACGGGGGCTGGCCCCGCCTGCTGTGTGCCTCACTCATACTTCAATGAATGCCGGCCCGGCCTCCACGTCGATGTCGCCCATGCCCGTGTCCTCCTCTTCTTCGCTGTCGCGGTCGCCATCCACCTGCACGCAGCAAGCACAGGGCAGGGCGAGGGGCACCAAGCGTGAGGATACCAGGGCACAAGCGAGTGCAACACACATGCGCTCCTGAGGCCCGGCGCATACTTGGGATGCACTGCCTGGAAGCCATCACACAGCTCACGGCTGTGCGCCGCAAGTGAAGGTTTCACCAGCCTGCCCTGCCGTGCTACTGGCATATAGCAGCAGGTGTGCACAGCTCCGCTGAGCGTCCGGTACGAAGCCTTATACAGTTACCGGTATCCTAGCCACAGTCATCGGCAGGCACCCCCTGCGCATCTCCTCATATGCCCCTGTGCGCCGCGTGTGTGTCCAGGGTGGTGGGCCTCACTCACCTCCCGGTTGGCGGCCTCCAGCTGCTCCATCTTGTCGCTGAGCAGGCGGTCGTCACGCTCGCTGACTGCACGCGCAGCCTCCTTCACCACCAGCTTGCCGCGCGCCTTCTCGATAGCCTTTTGGCACGCCTCGCACGCTGCGCAACCGACAGGCAGCAGCAACTAAGGTAAGGTGCACCAGGCCAGCCAGTGGGCACCAGTGGCCAGCACAATCG
>BDDA01000002.1:361990-419285 GCA_001662385.1 Chlamydomonas asymmetrica | reverse complement strand
CCCCTCGATGCGTCAGGATCCCATCGTGCGTGCCGGCCTCCTGGGTGCCCAGACCACCATCGTGTCATGGCCCCCACATGTGCGTGGTGACCACCGCATGCACGTGCTGGTGCCCCTCCATAAGCCAGCTGGTGCTGGAGGACCCCCCCCCCACACACACACACACACCGCCCCCTTATGCACGCAGCTCTGCGGTTCCTCATGCTGCCCTCCAGGCATCGGAAGGCAGAGGGTTGAGTTGGGTTTAGGTGAGTTGAGGGGGCTGCGCCGGCCCCACACACCTCTGCCTCACTCCCTCACATGCACACTGCACAGCCCCACGGGAATCACACTACATGGCCCACGCGCGCTCTTTCTGACACACACGCCTCATACGGATGCACACTGCCTCTGCCTCTGCCTCGCTCACCTCTGGCGTGAGCACCTCCAGTGGGCCCCCGTTGAGCTCCTCCAGCTTCTTGAAGATCACATCGCCCTCGTCCACCACCATCGTCTTGAACGCATCAAACGCGTGCCCGTACGCCTTGTACAGCGGCCAAGCGATCTTGCCGTACAGGTCACCCTGCGTGCATGGCGGATCGGCAGTACGCGACGCACAGCCCGGCCGATGACATTCATCGCCGCACCCGCACCATGCACCCCATGGCGCAGCTGTTCCGCACAGCGGACCTAATGGAGTTGTATATGCCAATGAGGCAATGACCTTAGGGGCCAGTGCACATGCTTTAGCAAAAGCAAGATGCGCTTAAGCCCACCAAAGCGCCGGGCGAACTGCTATCGTTCCAATCAGCATGCAATTTGTATGACGTGCTCGCTGCTGGCATCGACCAGCTTCAGCATTCCCCCTTGTTCATATGTGTGCAACCCCTGCCCATCCGGATGTCACAGTGAGTGCATTCCCCGCCGACCCATTGAGATGGATGTGTGATACCACAACTGGGAACATGTTACATGTGTGAGTGGTGCATGGATTATAGGGCGAGGCTTGTCCTGCAGCTGGTGCTGGTGTGACCTCACCTCAAGTTCTTTCCCTGTTGTCTCCGCTACGTGGCGCATGATAGAGTGCACCTGGAACAAACCAAACAAAAGTACCCGTAAAGAAGCAGTGTCCTCAGCCTCGCACACACTGAAAACACGACAGCATGCACAGGGGCGTACGTGCAAAGAGCGCAGCTGGGATGATCACGCAGGAGAAGGCCGTGTGTGGCGTATGTGGGTACAACATAAGAAGCAATCCAACAGCGTAAACGGCACACGAGTGCTTGTCTGTGACATGCGTTGCAGCCGTGATACATATGTGCTTCACACAGTGCTCCAACCGGTCCTCACGCACCAGCTTGGACTTGTTAAACCGCTCCTCGCACTTCTGGATATCCTCCTGGCTCACACGCCTGCGGAGGGGATAGTCGCAGTGCGCAGGCAGCTGTCACAACTATTCCAACACCAGCCCTGCTGTGGCAGACGCCAGCTGTGGCAGACAATGCGCAACGTGCATGTGTTGCTAGCAGCACCACTGGACCGATGTGCAGAGCAGAAGTCCGCCAGCTGCTACCGCTGCTGCCACTGGTGTTGGGCCAGCCCTGCGTGAGCTGCCCACGTTGGCTGCCAAACACGCATACCTCTTTGACAAGTCGATGTATCCCTTTTCCTTGTCTACACGCAGCACCATGACAGGCTCCTGCCTGCCAACCTGTTGCAGACAACGCAAAGCAGGTCCAGTGACAAGCACGGCAGTCAGCAAAACTGCAGTATAAGCCTGTGCAGGCTTAGGTAAGCTGCGCTCCCCAAGCCGCCAAAGTCCACGACATAGCGCTCGTGAACCCGCACCGAGCAAGTGCAAACCAGGTGCAGAAAACAAACCTCCCAGATCATGTGCAGCTTGTGTGGGCTGTCACATACACTGCAGCACAACCTGCGCGATATCGCACCTTGATGAGCTTTGTGATGGAACGAATGCGCCTTCGTGACAACTCCGAGAGCAGAATCATACCCTCTATCCCGTTGTACTCGTTTAGGCTCACTGTTAACCAATGCAGAACACAGGAATAGCACCACGAGCAGCGTGTGTGCAGTTGACATCACTTGGTGTGACGGTGCGAAACGTTGCCCGACCGAGGCAAGCAGGCTGTTCTACAACTGGGCTCTTTCCAAGAGCTCACCATAAGCACCCATTTCAGCTATGGACTTGACCTGCGAGGCAGCAATTGAAAACAAAAACCAAGATCATTTCTTGCACAACGCAGATGCAGCCCGAGTGGCGGCCGAATCGAGGCCTCGTGCACACTTACCGTCACCATAACGACGTCGTCCACCTCCGGATACTTCGGCTCGTACATCCGACAGTCCTGGTGCTGCCCCGCCATCTTGACGACGCTGCACGGACACGCCCAGACCTGGGGGACTTTGTCTTTGCGTCAGTAGCTACCAGTTCGAGTGCAGGGAAGTGTGGGTTGTGCGGGCGAGGAATAACAGAAAACGCTCTACTTATCTCAAGTATATATGATATTAGCATGAGGGCAGGTGAATAACACTGCGCGGCAAGCGCTGACCGCCATCGACGCAACAATGCATGCTGACAACCCCCCTCCCAGGCCAATGGGCGCACTCTTACCGTCCATGCAGCAATGCACACCATGCATCCAAGTGTGTGTCACGCATTCATCTCTATGCCAGCCAGGGCGGTCAACCAGCCCAGCCGACCCCATGCTTCCTCACCGCACCAATGGCGCGCGCGCTTGCAGCATCACTGGTCGCTCAGCCCGCTCAGCCGCACGCTGCCTGGCATTGCACTCCTCTTCCACCACTCACACCTGCACCATCATGTGGGTTACATGCAGCAGGCGCAAGCCTTATCCCTCACTGGTACGGCCGCATCCATCGACTTCGCTGTCCTGAAAACAATCCCCCAAATGCTTTGCATTCGGTTCAGGACTTCGGAGCTGCTGCTTGCTTCATGCATGTCATCGCTGACCCACATGGCACATCAGGGCATGCAAATCTGAGAATCTGCTTACAACAACATGCCATGGGAGGTGCAGGTGGCAGGCGTTCAGGAGTTGAAAGTGACGCGGGCGGGCACGACAGCAATCAAGCGAGTGTTGGAAGAGTACACGAGCCGGGGGCGCATGTGGCGTCATTGTTCAGCACGTGTGCATGGCTGGGGAGGGGGAGGGAGGATGTTGATTACGGCAGGGGGCGGGGGGCTGCGGAAGCGACAACAGCAAGGCTGTGGCCGCGAGGTTGCGCTCGGTCAGGCCCCACATAACTAAAGAATAACGGATGATGCACTTTTGAGGGGTCGTATACAAAGCAGTAGTAGCCCCTTGGCCCATGAAACAGCAGTACACCAGGTACTAAATTCAAAGCATCAGCGTGGAAAACGACGGCGCGCCAAATCTGTGTGTTTGGCGCTGCACGACGTGACATTGGAATGAACAGGTTGTGGTTTGAGGGGCGGGGGGCGAGGAGGGGGCACACCTGGGCAGGTGCATGCACTTATACCAGCGGCAGCGCGTTGTGGCCAACCACGCCCTGCTCTGTGTGGATTGTTCCCAGGTTGGGGTGCCCAGCGGGAGTGGGGGGGGGGTGGAGTGTGTGGGCAGCAGACAAATGAACTGCGCCTTGCGTGAGGCATGCGGAATGTACACGAGCTCTTTCCAAACGGCCCACACGCACAGGCAGGAGCGTGCGGGCCAGCCTCAGCCAAGGCAACAGCACACGCAGACCCAAGTGCAAAAGCCTTTCGCCGAACCGCAAGCGCCACTCATGAAGGGTGATGCCCACTCCTGACAGGGAGCGAGCACCTGAGGGCGGCACGCGCCAACACCCTAGGCACGCAACGGACACTTGACAACCATCAAAAAGCGGTCCAAATGCACATGCAAGGTGTCGTGAGGGTGTAAATGGAGGATATGGTCATGCAAATCGTGTTGTCGGTGAGGCGTGAGGCCGTGAAACGCAACGCACGAGCAGGAGGGGTGGGGGTGCAGCTGGTGGCTCTATGGACGTCTCACTCACTAGGGCGCTGGGACTCATGTTGCCCCGGCCGCCCCAGAACGGCCACTACGCCTCAGTGTTAGCGGTGTGAAGGCCCCCCGTAGGGGACCCAAGGGACCGGGGGACCAGCCTGCATGCCGCGCTACATGCCGGGCATCATGCCCATGGGCATCATGCCTTGCGGCATGCCCTGAATGCCGGCGATGCCCATGTTGCCCATGCCCATGCCCAGCGCTCCGGGCATGCCCTGCATGTGCATCATTTGCTGCTGCTGCATCATCAGCTGCTGCTGCTGCGCTTGCTGGTGCTGCTGCTGCTGCTGCTGCTGCTGCTGCTGGGTGGGCTGCTGCACAGGCGCCCCGCCGCCCTGCACGTTGTTGGCGTACTTTACCACCAGCAGCCGTCCCTTGGGGTCATTCGGCAGTGACACCTTCCCGTCGATCGTCTGCATCGCCTTCTCCGCCATATCGCGTGTCTCGTATGTCACGAACGCGCAGCCCTTGCTGCGGTTGCCCGTGTGCAGCAGTACTAGTTCTAGGATGGTTCCACACTGGGAGAACACTGGCCAGAGGTCCGCTTCTGTCGCCTCAAACGGCACCTGCAAGCACGTGCAGACCAGGATTACCACGTACCGGAAGTCACCACCGTCACAGGCCCTGGGCCTATGGCCAGCCAACACACACTGTCCCTGCCCCCAGATACTAGGTGTTGCTGCTGCCATAGCCACTGCTGTCAGTTTCCTGACTGTTCTGCAGCTCCAGCCGGTCGCGTGCCGATCTAATCCGTGCTTGAGGCTGCTGCTGTGGGTGGACTGGATGCAAGCCTACCTGCCCGATGAAGAGCTTCCAGGCCTTGGCCTCCGAGTTTGATCCTGCCCCTGGCTTTGTTCCCAGTCCTGTGTGGCGCACAGCCTGCTGCCCTGGCATACCCATCTGCACAGCGCAGGTGTGCACACACACGACACACGTTTGGATGTGACACCGCCACGGAAAGCATGGGCTAACCAACACCTATGCGAAGCAATAAGCCGCATATCACAATACCCTGGCAGAAGGTTGTGAAAGTTGCACAGTAGGTTTGGCACACCGAACAGCCGTGCTGCCGGGTCCGGCCGCCGGCGACTCACCATGCCAGGCATATGGCCGCCGCCCATCATGTTTCCCATCATGCCATAGCCGCCCATCATAGCTGACATATCGTACCCCATGCCACCCATGGCGTACGGGTTGAAACCGCCGGGCATGGCGCCGGGCATGCCGTTGGTGAAAGCGCGCTTGTTGGGTGCAAACTGCCCGTCCAACCCGAAGCCCGCACGCTTCTGGCCCGACATATCTGCCATCTTGGCGTCCGCAAACTTTACTGACATGCCCTTGCTGCCATCCAGCGCTGTGGACCCGTTCATGGCCTCCAGAGCCGCCTCGGCGTGAGCCCAGCGCTCAAACGTGACAAAAGCACACGCTGCAAGCCGCAAGAAACAAGACGGGTCGCATCAGCAGCTTGCAAGCTTGGCAGCGTGGGTATGTTCTGCCGTGTTTTGTGTGCAGAGGCAGCATGGGGTTATGCACGGGGGCAGCAGGCGCGACACCAGCCAGTGCCAGCGCGGCGGCGTCCAAAGAGCAGCAGTGCTCGTCACAACTCCCACCTGGTGCTGTGCCCTTGTTCAAGACGTGGATATCAACAATATTGCCATAGTGCTGGAAAAGCTGCCGAATCTGCTCCTGTGTGGTCGTGTTCGGAATCTGCAGCACAGCAGCCACACACAAAGGCGGGAGCGACGCTCGTGAGTGTTCAAAAGGACTCGGAGTTCATGCAGCAGGGGTTGAGAAGCTGCAAACTGAGCTGGCAGGATGCAGCAGGCTGCAGGAAACGCTCAGCAGTGAGGTGCACCGCACAGCAGTCAAACAAGTCTTGGACTGTTCACGCGCACGGACGCAGCGGTTGCCGCCTGCTGCGTGCGCGCACACTCAGCAAGGCTTCCCCCAAAGTATTAGCCCAGCCTAGCACAATAGGTACACAGGAGGCACTGCACAAGAGGGAATAGCACACGCAGCACTGACGGTACACACACAGTCGCGCAGTCAAGGCAGTGGGGGCTACAACACCTGGCCAACAAACAACTTCTTCGGCGCCACGCCAACGATTGGCCCCTCTCCACGCCCCCGCGGTGGGTTCGCAAACTTGACAGAGATTTGCTTTCCGCCGCCCAAGTTTGCTGTACCGTTCTCGGACTCCACAGCGAGCTCAGCCTCCGCCCATCGTGAGAAGGTGACCATCGCGCAGCCCTTGCTGCGGCCGTCTGGGCCTGTGATAATCGCGCACTTCTGGATGCTGCCATACTGACTGAATAGCGAATACACTTGCTCCTGAGTCACCTCAAACGGTATCTGGCCCACAAAAACCTTGGGCTCGGGGCACACTGGCTCCACCATGTTGTGAGGGCGCGCCTGCTGGGTAAAAGCCATCTTGCCCCTCGCAGCAAAACCACGTTGCGCAAAGCTTTACAGCGACCTTGCCTATGGATGAACGTGCTTTGAACCAGCAGCCGCGGAAGAAGAAGGGTCCGCAGAAGGGTGCCCAGGCGTTTGGGACTAGCCCCTTGGGGGGCAAGGAATGGAAGCGTTTGACAATGTGACACCAGCCTTAGGGGCTAATGCACACCGCGTTGCCTGGCCTCACAGCCTCACACAATGCATGACGCTCTAGATGCTGCTTGCACCCCCCACACACACACCGTCAAGTTGTGACGTCCCTACACACTTGACGGTTGGCCGCACACACCATCAATGCCCCTTGGTACCAGTCCCGCAACTGAAGACAAACACCCACATACTTATTTGCTGTCAAGAGGCGGATACGCGGGTCCTATGGCTTCAGGCAAGCTCCTGAGGCTGCATCGTCATGAGGTTCGGCGTTCTGGGCGTTCACTAGCTTGCCGCACCTAGGCTTTCTGACCCCACAGCACCGAGGGCGGAACTTTTCAGTTGCTAAACCGACAATACAACAGCGGTGATAATGTGGTGCTCTGTGCCTGGGAGAGCAAGCTTCTTGGGCATCGCAGTTCATGCTATTGGCACACAGGTTGGTCTAAAACAGCTAGAGACAAGCACCATTATTGGCTCACGTTGTAATATTTGGACATTTTGTAGCGTATGCTAGATTTGCGACGTTGCACCTGGGCAAACGTCCGCTAATTGGAGCACTCGGGTTACTGGCGTATCTCGCCAACTGTCGCGCTTGCAACATGATCACCAAAAGTACCACCAAGAGCACGGCAGGAGCCCATGCTGCTCTTGTTATAGCTCTTGTTTAGGTGCAATATGGTCTGTGCCGGTCGCAGCTGCCGCTTTGAACAACGAGCAGTCGAGCACTCGCTGCAAGCCGTGCTGGTATGTTGCGCTCGCCAGCGCACCAAGCCCAGGCAGACAGGCGGGAATCAAGGTGCCGGCGTCTCGTTGGCGCTTGCATGAGCTTCATACAGGCATGGTCTGCAACTGTTGGCATGGACCCACACTCGCACAGCCCGTGGGCCACTGGGTGTACCTGCTTGAATTTGCAGCGCGTACCGCGACGCCCACGCTGCCGCCCACACTCAACCCGAGTGCGTGCCCTGACCTGAACATGCCTACATGAAATCACCAACACCAACTGCGTTGTGCAAGATAAGGACAATGTGCCTGCATTCAGAAGATAGACGCAACATGGCCTGCAGGCATTGCCTGCCTGTGGAGGCAACGCGTGCCCGGCACTGGTAGCTGCCCTTGGGCCACCAGCTCTTGCTGCACCACGGCATCGCTGGAATCGACTACGCAGCGTGTTAGCGCCCATGCGCCGCCACAGGCAGGAGCCGATCGCCTCAATCCATACGTATGCGGTGATATGCCGCAGAGGCACAGCTGAATTGCATCCGTTACGGCCAGTTGGTGGCTCGCAAGGAGTTAAGTGCGTCAAACGGTGTGCAGGCAGGCAGCTGTGCATCAGGCTGCCTGCGCAACCGCAGCCGCTAGCGTGGTCAGGACTGAGCCGTAGCTGCACCCATGTCAGCCATATTGCCGTGGGGTGCCGGGAACCTGTTGCGCACGCATGCCCTGCACCTGGGCTACTCGGGCGCTGTGCCATTCCCATGCATGAAGGACCACAGGGCGCGCACACCGCTCGGTTACAGGTGACGTGCAGGCAATGGGATCACAGACTCGGGCGCAAAATGCCTCGGCCGAGTCAGGGCGCGAGATGCATGCCCTCCCAGGACCCCCTGTATGCCTGCGGCGCCCGGACTACGCTGCCGAGGGGTCGCCATCATTGATGCAGCCACATCCAAACTCGCATTGCCCGTAATGAAGCTAATTTTCCGCATGCTGTCCACATGTGGCATCCGACAGTGTGGTGCGCCCGCCACACCTGAACCGGTGGTCAACCGAGCGCACGGTATGTATTCCAAACCAAGGCCATCCCTATGTTGTTGTTGATCGCCACCTTGCATGCAAATATCAATATATGTGAAGAAGGCCAACGCGCCTTGCTCGCATGCAGGCACCAGTTCACGCCACACGTGCACCACACATACACTCACACCCCACACACACACGAACGCACGACTCACACGCACATGCACGCACACACATGCACTCACTACACCATGCTGACACCGCCATCGCATGGACTCATACCGTACATCAGCCTACACATGCGCGTCGTCCTGCCTGGAATGCATGGCTCCAAAGCAGAATCACCTCACCGTTAAGGTAGCCCGCCTGATCCTGTGGCAGCGGTAAGGAGTAGGTGGCAAGGCCCTCACAAACAAGTCACACGGACAGGTGCTCATGATGTGTAGGCGAGAGCTTATGTGTACAACGACTGAACAAGTCAACAATGGTAATGGCCAAAGCCGACACACACACACGCATCAACATATGAAGGCACACTCAAGCACATACTTTCGAGTTCGAGATACAATATCAAAAGTGGGTGGGGCGGTTGTTCGTAAACCCCACCCAAAGCAATTCTGGTGCACGGCTGGTCCCGTGTGCCTTCTCTCGCTCCCACCCTCTCAAAACATGCACCGTAACCCGCTCCTAACAAGAGGTGCCACAGGCACTGTAGTGACCAGTTGGCTTAGTTTCATGTGGGTCACAGCGCGATGAGGGTCCCGCACACGATGCCACAGGCCCATACAAATGCGGATGATGGTGAAGCGCCGTATGCGTGTTGGGCTGCCACTGAAGCAATCAACCCGGCGAGGAACATCACACGAGCAGTAGCCAACCTTGGTCGGGAATGTCAGGCCCCGCAAGCACAGCGCACAAAGCGGCATGTCCGCGCTGCGCGTGGCAGCAGGCGCGCATGATGCTGCCGCCTCACGCCGCGCCGCAATCCGGAAGGGCGCCAGCAGCATCCGCTTGGCTAAAAGCTGACCGTGCACAGATGTCCACATGTCCGCATTGTCATCAGCCGAACACGCATCCAGCGCGTGACCTGGGCCATACAGCTGGCCCTTCCTCTACCCGATATATGTATGGCGCGACAACGCCCCGAGTGCTTCCCCGCTCCTGTGAGCAAGGAAGGCTGCGCTTCCTGGGCTACACAGCGCCAGGGGCTGTGCAGGAGGGGTTCTGAGCTCAGCTGGAGAAGAAGCGGTGGCGCATCGCCTCCTGCGTGCTGGGCCGGCCGCGGTTCTGCGAGTTGCGCGGCGCCACCAGCCGCGTGGCGAGGTCCCAGCCGGCGCGGTTGGCGCGGTCCAGCAGCGTGAAGTCATACTTCTGGCCCTGCGGTGGACCAGGACACACACACACACAGAGACACGCAGACTCAGAGGCAGATCCAGGCAGAGCGCGCGATGCAGGATGTGCCACAGACCTGAGAATATACGGAGGTATGTGCCTGGTGGGTCGCAGGCGGGGAGGCAGGGAGCGCCACCGGCATGTAGAATGTTGGTGTTGAGCGCCAGCGAATTTGGCGCATGCATGCGGCAAAGACGCATCGATACTGGTGTCGGCTTGGGATATTGCGTTGGCCCCGCTGCCATAGCACACCAGACGTTGCATGCCTCCTTCAGTCGTTTGCGCAGCGCACCTTGTACAGCCTCCATGCGTTGAGGTCGTTGCCATACTGGCGCAGCTCGGCGTTGAAGAGGCGGACGTTGGCGACGGGGCGTAGCTCAGGCACACACAGCTGCATCAGCAGGATGCCTGCACGGGGAGATGCAGCCAGCGCCAGCCAGGGAACAGTAATACGTAATGTGTCCAGAGTCACTCCTGCCTCGGGCTAAAGCCCGAGTAGGCTCAGGTAAAGCAAGTTGGGCTGGACCCTCACATTTGCCACCAAGTGCGTCCAACACACCGGGGGGGAGGGGGGAGGCTCAGCCATACGCGTGTGTCAGCTGAACAGCTCAGGTCACGCTATGGTACTCATCAAGTATGCCACGTGCACAATGCAACCAGCAGGCTTGTGGTGCTGGCAGCTTGCATACCAAGCAACATCGCACAGGATGGATGCCACATGGCATGGCAGGGCGCTGCTGCAACACTGAGCCACAGGGCACAGCTGTGGTGCTGGGTGCTGGTTCAGGGCTGGTGCACTCACCGACGGAGTACGAGTCGAAGAGGTCCGGGGCGCCGTAGATCCACGCGAGAGGGGACAGCAGCGCGGCAAATCCGGGTGCGGGGGCGCGGGGGAAGTCTGCACGGTGCAAGAGATGGACCGCCTTTAGTCCAGCGTTGGTTGCCACAACACTGCTCGGCTTTGCTGTTGGCCTGCCCGCTTGTGTGGTTGTGAACATGCTGGTGCCTTCAAGTAGCGTGGATGGTTCAAAGCGGAACATGGTTGTGGCTTGCAATCGTGTAGGAGTGCTGCGGCTGGTCCAGTTGGTCAGCTGTGGCTGTGCACGGGCGTAACGCATTACTGGAGCTGCGGCAGCGGTGGAGGGACTGGAGCAGGCAGTTGCGCCGCTGCTGCTGCTGCTTGCCCTGCATGCTGCCAGACACGCAAGCTGCCTGTCCTGCCTGCCTGCGGGTGTTGCAGCAAGGGCCGCTGGCCCCATGCAGCCATGCTGCCACCCAAAATGCTGCAGTGCTGTGGCCACAACGACATTCCAGTTGCCATCATCACCCCGTCACCAGAGCACCACCTACACCTACCGCTCTTGTGTGCCCGTACAGCCACGCGTGGTTTGGTGCGATAACCGGGTGCCAATCAGCACGGTCACTTAAAAACAGTCGACACAGCGCTACAACACGTGTATGCCACTCACTCTGTGGCATGACGAGCTCCTCCGGGGGGCTGTAGCGCGGGTCCAGCATCCCGTACAGCGGGTTGAAGTTTATCCCCGTGCACATGTCCACCGCAGCGCCGAAATCAATCACCTTGACCTGCACATTCAGAGTGGAGTGGAGCGTCGGGGCGAGGCTCAGACAACGACATCGCCTTTGATGTGGCACCTGAGAGCGACATCTTGCACGCTGGTCGTACAGGGGACCACCACTAGGGCCGCAGCTGGGCAGCTGCAGTCCTGCTTTGCGATGGAGTATGCATGCACGGCAGCATGGCCCGATGCTGCTGCTGGGAGGGCTCCTCCTCAGTCCCGGCTGCTCGCTCACCTGGCCGTTGACGGTGATGAGCAGGTTCTCCGGCTTGATGTCTCGGTGCACGATGCCCAGGTCGTGCAGGCGCGTCACGTTCACCAGCACCTCCTTCATGATGCGCTGGATGATCTGCACGCCACCCATGAGAGGCGTACAACCACACGCCGGCCCGCCAGACACTCAGCTTGACCTTCATAATCCATTACTTGCACATGAGGATGGGAGCTTGGCCAACGACACGCAGGAAGCAACTCCTGGCACACGTGTGTGTTTGCATCCGCCCGTGCGTGCCGCACTGTGCCATCGGCGTGTCCGCATGGGCGCATTCTTTAACCCATAAGTTCCTAGTGCTTTTTGCCCTGGCCTGTCGTCAGCATGCTGACTAACGCATGACTGAGGCCTGGGTTGCGCATCTCCAAGCATGCCTGTCACTCACGCTCGCCATGCTTGCAGGAACACATCCGATCGCGTGCATTCCCATTACCCCACACCCAAGTCACACAGCCTGGCAAGGGAAAAGGGATGTCCTTTCCCTTTCCGTATCACGTGATTCCCTCTCCGAGAAGGAGCCAATGCGCCAATATGCGCTTTTGGCCGGCAGGCCAAGCGTAAGCACTACAACAATCAACAACGCTCTACCTGCGACCTGATGAGCTGCATCCGCGCATTATGGACACGTGTGCCGTGCCGATCGCTTGCCATGACCTCGCATGATGAGCACTTACGGCGCTCACGCCGCTCTGCTGCTGCCTCTCACCATGACCTCGCGCTTCTCCTCGTCCATGTCCTCCCTCACGCGCCCCAGCATGTACTCCTCGAGGCACAGCGGGAAGGGGCCCAGGCGCCCGTCAAGCGCGTCACCCAGCGTGGCGTCGCTCTCAAACTTCCACACCAGCCACTGGCTGCCCTTGGTGAACGCGCCCTCGCTCACGTCTGCACACTCACGCACACCCACACGCACACGCGCACATACACATGAATCGGTATGCAAGGCGGCTAGGGAGAGGCTGGGTTGGGCCGAGATGATGATGGTCTTGAGCCTGGGCTGGGGTGCATGACGCCATAGTAAGCAATACGTGCAGTCGTGCAACGTAGACGTGCCCGGGACGGTGGTTGGTGTGGCAGGCGCCGCCAGTGCCCATGCAGTGCATCACGCAGCGCATCACAACATGCTCCAGGGATTGAGATTCAAGACGCCTGGCAGCCAACATGCATTCAAGCAGCTATGTTGGGCTGCTGGCTCTTGGGCTGCACGAGCTGTGGTTTACTCCGCAGCTGTTCAGGGTCCCGGACACCTGCAACCGCTGGGAAAACAAAAGGGTGTATTCCAGAGCACCGGGCGACGGCGCTGAGCTGTCTTATGAGAGCGCAGCGCAGTGCCAGGTGCACGCACGCGCCGCTCACCTGCTGAGAAGTAGCCCAGGTACTCGGCGCAGCCGGCCGCCGCCAGCGGGTTGCGCTTGACCTTGCCGCACATGTAGCTCTCCACCTGGCCCGTCTCGGCCGAGCCCTTGGCCAGCGTGCCCGCCTTGAGGAAGTCCGTCCTGCGCACATCGACACACGATACACAAATACACAATAGACAAGGCTTGTGAGCGCTTGCGGGGGCGCAGCAGAAAACATGAAGCATGTGCTGCACGAAGCACAAAAGCAGGCGGCGGCGGGAAGCATATGAGGTGTGTGCGTGTGTGCGTGCGGCTTGTGCGATGGGCGGCGCAGGCATATGCCACCACCAAGCTTAGCAGTGCGCTCCGAATCATGTTGGTGTGCTGCTGTCTGCAGGTGTTGGTCGAGTGGGTTGCGTGGATGCACACCGGTCCAACATCACCCTAGAATGGCATGGGTGACAGCACTCGCCGTGCAACAGGCGCTGACAAGTGGCTGCCATGCAAACGCACGCTGTGGGCTGTGTGGCGGCATGAGAGCTGTGCGCTACTACGGATGCAGCACCGTCCAGGCTGGCCTCCCTGCCAGCCACATGTCAGCAGTGCTCCGCAGTACGCCAGGAGGCGGTGTGACGATTGCATGCACAGCGCGCAGCAGGTTTGTAGCACACTGACCCATCTGAACACCAGCCTTGCATTCGCATGCGCATGGCATGCTTTCTCAGCTACAGCAGCAGTCACCAGCATGTCCCGAATCCTCAACAACAGCCCCAAGCCCATCACCCAGGATAGCCAGCACAATAGGCATGCCTAGTGATTGCATGACCGCCAGCGCAACATGCTGTAACGAGCTGTGGCGCCTGGCTCACCTGACTCCCACAGTATCCTTGTTCACACGCTTGAGCACCACGCGCCGCTTTTTCTGCTCAGGCGTGAGGGTGCCACGCTGGCTGCCCACCTCGCCCGGCTGCAGTATGGCAAGAAGAGTATGTGCACACACACGCTTGTAAGCTGTACCGCACACGACGCCATGCTCGTGAGCAGCCGGTACCCACGACAGCAACGCGCCACTCTTGTCGCGGGACGTGCCGGTGTGATGGTCGCCAGAGGGTTCGTGCTGCGCCGGTGGCACCAATTTCCCACAGGAGAGCGCCAGGGGACTGACCATATAGAAACCGCGCGCTATTAAACAGTGCTGATGGTTAGAAAGCTGTATTCTCACGTGTGGAGGTGCGGAGGGCAAGGCACACCTGTGGCTGCAGCCACGTCCAGGCAACCCCTCATCGCCTCACCCAAAACAATATGCAAGAGCACAATGTGCATAACATAATGCCTATTATGGCACTCAGGTAACCGTCCACAACCCTCATCTGCGTTTCATGCGGTCCAAGGCCCCACCTGCAAGCGCAAGCCTTCAAACGTGATGCCGAAGTTCCCGCCGCCCAGCTTGTCACGCAGCTGAAAGTTGGACGCAGTAAACTTGTTGTAGTCTTGCGAGTTTGACAAAGGAGCCAGCACGTAGAAGTCGAAAATGCCCCAGATAGGGTTGGGGCGCGAGAACAGGAAGTAGTACAGTGCCTGCAACAACCACACACGCAAAGCAGCTCGAGGAGGTGCCGTAGAAACAGGGGTGTGCAGTCAGCTGCACCCAACGCCCGGTGAGGTTTCCTTAAGCGCAATTCGTGGTCTCAGCACTGATCGATTGGTGCTTGCAACAGACTGCTCAGCTGACCGCGGAGGACATGCTGTGCCCAGGGAGGAAGTGCACTTCCTCACACAGCATGGACTTAAAACAACACTCACCGTGAGCCTTGACACTCCAGGAAACGTCGGGCTCAGGGCAAGCACCGAGGCAATGTCTCCCCCTATCGTCATCACTGCAGGCTGAATAGGAGCTGGCGCCACGCTCGCCACATACTCCACCACGCTCTGCACTGCACTGGAAACCTCTGCAAGCTCCGGAACAGCAACACGAGTCCTACAAAGCTGCCTCTGTTGCAGCTTTGGCCGATTGCTGATGCTGCTGGCCGATGATGGGGTTAAGCAGGGCTTGGCCTGGTTGTACCCCGCCCGTTGCCGCTGTGAGAGGGCCTGCATGGCTGATAACTATCTTGATTGCAAAGGTGGCAGCGAGCGTACAACCGACTGGTTCCAGGCACCGCTGAGCAAGTTTGGTTCGCGTTCAAAGTCGGGTTGTAGCGTTGCTGCCGCAGCGCCACTGGAAGCAAGGAAGCAGTCCGTGAAGTAAAACGTTATGTCGACGGACCCGTATCCCGCTGCAAGAGCTTTCCAGCGCTGCAGCGCAAACCAACCGGCCAATTTACATCCAGCCACTGAATTGGGATTGCTGGTGAGGGGGAGGGGGTGGAGTCTTTTCAAGGCCTAGTCAGTGCATTATTTGTGTATTGATTGTTTCACCATCTTACAATACGTCCAGCAGACAGCCTGCAGCCGCTGGTAGCCCACTGCACGTGAGCCACAGACCGACGTGCAACAGCAACATCCTTGATTTGAGACGGCATACTCCATACAAAGGACTGTATGCTGGGTAGTAAATCACTGGTTGTTTTGAGCTATTTTCAGTTGCAGTTATCCTTGCTGACATTTCCCCACCACTCAGCCCTTGTTCGCGCGTAAAGCGTGGTCTCGACACACGTGCGTGGTCGAAACGCCTTCACCTTCAAGTTAGGTTAAAGACATGAGTTTGAATCCTCGCTATGTGAATCAAACCCCACGCCCCAGGCCAACCAGGGTGTGCAGCCTTTGAACCACCAGAGACGTTTACAGCACACATTGTGCCGGAGCCAACTCGCAGGTCTGCAGGTGAAGTCTAAACGAGGTGTGCCTACGCGGAGATATAATGCACATTGAAGTATGCAAAGCTGGGATCCAGCGGTGACCCAGCATGAATGGCAGCTGTTTTCGACAGCGACTGACATCCGAAATCCAAAGTCCCAAGCAACGTGGTCTGCGATGCAAAGCTGAAAACAATTCTTACTCGGACATAGTGCCTTCATTCTGACTTCGTGCATTTGTTGTTACAGGCACCGCTGGCAACCATATTCGCGCTACGCACGCTGGGTCAGATGGTGCACGCAGCTGTGACCCCATCGCTGCGTGCTCCGGCACTGATCAGCCGGTGCAGCAAGCCTTCTGCTATGCCTCTGACCCCTAGGGCACTCACCGGGCTGGTGTCGTTCGCTCCCAACGCACTCCTGACGAGCGCCTCCTTAACTTCTGCAGCGAGGGTGACGCAGTTACGTCAGGCAACTGTGGCCATGCGAACCTTCACAGGAACTGCTTCGGCCCACACGCTTGATAAGGTTCCTGATGACGACCGGTTCCCTGACAACCAGGTCATTCTGAAAGGCTACCTGACATCGACGCCGCAGACCGTCTCTCACATTGGCGACACGGCCCTGGTAACCTTCAGCTTGGCGTTTCAGGGCGATGACAGCGGCAGGGACAGCTCAAACATCGTGCAGGTGAGCGTGCGTGCTTGCACTACCCACTACCTTAATGCGGCTTTCCGTGCTGCCTGGTGCGACGTGACATCCATAGCAGGGCGTGGCTTAAACTACTGCTTTGCCAGAAGGAGCCAGCATATGTGGGCATTGTGTAGGAACTTATCACATGTTTAAGACCGCAGGTACTGGGTCTTCGCACTGGCGACCGACTGGCCGTCTTCCGGGTGTTTTCCGTGTGAAACAGGTGGAGGCGCACAACCAGTTGGCCGCTGATATCGCCCGCGAGCTGGTTGAGTCAGATCGTGTCATGGTTCAAGGGCAGCTGCAGATTGACTTCTTTCCTCCTCGCAGTCCCGCCGAGAAGCCAACCCCGAAGCAGGTGCAGGTCATCGCGCACAAAGTGAGCAAGATAACAGCAGAGCAGAACATCACGCGGGCACCACAGTTTAACTACAGCTCTGACGGACCCGTAACGCTGCCTACAGACGCTGAGGGCAAGTGGGGCATGCTCAGGGACAACCCCAACGACTTCTACGACAACCGTGCCAAGAAGCTCAACCCGAAGGCGCCTGATTTCAAGCACAAGAAGCACAACGTGGCGTTGTGGGTGAACGATTTCAACTTGCCCACCTGGGTGCCAAAGTTTTTGTCAGAGTGGGACGCAGGGAACGGTCGCGCCCCGTCAGCCGTGAACCCACGGCCAGGCCAGGAGTCGCAAGCCTCTGCACCATCGTCTGCCCCTGGCCGCCTGCCCCAGCCGAGTTCGGACGAGAGGGCTGCCCTGTGGGAGGACCTGCGCGGGAACTACAGCAACTGGTATGACAACCGTGTGAACAAGCGCAACCCCAAGGCCCCGGACTTCAAACAGAAGACCAGCGGGCAGGGCCTGTGGATCACCTCCAAGGACACGCCTGCATGGGTGCAGGAGTGGGCAGAAAGCATCCCTGCACCACCGCCACGCTTCTGAGGGGTGTTGAATGGGGGACACCCGCCGGGGGCGAAAGCGCCACCTATTCAATCTTACGCCCAGTTCAGCCATGCTGATGCTTTTGTGTCTTGACACTAGTACTGTACCGATCCAGGTGTTGTTGAACCGGATGACATCGTTTTCCAAAGAATCGAGACAGCACTGTGCGGCGTTTTCATAACGATCGTGTACAGCACCAATGCCTGGGCTGATTGATTTATTATGCCCTTGCTCGGACCTTGCATGCCATGCATGCATGCTACGATAAGCGCTGGTCACGCAAGTTCGCAACCATCCAGACCCGTCACACCGTATGACTTAACTTTGCTCCTTACCTGTGCAAGCACGTGTTGCTTCCAAACCGAACTCAAATGTGTCATTCTGCTAGTGTCAGAACACATTGATTGTTGATACATGCATTGTGGCGTGCTGTGTTTCGCCTGAGCAGCAACACGTGCCGTGGTAGTTTCATGTAACACGTGCATGGTGTGGCCTGGTTGCTCCTTCTTCTCCATTTCGCCAGGGGTTTGATGTCACAGTTCACACCCGGAAGTGTTGCAACAGCAGCAAGTTGGTACCTTCACGGCAGCAAAAGGATGACATAGTGTGTGGCAAAGTGTGTGACAATACCACACAAGTCCATACGGTACGAACCCTAACTGGTCACGGAACCTGATCATGCATATGCAAGCATGAATCCCTCCAGAGCAAACTTGAGCTTGTTGCACAGCACTGGAAGCAAAATGTCACTGGTCAAACTGCACAGCAGTCCACTGTTAACCTCCACTGCCCTGTAAGGTCCCAACACAAGCTAACCGCCATACCCACACATACGCTGTCCTGCAAGCGACCGGCAGACCGCCATGACCATGCACCCTGATAGCTAACGGATAATGCAGGTGTGAGACGGGGGTGAGAGACAAAATGCATGTAGTAAACGCAGTAACGCACGCATGACATTGGTTCCAGCAGTCACACCCCTGTGTCGCTGCGTGTCTGAAGCTGGCACCAACCAGTACCAGTGCTGACATCGCAGGATTAAGCCAACCATCCAGTACGCATGGCCTCGCTTGGGTGTCGTCCTGACAGCCACAGCATGACACCGTGCGCGCCACCAGCAGGCACTGCACCTCAGGGCACCCACGTAATTCAGTGGTGCATCTCAGGTACATGGGATGTACTGCTGGGCGCTAGGACGCGGCTGCGGGCCCTTGCTCAGGTGCTCCAGCTGAACTTGGTCTTGGAGCGCCAGTCTGAGCTGTCGCTGGTAGCAGTAGCCCCGTACTTGGCCGCCTGCGCAGCCGATTGCAACACCACGCCATAATGCGCACCTCACTCTTGCACTAGCGCAGCAGCGGCAGCTAAACAGCATGCACCCTAGGAGTACACGCACATGCAGGCGGTGAGCAGCGAACATGCCCATATACATGGATGCGGCAGATGGCTGTTGCAGTGATATTGCTGAGCGGCGCACTGACATGGCGGACCAATTTGTGCTCGGAAGTCGGCACTGCATGGCTGCCTAGGTTACATTAGCCGTGTTTTCCGATGCACATCACGCCAGGACAGCCTTTTGGATCACACAGTGACACACGCGCCAGCCGGCACTCACCATCTTTTGTCGGATTTTGTCGTATGCCTTTTCGGACAGATTCCTGCCAGTCCTAGCTGCCTTGCTGATGTCCTTGGCCAGGGCTGTGCACACAAAAGCCGAGCACAAGCAGCAGGTCGAAATGACACATGAACAGCACATTCGCTTGATTCGCATTGACACAACACGAGCGCCACACGTATCTCTGCGCACCTCCCGCCAGTATGCATGTATGCATGTCTGTGCGGCTTGCGTGCGTTGTCCTCACCATCATCATGAAACGCCAAACATACAAACACTGCGGCATGGTAATGCGCGCGTGTGCGCCTCGCTTTGCACATGCACCATGGCAAACCGCATGCACGAAGCACGTGCAGAGGGCTGACCCCTCAGGCACACCTCTGTCCTGCATGACGCACCTGACAGCGCCGACGTGCGCTGCTCCTGGTTGTTCTCATCAAAGGGGTCATACGGTTGTTCCTCCTTGACCACGAAGCGAAGCAGGACGGCCATAATCAGGGAGAACAGCTCAAAGAAGATGAAGCCAAGCGATACCCAGCGGGCAATATTCAGCTGCTTCTGCACCTTCGCAAAAAGTGCTGGGTCCTCCTCTGGTTTGACAATCAGCTTGCACACTGGCTCAAACGCGAACAGCAAAGAGAGCGTAAGCCCAATTTGAAGCAGCGTGGACAGCCCGCCACATACAAGGAAGCCGTTCAACAGCCGCTTCTTGTGGAAGGACGCCCAAAAGCCAATCATGCAGGCGAAGATGTTCAACGAGCCCAGCACGACGAAAGAAACTGCGTTGACAAAAAGAGCAGGTGAACAAGGAATTCAGTTGAACATGGTGTGCTGCAGGATTCTGTGGCCTATAATTCAGGGGATTCAGTGCCCCTGGGCACAAATGAAGACACGCTCACGACAAACTGTCCATTGGACAGGAAGAAAGTGGGATCGCCGACGTACCTGGTGCATATGACTTTGGAGGGTTCTGGATATAGCAGCCAAACACGATGAGGACAATGCCAGTGCACAAATTCAGCACGATAGCTATTCGCATAGCAATGCCCGAGGCCTTGGCACAGTTCGCCATGGTTGGTGACTGACGCTAGACTTGGGTGCAGCTCCCCAGCTGGAGACCGTGCAAGCTCAGGCTGCCTCCTGCAGCTGTATCTGTTTGCTTCGCAACTGCAGTCTTGCTGTACCCAGAGCCTCCCAGCTCCTGGTGGTTCGTCCTGTTGGCTCTCAGTTCTTCCACGTCGCCAACAAAGCAATGCCCGGTGTGTGTATTGCGGAACGGCGGGCCAAAGAACCACCGTACAAGAGCTCACACTGTATAAATAGGTTATTGAGGCTGCGTACTAAGGGTCTGGGGAAGTGTCTGCGAGCGTGGTCGATGGTCACCTGTATGGCAAGTTTGACCGAGTGCGGTGATGATGGTAAAAGTCAGCGGGAAAGGCAGGGGACAGGTGCAAGGCACGGCCACCTGCAAAAAGTAATACCTGTAGTGTGGTCACAGCCACCGGCAGGTAACGGCATTTTCATCTGACACGCTGGTAATTCGACCGAAACCCAACGCAAGCACCATATGTCGGCCTGCATGAACAGAGCGCTTCTGAATAACAATTATAATTACAGCGTCATTATATACACCTGTAGTCCAGATGCGCAAGCAAACATTGTTTCACATCGACAGCGCTCAGTTATGGTCTGACGACGTGATGTTGGCCGTCTCAATGACTTTATGGCTTGGCGGACAGCACTGAGTTTCGTATACATATGGACATTAATGTCTTGAATGATACAGTCGTATTCCACCTTGTCAATTCGAAGGCCTACGGCAGTTCAGCGGCGGTGAAACGGCGGGCAACGAAGTGGATGCTGTTTCGGACTACCCCCTCACAAGTCACGGGGAAGGCAGTCAGAAAATAAAGGGGCTGCTGGATACCAGGACCGTGGAGCAGCTGAGCATCCGGCGTCACCGGCATGGCGCGCACAGTGAGAAGTGTGGCTGCTTATACTCGCATGTCTCGTTATGAAGCGCAGCATCACAGCGCAAACTCCGTTATCTTTCGCTGAATTTGGGCAATGCAACACAGGCTTGCGGGGTTGTCATCGTTTATGCTTCCAGCACTGCTTTGGTTGTCTCTCCACTGCACGCTTGGCTGCAGGTTCCGGCAAGCACAAACAAAACTGCTCCGCCAAGGATAGGGGTGTAGCAGCGCGGCTTGAATGGCCACAGCAATTACGCCCAACCCGTTCCCTTTGCTCGTCCCACTAGTGACGGGCAGCCAAGCCTTAGTGAATGGGTGAGTCGGGACCGTGTGCACCAGTGCTTGTAGGGGTTTCAGACACATGCAGGGAATGGTGCGTGTGAGCATGCATGTGCTGATGCGCCAGCATGTGCTCTGCGCAGTTGACGTGTTGCACGCGGGTGTTGTTGGACCGCATGCAATTGCTGCGGGCACACGCGGACGTTCTTCCACTAACCGCACGATTCAGCGCTCACGACTGCACCGTCTGCGTGCTGAGTGCACAGCATGGTACTTGCCATACCCATGTGGGTCAGACGTGGCACTCTGTTGCTGGTGCCGGCATACATGCCTGCCCGCCTCACATATTTTGCCCATCTGGGTCACCTAATTGCCGCAATGCCGACCTTGCGTGACAGCATCAACCAGCATGCCTCACTCTGCGGTGGGTGTCTAAGCGCATGCATCTGCAAATGCAGTCTGCTAGGCATCAGTTTGCATGCGGCTATGTGCTCCAGGGGTGGGCCGTGCAATGTGGCTTGGACACCTGGCCTTCACCAGCCTCACGCACCTTGGACAGCCTACAGCACGCACCTCTTGGCCCTTCTCAGCTTGCAGTCCAGGCTGATGTGGGTAACGCGAGCAAATGCACATTATGGTGTCAGCTCCCTCTGAGTCTGAGGCTCCCCCTACGGTGCCCCCTGCCCACGTGCAATTGTGTGTTGGTTGGCACTTGGCACAGGGCGGGCTCGTTGGGCGACCGTGAGGCGCAGCTGCTGCTGGTGGACCAGTACCTGGCGCTGCTGACAGGGCGCGCCCAAGCGCTCACGCCAGATGCGCTCACAGGCCCAGGTGCGACGCCGACACGCCGTGCGTCGCTGGCCCCCATGCAGACGCATTCACCGCCAGCATTATGTGGGTGGCACCACGCAACGTGGTAGCCCTCACGCATGCCACATGTATGGTTAGCGGCACGAGCTCATCCTGGCAACGGCACCTCCATGCTGAGATTATAAACGACGCTGCGCTTTCATCTGCGGTGCGGCAAAACCCATTGCAACACGGATCAACAGCGTTTTCGTACCTCCTGTGTGCATATGTGTGTGTGCATGTGCATCAGGCGGGCTGCCTCAGCTGCCCAACCTGGAGGTCCTGGGCCTGGACCCAGCTACCCTCGCCAAGCGCAGTGTGCCGGAGTCCATGCAGCGCCAGCTGCTGGCGGTGCTCAGCGCAGCGGCCCAGGGCTTTGCACGCGTAGTGGCGGGAGAGCAGGCGCGCCTGGCGGTGCTCGCGACAGGGTCAACCACGGCGCCCGTGTTCGGCCACCCAGCGCTGAGCGCCGGCAACGGTGCAGGGGTGGTGGTGAGCGGGCCGCCGCCGCCAAGCATCGTGCCGCTGGCTGACCGCTTGCTGGCATTCCTCACCGGCTGTGAGACGCAGCTGCGACAGGTGGGTGTGGGCACGTGCCGCAAATGGCGCCCAGCACGCATCGCTGCCACCAAGCCTGCTAGTGCCTTTTCGTGTCATGCTCACCGCATCGCCCTGTGCCGGCAGTCCGGCACCATAGTATCTCACAGCAGGCACCGCCACCACTCGTTCTCGTTGTTGGACTGCCACGACCTGGTTTTGCAATTGGCACAGCGCAGCGTGTGTGCATGCATTTGATGCGTGCAGGCTGGCAGCCTGGCCATCATCCCGCCCGTGGATGAGCTCCAGGGGGAGGCCTTCACAGCCGGCAAGCGCCTGCAGCACCTCAACCAGCAGCAGGCGCAGCAGCAGGACACGTGGCGGAAGCAGCAGCAGCAACAGGCGCTGGCATCGCAGCAGCCGGGCGGCCCACAGACGGGCTCGCATGGGGAGGAGCCTGATTGGGACACTCTGCTGGACATAAGCAAGGTGTGGAGGGTGCAGCGTTTATGTGGTTTGGTATGCTTAGCAACACGTGCGGACTCAACCAGACAGCTATCGCAAGGCCATGCTATGCATGCTAAGGTCGACGGCCATATGCTTTGTCCACAATGCAGCTGGCGGTGCTGCAGCAGCAGCACCCTGCTAGCATAAAGCATTCACTTGAACAAACCACGCAAAGAAACCCTGCGATTGTTTATGCACATATGCTGTGTGCATGCTTGTGCGGGGATTGGGTGTGCATGATTGCAGATCACTGACCTGGCCAAAGCAGGCAACGTGGTTGGCCTGCGCCTGCTGCTGCGGGGCGTGGTGGGTGCGCTGGACTGGCAGCGCGAGCGCACGGCCACAACGCTTGCGGAGGAGGCCGCGAGGTGAGAGGCGACTAGTGCACACACCGGCCTGGTGCCAGCTTGAAAGGGTCTGGTACAGGGCTGACGCCTCACACATGTGCTGCACTGTGCTCGTGGCAGACCTGCTGCACCGCTTGCATGGAGGCGCCACAGCGGGGAAATCGTGGGTGGGCATGCAAGAGGTGGGCTTTTCTCTCCTTCAATAAGACCTTGCAAGCCCGGCCGGGGGCTTCCCGCTCCCCCCCCCCCCCGGGGTAGGGATGGGGGCGGAGGGGCGAAGGTCCCCCAAGCATGTACCGGCATGGTGTCTTCAACAGCGTTTTAGGTGCGCTGCGCTCCCTGATGCACATGACATTAGTGTTTGAGGGTGGTGCAGCGGCGCTTTCCCCAGATCGTGCACCCCATGCTGCGCTGTACTGCTGCAGGTCGCAGCGCGGGTTGGAGCGTGAGGCTGTCGCAGCCGACGTCATCCTGCAGCTGCAGCGCGAGCTGGCGCTCAAGGATGGGTAAGCACAGGCTGCACACGGTCGACCCTATCAGGGTGCAGGGTACCCATCCGCATGTGCTGTTGGTGGCATCCACGGATACAATCGTTGCATATCACATATGCTCTCCTTAGCGCTGCCTGTGGTGGAAGGCAGTGGCGGGGCGGTCCCAGCTGCCTGCTACCTTGAGTTCGTTGTGTTGGGGGGATGCGTTCGTGATGACGCCGGCGCATGCACAGGAACGCTTGTCCACTTGTATAGTTGTTCACCTCTCATGCGCACAATTACTCTTGCAGGGTTATCGCCCATCGCGACAAGCAGCTGGTGTGCTCGGAAAGCTGTGCGGCCGCCCTTGGTGAGTGCTTGATATGTTTTTGGCGTGCCCCGCCAACAGCAGCATGCAAGGATTGCGGAGGTGTGAAACGACTCGTCTATGCACGGCTTAACCGGGGCACAGAGCTGGGCCCACATCCACCTACAACTGGTCGAAACCTTCTCATGTTTGCGACCTCAATCTGTCCTGACGGGGCTGCTGACGTGGACAACACGACAAGGCACATAATGACACAATGCACGCGCCGCATGCGCAGGGGAGGAGCTCAAAGCGGAGAAGGCGACATCGAGTGCTCTCAGGCAGCAGATTGACACGGTGAGCTGGCATGACCAGGCTGTCATGCAGCGCACGCTTGATGTGCAACAATCTACATTAGGGCCTCAGAGGCTTACCTGCCGCCCGTACCTAACTATGCCTGTTCTTGTTGTACACGCTGTGTACATGTGGAGAGCCGCGTATGACTATGCGAGGCGCCAATCGAAGCGGGATAGATGCAAATGCGTGTGCGCGCTCACGTGTGTACGTGTGCAGGCCACCAGCAGCTGGGAGGCTGCGCATAGTGAGCTGGAGCAGCGCGTGATGGCGCAGCTGCAGGCATTGAAGCAGGTGAGGGCGGTCGCATGGTCCGCCTGGGCAGAGGGTGGGCGCATGCTGAAACTCGCGTGCTGGGTGGCACAGATGCACACACAACACTGCAGTTTTGAATGGCGGGTGGCAACTTCCAAGTGCGTTGCTGGCAAGCCTGATTATGCTGGCTTGAGTGTAAAATCCTGAGGCAGGCACGGTTCTCTGGGATACCCCAAACATGACATCCACAGCACAGGCATGTTAAACGCAAGGTGCAGCAGGTGCCAAGCAGATTTGCTCAATAAAAGATCGGGGCGTGCCGCGGTTGAGGGGCTGTGTCTCTGTTTGCGTGCGTGCGTGCACGTGCATGCAGGCCAGCGGCGCCCAGGCGGACCTGCACACCGCGCTGGCCGCTGCCAGCGAGGACTGCGCGATGGCGGTGATGCGGGAGGAGCAGGAGCGCAAGGTGGCGGCGCAGCTGCGCGCGCACGCCGCCTCGCTCCAGGTGAGGCTGGGTTTGGGGCTCAGCCGCTCAGCGGTCAGCACCCTCACTTCATCCCTTCCCCCCAGGTCAAACTGCTTCCACCGTGGTAGCCGCCGTACGATTTGAGCGGCACAATCACAACTATGTACCGCTGCACCATCGTACAGCCCTGAATGGCGACACGTGAGCATGCACCCTAATGGTACCTTGGCTTACGTGTCTGTTTTTTGTTGCACCGTTGCAGGTTGCAGTGGATTCAGCCACTCAGCGTCTTGAGAACACTCAAGAGGTGAGGCACCCACCGCACACGCGTCACGTACCTGCTTTGCCGTACTGCCAAACCATGCGCAGACATGGCTGTGAGGACTGGCAGGGGTGGTTATGCTGTGCATGCGTGCATGTTTGTTCAATTCAGGCGCTGGAGGGTATGAAGCGGCGAGCAGAGGCAGCGGAGCAACTGGCGGAGACGTCGCAGGTGCGTGGACCTTAGCACCTGGGGGCTTGACACCCGGCAGCACGGACGGCACACGGTGGCAATGCCGATTTGCCACCTGTATGAGAATCACGTGTTTGTTCAGGGCTTGCGCATTGCGCTTATCCTCCAGAGTTGTTCACTGCCCTCGGGTGGAACACTGTGCTCAACTTGCCGGGCAGGAGAGCTGCTGGAAGACCTGCACTTGGCCATGTCCACCTGACCGCCTAGTACCTTACAACTGCGTGCATGCCCGTTGCCTGTCTGCAGAGGGCGCTGGCGATGGTGCAGGGCCAGCTGAAGAAGGAAACAGAGGCGCACCGCAAGACACAAGGTACGTTTATCAATTCCCAAGGCGCGCAAACGCGTACGTGAGAGCAGTCTGACATGTTTCCTGTTCCTCCGATTCCATTCGCTTAGTTGTTGTGGCTGTGGATTTGAGAACTGGAGCATTTGAAGATTTCCGGTGTTGATGTGGATGCGCAACATGCACGCGATGTCAGCGTACTGGTGCAACTGTGCCCGCCTGTGCCCGCAGACCTGGTGCACAGCGCAACCTGGCGAATGGAGCAGTCCAAGACAGCCTGCGTGGACCTCCACGCTCGAGCCACACAGCAGGTGCGCTGCAAGTGAACACCCAGCTGCTATGGCATGATATGGCCGGAAGGCATGCGAGGCATTTACGACTGTCAACGATCTTGGCAGTTGGTTTTTCAGCTGGTCAGTGCTGTGCTGTGAATGCGTGACAGTGGTTGTCTCATTTGGTCATTTACAGTCCCGCTACCACAATGCTTGGCTGTCATGGCTTGCTGCTCCAGGTGCGGACGCTTCAGTCCTCGCTGGCCAGCCTCAGTTTGGCGGCCGCCACGTCGCAGCGCGAGCTCGGCGACGCACGTGCAGAGCTGCGGCGCCTGCGCATCGAGGCCATGACCTACAAGAGTAGCGCAGAGGCGAGTGCGGTAAGGGGGGGGGGGACAGCAATGCGAATGGCACCGCGGAGGCGGGCTCACGTGTGTAGATGGTGACAGGTCACGCGTGCCTCCTGTACCGCCCTGTCACATACCGTCAACCGCGCCTGCACAACTCCATGTGTTGCCGGCTCTGAGGTGGATAGGAGGGTGCGCGGGCGGGTGTGTGACACCGGAGGCAGATCTTTTGCGCACGACCCGATCAGGGTCCAATTACGGCAGGCAGGCGCATGTTTGCAGGCTACGCCAGGGTTGCGCAGGCATGCCTCCAACACACCGTAGACTACTCCTGCGTATTCCCACGTGTTTGGCAGCACTGCAGCCCACCGCACAATTGCATCTGAGTTACAAAGACGACTTGCGTAGATGTGCCGTACTTGGCGTGTGTTTTGTCGCGTTGTGTGCCACACGGGCTGACCGTCCTTGCAGACGTCCTTGGGCCGTGTGGAGCATCAGGGTGAAATTATGAAAGAGCAGGTTGACAAGGTGAGCTGCTGAATAGCTGCTGACACTGTTCATACAACCGGTATGGCGCCTGCTGCTGGTCCAAGCCAAGTAGCCAATTTTGGTTTGATCGGATTGCTCGGTGACGTGGTGTGAACCTCCCACACTTCTACTCATGCGGTGTTCGCCCCTTGAGCAGACCTGATCTCACTGGCCGCACCCGTCCCATGTGGTGACTTTGCCATGCATACTGGTGCGTTGCGTGAATGCGTGTGCTGATGTGCAGGCCATATCTCTGCAGCTCAAGCTGGATCTTGCCATAGAGGCGGAGCGCAGTGCCATCCGGGACAAGGAGGTGTGCACGAATTAGCACCACTGTACCAGGCATGGTTGTCGCATAGCAAGGGCGGTGTTTGCAACCCTAGACGCGTTTGGTAGGCGGTGGGGCACCATGAGTTTGGGGCTAGGTTGCCAGGATCTCGGAGTCCAGGTCTATTCCTTACCCTCTCGCACCTGATAGTCTGTACTCTGCTGAAGAAGCTAACAGATGCCCTGCCTACTGTATACTGACAAGCGGTCTCTGATCTGGCTCGCTTTTATAGTGCCCGTAACCCTGCAGGTGACCCTGCAGTTGAAGTCTGGTTGCGGCCTGCCGGAACCCTGTACGTGCGCCTGCTGCGGTCCAACATGCCATGCTGTGTGCAGATCGCCGAGGCCCGGCTGTCTCAGACGCAGGCGCTGCTGGGGTCCGCCAACGATGACATCATGCGCAACAAGGACGATGTGGAGCGAGCCCGCGACGCGCTCGCGCAGGTCGATGCAGTGCAGGTGCGTCTGCATGGGCCAGGCTGCCCGCCGGTCGACCCCACGAGTGGCCATGGCGTCGTGTACAAACGCATGCGCTTACATCGCATTCACATGGGGCACGATACACTGGTGCAAGACTGCTGTCAACTTGGCAGGCGGTGGCGTTGCAGGCAATTAGTGCAGCGCTCATGCGCAAGGCTGAATGCTGCAGCTTGTCACGAACTCACGATACACACTCGCAGTGACAAACTATTCAAACCTCACATGTCCTCCCTCACCTCCTCCCGGCATTGCAGATGTGCACGTCTTGGATGCCTACTCGTTGAGCGCAGGCCAAGCTTGATGAGGCACGCGGGCGGTACGCTGAGCTCCAGGAGGTGCATGACAAACTCAAGGTGGGAGCCTGCCAGCCTGCAAGCATCCCACCGCGCAATACATGAGCGTGTACTTGTTTGACTTGATACCTGGCACCTCACCTGGCAGCATAGCAGAAAATAAGGGGAGGGGTCGGCTGCGTGGACAAGAATGCACTTCTATCTGGCAGGATGTGATCAGGGACATGATCAAGTGCGCCATTTGCATGCTGCCGCTGCAAGCTATCGCACTGTTGCGCCCAGGCGTGCTCGCCCGTAAAATCCTTGGCCAGGTCTGTGCCCTCCGCGGACCCTTTTGCACTGACCGTGCTTGCCTTGACACGTCTGTGCAATTTGCGGCGGCCTTTACCTGCCATGTCCGTGTTTGTCTCCTGCCGCCAGGACGAGCACGGGGGCCTCGCCGGGCGCTTCCGCGAGCTTGAGTCGGAGGCGGTGGCGGGCCTCAAGCAGGCGCACGCGGAGCTGCAGGCGGAGCACGAGGCGCTCAACACGCGCTGCAAGGTCCTGATCCAGGTGAGGGGACGGCGCAGAAACACCAGAGCCTGGGGGTCCTCCTGCCCTGGGGGACCTCATGATGGTTGGGTTGTAGTAGAAGGAGCAAAAGGCGCGAAGTTGGGTTCCGCTTGCATGTGCGGTATTTTGCGGAGAGGACGCCACTCGTAGGGACTGCGTTGAGCAGCCGCAGGGAGTCATGCCAATTCTCCTCTTGCTGCTCCCGCACGCCGGGCTTGACGTCAGAGGCAAGTTTTGCTACATGCTGTTGGCGCTTGTGTGGTGCAGGCGGCTGAGGACGCCAGCAGCGCTGTGGCGGCGGCGCATGCAGAGTCAGCCAAGCTGCAGCTGGCACTGCAGGAGACCGCAAAATCGCTGGCAGTAGTAGAAGCACGCAGCAGCGACACACAGGTAACGATTGGGGTGGAGGCTCAACATCTACCCAACCGTGCTGCCTTACCATCATACGTGAAGTCTGTCATGCGTTCACACCTCCGCTCCTTGCTTCGTCTACACACTACACGATGCACTTTCTGAAGCGACGTGTTGACGGTGCATGGCGTGAACACAACCTACATCCTGTCTGCACCAATGCACTTGTGAGCTGTTGTACTGTGTTGAACTGGTGGGCCTCTCCAGGTGGACTGACCCCCATGAGGCGGGGGCGCATGGGCCGTTTGGCCGACACGCTCTTGACGTAACTTAAACATGTGCTGTGCATTCAGGCCCGTCTGAGCAAGGTGCTGGCGGAACGCGAGGGCCTGGAGGCCTCCCTGGAGCAAACACGCGCCCTGCTGTCAGAGGCACACGCCGGCGCCGCACGCCTTACCACAGACCTGACGCAGGTCCGTCCCTGCGACCGCGGCACTTATATCCGCACGTCCATTCAGCACATGGTTTGCGCTTTGGTACCACATTACTGCGTTGCACACCCGCGGGTGCGCACACCTGCGCAGTGCTAAATTGTCAGGATGAGTCATCAATTTCCTGGTGGGGAAGATAACATGCCAAGGCATGGCTGTGTGATGATGACCAATGCGAGATTGGCTGGCTAGGTTTTGCTTGTCCAGCAGTTTTCCTGCAACCTGATGGCCACGGTGTCATGCCACTGGCTGCCACCCACCCACCACCCACCCCTGATCCCCACCAGGCCAACGAGTCGCGCAAGACCGAGGTGGCTGAGCTGGCGCGCGTGAGGGGTGCGCTGGAGGAGGCGCAGGCGCAGCGCGCAGAGGTGCTGGCGCAGCGGGACGCCTGGAGCCTCGCTCGCCAGCTGCTCACGGCCGGCCTCAAGGTGCGCCACGCTCGGCAGCAAGCAGCAAGCATCGCCTTGGCCTGCCGTGCTGTGCTTCCCAGGCACGCGCACCTGTTCATCGTAAACTTGAGCATACTAGCATGCTGTAAAGCCTTCGTGATGCGCTTGCCAATCGTTGATCTCCACGTTGACCAGCAATCCCGCATCGGCTGTATCACTCTGCCTCTATAAACCTCCGGCTCAGGAGGCCGAGCGTTGGCACCATCACCACCTCCTCCACCTTACCCACAACGCAAGGATGCCCAGCAGACAGCACCAACATGCGCTAACATGGCTTTGCACCTATATATCGTGCACCCTTATGCACCTTTATGGCCTTTTGCCACGCAGGAGTATATGGTGGCTGTGGATGGCGAGCTGGCCGCGATCCGCCAATGCTGTGGCGACATGGGCCAAGGCGTGGCGGCGCTGCAGGCGGCGGCAGGGCTGAGCGGTACGGATGCAGGCGCGCTGGAGGGCACCAGCGCCAAGCCGCCCGTGATGGACTTCGCCCTCATGCGCCAGGTACGCCAGCGGGAGAAACTAGGGAGCGTTGAATGTGGCCACATGCGGCACGTTAGCATGGCAAGCAGTGGATTCAGCGGGCTGTTTCGCGTGTGTAAACACAGAACGGGTACAACGGCCTGTCGGTCAAACCACCACACTTCAAGCCAGTTTGTGATCAGCTTGTAATGCGAGACAGCAAGGTGAGGAGAACAGTGCATGATGGATTGACCGTGCGCTGGTCGGTCCACCATAGCACACGTGCGATGGTGTGGGGTTGCTGGCGTGCAGGTCGCGGATGCGCTGCATGGCGTGATGGGCCATGGCGGCAGCCTGGTGTCAGCGCAGGAGGCAATACGCAAAGAGCTGCTGGCGGTTATGACGGTGAGCCGCCTACAGATACTGTTGGTGCTGCTGCATGCCTCTGGTGCTGAACGCGAGTGCGCATGAGTTTAGCCTCGTGGCGATTTTCAGTCTCACACACTGTGGATCCAATCTCACAAGGGCACCGCAAAAGCATTGAGCAAACAGCCAAACGCACGTCACTTGGTGATTGAGTCACGCTGGGTGAGGCCCGCCCTGTGAGAACTCTGCGTGCACGCATGCTGGTCCCTTCCGCTCGCCTGGTCCCCACCTGGGGGGGAGCATGGGCCGTTTGGCCAACACGCTCCTGATGTAACACAACATAACGCACGCTGCCACCCCAGGGCATGGAGGACCGCATCCCGGCGCGTGTTGCCGCTGGCGGGGACTACTGGCGCCAGCTCATCGGCGCCTCACGCGCCTCCCCCCGCGCCCTCACGCATGTCGTCAGCCGCATGACCGCGCAGGTATGGGCGGGCGGGGCGGGTCCCATGAACGACCGGCATGCTGCGTGGTTTGCAGGCCCATGCACTTACTGATGCCACTGATGCCTTCCAGTATCCAGCACTTTTTTGTACATGCATCTGGGTTAAGCAGAGCGTGGCTTGGGAGATATATGCTGAAAGAGACAGAGTATGTACCCCCATGCATGTGTGTGGGGTGTGTGTGAGCGCACGTGCATCCGTGCATATGAGGGATTGCACGAGGGGCAAGTAAAACGACACCAGGTACAGCGAGTGTCGCGTTGTGCGTGTACCTCTGCGGGCAACAGGGCTGTTGAGGGCAAGGCTTGCCGACAGCGGCAGAGCTCAAGGCAATACGTTGCGGCTCACATGTCATGACGCTTTGGTGCGCTGACCCTGTGCAGGCTGTGAAGGACGTGGGTGTGGACCCGGACAGTGTGATGGCCACCATTGTGCCGCTGGGCCTGTTTGAGGAGCAGGGCAAGGAGGTGAGCGAGGAGGGCGGAGACAGACAGCGCGTTGTAACTCGTCGGCAGCTCCGCTGCCTAACAACCAGCGGCGGATGCGCCGACACGGCGCTCAGCCTATCCTTGCACGCCTTCTTGCCACGCCAAGTACCACATGTGTATGTTCAAGTGTTGACTGCCGTGGAGCCATGCAGTGTGATTCCCGTGGGGCCGTGTAGGGTGCATATGCGCAAGGATGGAGACTGCACCGTACGTGTGTGTGTGGACACTGTACGGCTCCTGGATTGCATGTGTTTGCCCAGCGCACAGAGACACACACCGTGTTAGCTTATTCAAGGTGGGCGCTTGTGTGTGCACCCTTTCCCTCCCACAGATGGTGGCGCTGCAGGGCCGTATGGGTACCCTGAGAGCTCAGCAGGCGTCCGCAACCGCGCAGGCCGAGGCTTGCTCAGGCCTACTTAAGCATGACCGTGAGGTATGCTGCACAGGACAGTTGTACGCTTGCGTGGACACACTGGTGCTACCGTGCAAGCATACCAACATGGAAAGCATCACACTCAAAGCGCTCAACAGGAGGTGATCGTGCTGCAAATTGCTTTGGTTGGTCAGCTATATGGTGATGCGTTGCGCCGTTGCGGTTTGTTATTGCAGATATTGGCACTCTGCAGCCAGCCAGTTAGTGGCCCTAGCAGGGCTGGCATCGTCACGGAATTCAATCAAGCCAGCTGTCTTGCGCTGCTCGTGCCTGCCTTCCAGGTGAACGACCAGCGGGCCGCCGCGTACCAAGCCATGGTCGGCCAGCTGACTTCGGAGCTGCGTAAGCTCAAGAGCGAGGTGGGAGGATACTCCGCAGCAGCGGACCTTCACCGCAAGGCGACTGAGGAAATGTCCAAGTAAGTCTGCTGGGCTGCTCGGAGGGGAGGTGTATTGCAACAGCAATCCCAGCCTTGCTTAGCTTCCTGCACATCATCATTGATGTGCTGCATGGCAGTTGTTGTTCGTGAAGCGGACACGCGGTGCTACAATTGATGCCTGTGGCTCACTGCCATATCAAGACGTCCAACCCAGCATTTTGCACAAGATACTACACCCATACTCCTCACCATCCCGGGTGGCGCGTGCATACCATTGAGCCGCCATGCGTGTGGGCACGGTACGCTGCATGGCATGTCCCTGCACAGGCGCCTAAGTGAGGCCGAATGGAAGGTCGCCAAGGCCAAGGAGCGAGAGGCCATGCTGGGCACGAAGCACATGGTGCCCATCGGCCGCATCGACCATGCGTCACAGACCACGTTCTCAGAGCTATTCGTGCACGCCAGCGGAGGCAGCTTCAGCAGCAGCGCTGGCGGCAGCTTCAGCGCTGGCACAGGCGCTGCAGGTGCTGCAGGCGTGCAATTCAGCGGCGGCGGTGGCGCAGCGGGCAACCAACATGTAAGTCACAGCTTCGGAGCGCATCATGTGCAGGCATGCGTGCTACCGCATGTGCAGGTCCTGGCCAGCCAGGTGGCATTCACATGCATCCATTAAACCATTACTGACTAAACGTCAGCGCAGATATGCTGGATGTCCAAAAACTCCAAATGCACCTCCCTGAAGTCTCATCGCTTATTCAGTTACCTTATCCGACTGAGTTTCTCAGGGTTTAAATTGCGCTGCCTGCAGCCGGAGCACCGCCTGTCCATTGCGTCGCCCTCCACCAGCCCACACGCCTCCTCCACCAGGAACCTCCCCGCTGCCACCTCGGCCGGCGGTGGTGCCGGCGGTGCCACAACCGCAGCAGGCGTGGCCGTGCATCAGCAAGGCGCAGGCCTGGAGCTGGCGGCCGAGTATTGGGACGCTGACGCTGGCTTGTCCAGAGAGGAAGCTTCCCACATTTCGAAACCACCGGGTTCCGCCCGCCCTGCCGCGCCGCCCACGCCAGCGCTCTTCGCCCTCCCGCCACTGCAGCTGTCCCTCCTTGGATCCGGCAGCGGCTCCAGCAGCACTCAGCCACGCCCCGAGCCCCCTCAGCTGCCACCCGCCTCCACAGCCAACAGCGCCGCCACACCCTCAGGCCTACAAGGGAACCAAGTGCTCCTCGGAGGTGGCTTTGACGGTGGCGCTGCCCCACCTGGTCAAAGCCAGGGTGGAGGGCAGGGCGCAAACTGGAATGATACTGGCACCATTGTGGTGCCTGAATGGATGCAAAGCCAAGCGCACCATGCAGCCGGCAGCCATGATGCCGGATACGACCCGTTCATCATCACCCCTCGGCCCGCGATCTTGGGCGAGGAGGCTCCTGACTATGACGCTGTTGATGGCGGAGCGTATGGTGCAAGCAGTGGGGTCAGCAGCGCTGGGGGTTGGGGAGGGGGCGTGGACGCTATTCCGCCGGCGTGGCGGCTGGATGCGTGGCACTGGCTGCCAGAGGCGAACGCACTGTGTGCGCAGCCCGGCGGTGTGATGCCGATGAGTCGGCAGGGCCTGCTGGGCCTCATCTCTGAGATGTACCAACACAAGGTGCGTCGGCTATGGGGGTTCTGCCTTGTGAGTTGTCGGCAAGTGAGTGAAGTAATGAAATTGCCTACGTTGAAATACAGGTACGCACACTTGGCTTAAAACCTCAAGCATATGATTCTTTGAATTAGTACTGCCTGTCAGTCGAACCCAGGCACGCAACGGGATGGGTGACTAGTGTGCTGATGTTTTCCGGTACAACATCATGAGACGCCAGTGTTGGCAGCCACATGTTCGTCGGTGCACCCTGTTGCCCTGCCGATGCAGGCGCTGCATGACGCCATGGCCGAGACGGCAGGCCACCAGCCCACGCCGCTGTACGTGTACGTCGGGTCGTACTTTGAGGCGCAGTACGGCCATCGTACTACCCCTGGAGCGCCCGCCCAGCACGCGCTGGCGTCCCTGCTGTCGGGCCTCTGCGCCCACGCAGGCGCGTACGAGGTGGCGCTCTTCGTTAGGATGGCGGATTTGGGCCACGCAGTGGCGGGGCCTCATGCACCCGGTGCGGCTTGGGCCTTGCGTTGTCGTCCTGTTGCATCATCACCACTGCCATCCAGCCTTGCGCGTCAAGAATTATGGACCTGAATACACTTTGTACGCCCCGGCTGCTTGTTGTGGTTGTTCACCTCGGCCTGCCAGCCAGAGGCAAGGCGCCGCCCCCAAAGAGTGGTTCAAAAAGCAGCGCAGTGCAGCGTATTGTGGCGCTCGTGGGGCGTGTGATACATGAACGTTGCGTGCCATGGAAGCTGATGACAGTGCTGTTGTGCGTGCGTCTGATGCTGGCAGGGCCTCGTCGGCCCACCAGCGCCCTCCCCTCACGCTCCTGCGCCAACAGCCCCCACGGCGCACGCACCGGCGGCAGCAGCAGCAGCCTCTCCGCCGCCGTCGCCGCGCTGGCTGGCATCGCCACCCCCCGCAGCCCCCGCGCGCTCCTCCCCTCCTCCCCTCAACACACCGCACGCGCCCGCCCCGGCACAGCCAGCTCCACACGCAGCATGAACGCCGCGCCAGCCATGCTTCCTTCTCCCAGGTCGCTGTCAGGCCTGTCGGTGGCAGTTCAGCCGTCCCGCACCTCCTCCCCTTACCTATCCTCAGCGCCAGGCTCGCCTGTGGCAGCAGCCAGCGACGGGCTGGGTGGTCGAGCCTCCCGCCCACAGACCGCCTCCCGCACCTCGTTAGGCAACGCGGGGGTTGCGATGATGGCCGTTGGGCCACGCCCGCTCAGTGGAGGCGGCAGCGGGGCTGGACTAAGCAGCGATGGCAGCAGGCAGGCCCGGGTCAACTCGGCTGGGCCGGGTGCAGGCCGAGCCACGGTGCCGGCAATCACCGCTCTGCCTCAGCCTGCGCTAACGGGCATGGTGGTGACGGCCAGCCGTGGCGGCAGCGTGAGCAGCACGAGCCTGCCGTCACCGACACGTGTGGGTGGCGGCGCCAGCACCACCACTGGCGGGGCGCCCGTCCCCACTGCCTGGGCACCTGTCCTGAACACCCCCTTTTTACCAGCGCCCGGGTTGGCTAGCAGCAGCGCTGTCTCTCCCCGCACACAGCCCCTGGACCTGAATCTCTACACGCAGGTACCGCAGCCCTCAGCACCTGACAGCCCTGCCGAGTCATCCGCCCCCGAAATGCTCTCGTTCGCTCTCACGCACACCTCCCCAACAGCGGCAAGCAATGGCATGCTGCCCGACCCTACCCAAAGCATTGCCATGCAGCAACAGCTCACTCAGCAGGGCGCCCCTCCTGCGCCGGTGATGCTGCAAGCGCGTGACGCACCCTCCACCCGCGTACGCGTGCGCCTGCCGGCGGCGGCGCTGGTGACGCCGAGCGTGTCGACGGCGCTGGCGTCGGTGTCAGCGCTGCTGGGGATGGACATGCTGGGCCCGTTCATCAGCTCGGGCTCACTGGTGTCGCTGCTGAGCCCTGCGGACCTGGGCCAGCCGGTGCCCGAGTTCCAGGTGCGCTGCAGCCTGCCTGCACGTTCGCATCGGCTTACTGATGAACGTCCGGGGGCCCGAAGGATTTTGTGACATGTTTCAGCGTGTGTGATGCGTGTATGGCATTTTCACAAGGATGTATTTGATGCATGTGATGCACTGATGCATACTGTACACGCCACTCATGGGTTGCATGTCAGCAGGGCACGGTTAGGGCTGTTGCACACTGTTCATCTCCACCTGCGTGTGCATGCGTGTGCTGCGACCCCTTGGTGTGCGCGCAGTTCCCTGAGCTGTGTTTCCTGCTGCGGGAGGCGTGTGACGTGCTGGAGATCCAGGTGGGTCAGTGCAGGTGGTGCGAGGGCTGGCGCATGGCACGCCACCCACCCTCCTGTATGCCGGCCCTCGTGCTGTATGTAAACCGATAGTTGTGCATGCGCATGTGCAGGTATGGACAATTGGACATGCATGATACGTAGTTGGGGATGGGCACGTTGTGCCTTCCTGCTGCCTGTCCCTTGTTGGCTGGCGCCCTGTATTAAGCGCCCGAATCACAGCACTGAAATCACAGCACGAGCCGTCCCCGCACCCTTGCCCTCCCTCCCTGCATGTCCTACCAAATGCAGTGTATGCGCAGGCGTGTGGGAATGCTGATGAGGGAGGCTCACGCGTGAAACCCATGTGCGTGTGCATGTGTGCTTGTGTCTACTATCCGCAGGATGTTCCGGAGCTGTTTATGCGCGAGCTGCCATACAGCTGTCCGGTGATGCTACTGCAGGTGCGCTGCGGCAGCTGGGGGTGGGATGGGAGCTGTTGCGATAAGTAGTACTAGGGTTGGTACGAGCTGCGGGTTGCGGTGTGCGTTGCTGCAAGTCCTCACTCTAACGGCTACATCATCCAGTGAGGTACTGGCGTGCATTCTCACCTCATGGGCACCCATGTGTGCATGTTCTGACACTCGTACGCACCCACCAAACCCGCTGTTGCAGCTGCCCAACGTCGGCATCGCAGCGCTCAGCCAGCAGCAGCAGCAACAACCTCCTGCATCAGGCCGGACCGGCAGCAGCACTGGCTTGAACAGCCCCAACAGGACTCAGGCCAGCAGCAGCGGGGGCAGCGGCTCTTGGCGCCGACGTGCGCTACTCGTCGTCTCCCCGCTGCTCGCCCGAGACGCCGCCGCTGCGCTGGCAGCTGCCACCCCGGATGCCCCCCTTGCCAACCACAACAGCAGCGGCGGCGGTGGGGCAGTCAACTCCGCACGTGACGATGTGCAGGGGGTTCTGGCGGCAGCGCTTGCGCCGATGCTGATGCCGGGCGGCGGCGGCTGGGGCGCGTCGGCGTCGGCGTCTCCCCCGAGCGCGCTGAGCGCTGCGGACGCGGTGACGGCTGCCAACGTGTCGCTGCTGAAGGAGCGCTCGCTGCAGAGCCTCATTCCCGCACACCTGCAGGTGAGGGACAGCCCATGAATAAATGCCGGTAAACAGGTGAAAGGTACTCCCCGTTGCCAGCCAGGGTGCAAACTCATGAAGCTCATGAACCCTGCTTTGTCTGCGGGCCTGCCCGAACCTTCCCAAACTTGTGTCCGTCCGTTGCACACCGTGAGCCCCAGCACTGTCAGCACCAGCACCATGCACTACCAGTACTTTGACAACGCAGCATAATTCTTTCAGTTAACTGGACTGCTGAGCATGCTTAGCATGCAACAGAGTCTAGCATAATCAGGTGCGTGTACTGTTGGTCAGGCCACGGTCACTATGGACTGCGCGTGGGCCATGTATGTGATATGTGCGCAGGCCAAGTTCGAGAGGGCGCAGGCGCCCCTGCAGGCCGCTGCCGCTGCGGTCGGCGTGAGCGCGGACCGCGTGGCGTTGGCGGTGGTGCAGACGCTGACGGCGGCAGCGGGCGCGCTGCGGCGCTCTGTGCCGGGCCTGCCTGCGGGCGCGGCGGGGGCGAGCGCGCACGACATGCTACTACAGGTGAGCCATAACATGCATAAATGCATGAATGCATGAATGCACACGTGATTGGCATGCGAGCCTCAGCCCCCCTCCAGCACCCCCAACATGCGTGCCTCGCAAGTCACCACAGCTGTGACAGTGAACAGCCGATTTTGCCACGCACCACAGTGCAGCCGCTTGCATTTCTCACAACCTACACTTGCACAGCTGCATCTGATCACAGATCACCTAAGGCAGGTGCATTCCGAAGGACGTCCACAGGTGTCAGTCCTTGCGCTTGATTGCACTCATCCTTGTGGTGTTTGATGCTGCTTCTGACACGCAGGCTCGCGCCAAGAACGGCTGGTCGGAGGCCCAGGTGACCCAGATCGCCGCCACGCCGCTGGTGGCCCTGGCCGCCGCGTCGCCCGAGGCGCGCCACGAGCACCTGCTGGCGCGCGTGCGGCTGCTGGGGGCGTGGAGCGGCTCGCGAGAGTGGCAGGCGCTGCTGCGTGGCGGGCAGCCGCTTCACGAGGCGTCCGTGCAACGGCACTGACACCGTTGAGGCGATGTAATGGATGATAAACTCATGAAGCACAGCGTACTGCAAGCAACGCATCCTGGACGAAGAATTGGTGAAAAGCTGTTGCTAGTGGACCGGTGGGGCGTGTGGCGGCAGGCGTTTGCTGTGAAAGTGTGTATTTGTGCATTTTGCTCAGCATGTGCACCCCACAACCACCGCCATATGCACGTGCATACAGTATTGACGGTTACGGTACCGAACTCATCCTGTGGCCATCTCGTATGTCGCCACAGCGAGGGCCGTTGTCATATATATGTACTGGTGTTGGACGAGCCTTGGCCTGGCCGTCTAAACACCCCGTGAGATGCGCCCGCCACCCGGCATGACCTTTCGATTTGCATCTCAACAACATGCAGAGACGCAGCCTCAAGTTATCATGCATGCCCAAGCCTTGAATTGGTCCGAGCCTCGGACATATCCACATGCGTTGCCCCACCCCAGCCAGGCATTACTGTCCAGCAGTTGATGCAGTACCCATGTGCACCACTGTCATGCTGCCCATTAGGTACTCCGCCACAACACACCGCTTGCTCCAAATCTTCAACTGCTAGGTCCTTGACCCTCAATTGACAGGGTTTGTGCTTTGGGTGCGTGTGCATGCGATGCGTGTCAAGCTGACCGTCCGCCCACACGCATGCCCTGCATGCCCAGCCGTGCACAGCTGCCGGTTGTGCTTAACACGCACGTGGCCCGCCCCCTGTCAGGAGGTGTGTTTGCACTATTCCCACGTTGGCGCTTCAGACGGATAAGCTTGCAACAGTTCGGTTACAAGAGATTGTTATTGTAAGGATGTGAACAGGGCGGCTTTGCGCACTGGCAAGGCATTTGTGCGGGCGCTGGGCGGAGATGGGAGTGTGAGCTCACGCTTGTTGGCGTGCATGCATCAATATGCACGCCAGGCGCTGATGAGAGCATGGAACTCATAGAGAGAGGTCTGAGAAGGACCACTGTCGATAATATTCAGGAGCAAAACTTCAAGGCAGACATAAGCTTGCCAACGCTGCTTCGGCACGCAGCAGGTTTGACGGACTCGCTCGTGCCGTGTTAGCATGAGCTTAGCGCTGGAACTCCTTGAACATGACCATGTAGACGCCGTACAGGATGCCCCCTGTGATCAGCACTGTCTGTGCCTGCACGGTTCCCTGACGGAACGCGTAGTTGTACCTGCACGAGCGTACGTAAACGCAACCCGCAAACGTCAGCACCAGTGCAAGGCCACTATGCAGGCCTAGGATGGTCTGCATCAATGAACAATGGTTTGGGTACCACAAGGGGGTTCCGCTATCGCCGCGTCAGCTGCAATCCTACACGTCGTTTCTTCGTCAGGAGCTGTGAGTGACAAGCAATGTGTTCAGCTCAAACCAGTGTTGACAGAACAGCTTTGCAGTCCAACAAACAGGCACTCAAGCCGTGGCAAGCTGCCCAAGCCAACAATGGGAACGAGGCAAGGCGCGCACACTCACTTTGGGTTGGTGATGGAGTACCACTTGTACGCCTCAGCGGCCTGCTGCTGCAAGGACCAACAACCAGGGGTAAGTTCCAATAGGGCGGGGTTAGCGTGGTGAAAAGCAACAGTCGGGCATTGTGGAGAGCGACCACCTCAACCAAAATGGCTAAGGGCAACTCACGAGAACGGAGGGCTTCATCGTTCCTTGAGCGAAGTATGGGCTTGCGAAGGGGGGCAAAGACTGCGTACGTCCTGCGTCTGTGGCCACAGGCTCAGCGACTTCGACCGCTGCACAAAGAACCCAGGTTCTCCGAGACCCGCATGGAGAGTTGGTTCGCCGTACACAATGCTTCACAAAGAAGGCACAAACAAGCCACACAAGCCCCTACCCAAGCCATCCTGTCGCCAAAGTAATCGCTTTGCATACAGAAATACATGCTCATACAACACGCCCGCGCGGTTGAAACCAAATAAGTCAGCACATACATATCTGGCTACTGCACACACATCTATGAATACGACCCTGCACGCACGCATAGTTGCGTGAATCAAAACCTATTAGTGGGTTGCAGCCGGGTTGTTTCACATGGTGTCAAACCAAGAGGGCCATGAGCAACATCGGTGAGTGTGCGTAGGAGCAAGGCAACTCGGACACTGGGGCTAGTGTGTTTTGGGGCGCGGTTTCTCCAGCTGCATACACAGGGGTAGAATTCTGGCGAGATACGTGCGGCTGTGGTGCTTTCCGTTCGTACAATTGCGCCAAGTTGGTTCCATCATCAACTGACTTGCTTGCGGCGAAATGAACGCGGATGTGCAACGCACTGGCAACATACCAGGAACATAGGCGTTTGCTTGACCAGCACACGGGAGTTACTGCACTTGTACTATCTGTACATACGCAGGTAGCAAAGCACTCCACGCAACCACTTGCGCCAGCCAACGCGTGGAGGGTCGCTGGCGCAGCAACCAGCACAGCCGTCAGCACCGGCACCGGAAAGCAGTTAGGATGTATACAGAGGCCAAGCACAGGGTGGGGCTGCTGCACCACCAGGCTCAGCACGGGTCACACTCAGCACTATCAGCGCTGGGAGAAAGGGAGCGACTCGAGCGAGGTACGCCACCCTCCTGCACAGGCCACAAGTACAACACAGAGGCCAGGTAGTGACAGCTAGCTTGGACCCGTTGTCCTTGGACCGCTTGCCTCTGCACTGCGCTCTGAACGTGCAGCAGGAAGCCTGCTGCACCGCCAGCACTGCGCACACAGTGTGGGGCACGCCCATGAGTATGAGAATATGAGGCAGACGTATACCATGATGTTGGGCGTCTAGCGCTGCTCTGTGTTGGGTGGGCTGTTCCCCTGCCAGGTTGATTTAGTGATGCGCTGGCAGCCTGCGTCCACACTGGCACTATGCGCACCTCCTGGCCCCTGCTGCATCACTGTATGGGTTATGTTCGGCAAGTGGCAACAACATACAGGTCAGACACAACCTTGCATTCACGTGGTGTTCGTGCCCGTCACATTCGCAGACATGGCAGACACCGTGGTCGTCACCGCTACAGCGTCCAACGTGCCAAACGTGGCAACTGCGGCCACCGCAACCACCACCGCCACCGCCACTCCAGTGATGACGGGCAGCAACACACCCAAGCTGCCCAACCAGCTGCCGAGTGTAGGAGACCTCGTCCGCCTGGGCGCCGGGCAGGTAACCCTTGCTGGAGGCAAGGCGATGGATCCAGGCGCTGTGTATTGCTGCACACCCGGGCAGCGCCGCTTGCGCATTGCTATGACTGCGCCTGTGACTTCGCTGCTGCGTCCATCGCTCGCTGCTGCTGAGGTAATTTCCTGTGGGGCCATGCAGTGCGTGTTTTAGCCTTTAAGGAAGACTTCCATGGAGCATGCCATATCCGAAAGCGCAGTAGTGTGCATACGCGTATTGATACTGACTGTTTCCATTGTGTGCGTGTGCATGTCATGGCCCTCTCTCCTGCCATGCAGCTGCTCCTGCAGACCAAGCGCTCCGAGCTGTGCGACAGCGGCCTGCCGGACGCGGAGATGTGTGCGGTGGATGACGAAGTGGCGGCGGCGTCGCTGCCCTTGAACGCGGCGCCCATGGAGGAGGCGCTCAGCAGGTGACTGGGGCTGACAGCACAGCACGGCACAGTGCAGCACAGGACAGCATGGCACAGCAAGGCATAGCCCCGCTGCCGGGGTGCAGGGATTGACATTTCGGCTTTCGCACCCCTTTGGGCACCTGTTCCGTTTGACCCATCGCCGGTCAACCAAGTGTAATAGCAATGTGAAAGCCAACAGGAAAAGCAACAAGATAGGGGGTATGAGGAGCAGGCAACTCAAAGGCCCACCAAGCTGTCGTAGAACAGCAGGAGGCTGTTGCTGCGCGGCCATGCCTGTACACGTATCCAGCCAGGCGTGATGCACAGCACGGTACCATGTCATGCATACTATTCACACAACGCACGGCACCAAGCTAACATCCGTCCGCTGCCTGCACGCACGGACGCGCCTGCTGCAAGAACCAGTCAATCAAAATGCTGTGGGCGTGGTTGTGGTGTGCTGCGCTGCACTGTGGTGCGCAGAGGGCGCTGGCTGCTGGGCCTGCTCATCATCCAGTCTACCTCATCCTTTGTGTTGGATGCCTACCAGGACCTGCTGAGGGATCACCTGGTGGGTCCACCACTGACTGCTCTGGACTGCTGTTGGACTGCTGCTGAGTAGCCCCGTGACTGACACTGTGACCCGTGCGTAGCCATGGCTGGGTAGGCGTGACTGCCCCGGGTGACTAGCAGTGCCCTGTGGGCAGTGAGGCGCTGGGGAGTGAGGCGGCGCACTAGGCCGCTTTTAGTGAGTGTGAGGCAGAGAGTGTGAGGGCATGTGGCACATCCCTATTCTTAGTCGATCTTCCTATGCATTCATCCGCCCTTACCTGTGCACAGCCGCACGCGCAAACATGGCCTGTGCGTTGTGCATCATGATTCATGAGTGGGTCGGCTGGCCGGGCCATGCTCCTGTCAACAAGCAGGTACAGGGCCAGTGCCCCAACCTGCAGCATTACGCGTGTCACTCAGGCAGAGGGGCTGAGCGGCATACCCAGGGAGGGCTGCATGATGGGCTGATGGCTCTCATTGGTGTAGTGCACTCACCACAAACGTCCTGCACACATTCGTGCATCGCCACAATGCACGAAGCGTTGTCCGCGTGCAGCAGTCAAGGAGCGAGCGTGTGCACAGCTGGCATGTGTTTATCCGTGCCTTGACCCGCTGCCGCTGCTGCTGCCGCTGCTGCTGCCGCTGCTGCTGCCGCTGTGTGTGTGCGCACCTCGGGCTGGGGTGTGGGCTATGTATCGCGGGGCAGGTGGTGACGCTGTTTCTCACCATGCTCGTCGGTGCGGGTGGCAACGCCGGCAACCAAAGCGCCATCAAGGTCATCAGAGGGCTGGTGCGTGCGTGGCACCAGATACCGTACTTACACCAGGCTTGCACCCTCATGCGGCTGGATGTTGTTTGTGTTTAGTGTAGGGCAGCATACGGCCTGCACCAAATTGCCAAGGGCCACGAGCTGCGCTCCGCAAGACAAGTCCAAGAGTGCTTCCCCACAGTAGTATGGTAGAAGCACCCTGGTGGCACACGTGTGATGATGACGGGGATTGCTACATGTTATTGTATGCAAGTATGTAACAGTTGTTGGGCGCTAGGCCAGGGACCGTCCGCCAAGGGTCGGGAGGACGAGCAGCGGCGCTGAGCTTGTGCGACATGCGCTCATGGGGCGTGTACGTGTCTGTACGCACTGGCCTGTCAGGTAAATGCTTGTCCAGTGCGGACACAGCTCAACCTGGAGGGTGCTCCTGCGCGTTCCTGCAACTGCTGGCCTGGTTGGTGCATGTGACAGGCGACGGGGGCCATCAAGCCATCCTGGGCCAGCATGCGCAACACGCTGCAGCAGCAGGCGGTGGTGGGGCTGCTGCTGGGCACCGGCCTCAGCATGGGCGGCTTCGTGCGCGTGTACGCGACCAACGGCAGCATCACCAACGCCGCCGCCATCTCCATATCACTCTTCGCCATCGTCATGACGTCGGTCGTGCTGGGCACCGCGCTGCCGTTTGTGCTGACGCGGAACGGGGTGGACCCTGCGAATGCCGGCACAAGCATCCAGGTGCGTTCGGGCGCGCTGCAGCGCCGCGTGCGTGCACAGGATGGCAGCGCAACTGCGTAAACGCGCTCCGCCCCCCTGCTGTGTTCCGGCATGTGAGGCATCACTACATCATTTTGGAAGCGAAGGAGGGTATGCGCCTATGTTGTGTACGCCTGCCTCCTTCAAGCCAATCCAGGTTCAGTTTGAGACTCCGAACGCGTCTCTCCCCTCTATGCTTGTATCCAAGGTTGTGTTTCATGCTGCTGCTACCCATGCAGGTGCTGATGGACATCTTGGGGGTCGCGATCACCTGCGTAACGTGCAATTTTGTGCTGACTCAGCTAGCCAGCTCGCTAGCGACATAGCGCGCTAGATAGCTGTGAACCACCGTGCAGCAATGCAACACCGTAGCGTGTGGCTTGGACAATACACACTTCAACGTTTTTTCGCGTGAGACCAATGAACCAATCCAACAGAATGTCAGCGTTTAACTGCGCGATACGGTATAGCAGTATGGTTGATTGTGGGTGCATTACTGCATTTGGTTTAATCATTCTTGGTGTTCTGCTTAATGCGTGAAGCAGCTGACCATGTGAGCAGGTCTCACTAACTGCTGAGCGACTGCAATTCAACCTGGGGACAGCCTGGCCGCAGCGAAGTGCATGCGACCCAGGCTCATCCGGTTGTGCATGCGCACGCGAGGAACCGGTTTCTAGTTTATGGCACAATTTTGCGGCAATCTCGATCCGCATCGTGATGATGCTGGCAGGCCATGTGCTGGTGTACTGGCTACAGCCATTGTAGCCAGCCATTGTAGCCAACCATGTAGCCAGCCATGTAGCCAGGCATTGTAGCCAGGACGATCCATTGCCGAGCCTACCTGCCCAGTGCATGCCCAAGTAACAGTGACCGTACCGTCCGCCTGCCGCACTGACAAGTACATGCACTGGGTTGACCAGCGAGGGTAGGAGAGCGCACAATCAACACTGCCTTGAGCAGCAAATGCTAGCACCGTATGATGGACGGGCGTGGTACATATACAGGCATAACATAACGTAACATAGCACACAGGCATAGCACGCTCAGCAATCACATTGGATGCATGGCTGCAAAGCGCGTTAACACCGTACATTATGCATCCGGGTCTACTGCTCAGCACCGGGGCACTTGCACCCTATCGTTGCCTGGTTGAAGCGCTGCTTGCCTCTCATGCCCTTTGTCCCCACCTGGTTGAGTATGGCCAGCTCAGGCGACACGCGCTTGACGAAGCATAAGTGCATCACGCGCATGCCGGCCCATGCATGTCAACAGGATGTACAGCCAATACCGGTGACAGTAAGCACTGGTAACATTCGTTCCCGCATCATGATGTAAACGCGGAGCCGCTGCAGCGTGCGACGTACCTGTGGGATGATATGTCTGTGTGCAGCGCCTCCAGCGCAGCTGCATGGCTAGCTGCGATCAACGCTGGCATAATACACCTCAGGATACTTGAAACCTGCACAGCCATAATTCCAGGTGTCTGTGTTGGCAGCAGACAGTGCAGCCGGCGCATCCACCTTGGCAAGCAGCAGCCTTCGTGCTCGCCCACGATCGGAGAGCATGAGCGCACGATTGCGGTGGCTTTGACATGTATGTTGTGTTACGTCAGGAGCGTGTTGGCCACATGGCCCATGCTCCCCCCAGATGGACCAGACAAGCAGAAGAGGGTCGCCAAGCTATGCGCATGGTGTGCTGTTGCTTTGACATGTAGCGGACACACTACACCAGACGCACTGCACCATTTAGTCCATGACGTGCACTGTTGTGCGATGGTCGGAATGGCTATCACAGGAGTGGTGTGGGGTGTCCAAGCCCTCCTGCCTGTACTGCCTGCCTGCCTGCCTGTACTGCATAGCTGCGTTGCGTGCTACGCACCGTTGGGCAACGGCAAGCACCTCCAACTGGGTCAGTCGCCGACCATGCGTGTTCTCACACACGGGTGTGCGACGTTGGTGCATGCAGGCGTACGGAGGACGGCAGCTGTTGCGCCCGGAGCGCAGCTGTGGACCGGCACCTGGCATGCCGCAGAGGGCCTGGGGGTGCAACAATGCGACCTCTGCGGCTTGGCCGAGCAAGGCGGCCATTCGAACTTCTATGCGATGAGCGCTTGTCCGCTTTGGCAATTCCTAGACTTGTGTAGGGCACGACCTGGTGCTAGTGTATGCTATGTAATGTTCCATCAGGAGAGTGTCGGCCAATGGCCCATGCTCATCCCAAACTACCCTGCAGATGGGGACCAGGCGAGCAGAAGAGATTCACCACTGCACAGTCATTGAAATCGACCAAGCTTTACATACTGGGAGAGCCCTCCAGCCCTTCACAGAGCCCACCTTGATAAGAGGTGCGACCTGCGGGGTGCCGGATGCATGGTGATGGATGCGTAGCCCCCATCAGGCTGCATGCATGCATGCATGAACAGCCCATGATGGCGATGCCTTAGGCATGGGGCCTGACGGGGGTGTGATGAGGAAGGAGGGGTTGGATGATGGATTGGCAGCCTTACGGCTTGTGGTCGAACCCATGGATGCAACAAGAATGAACAACTAGCCAGCCGTGAGACCGTGGCGCTCAAAACTGAACGGCACCAAAAGGGCAGATGTGGGCATGCGTGCATGCAATACGGGACGGTGGCTGCATGCAAGGCAGCACTTAAAGGCTGTGCAAGCAGCAAGCACATGAGAAACAATGGTGGTCGATATAAAGATTAATACCAGCCTGCAGGCGGTCATGGCCAGTGAAGTCCAGCGATGAGTACGCAGGAATGCAGACAATGTGAGAATAACTAAATAAAGAGTATGCAGTACGATACCACGGTATGAGGCCCTTAGGCAGTCGCGGTACGCGATCAGTGCGGACACTTGATAGGTCACAGCGTGCTTTAACAATGCAGCGCTGGCCGCTGGGTGTGTATAACGCCGTGGAGACGCAGAGGGGCAAGGGCCGGAAATTACAGATCAAATGCAAATCACATTAAGGAATGAGTAGGTTAAGCGCCACATGTGCCTGATCACGCACGTAAATTGTTCGGTGCGTCCATGCTGAACTCAACATGCGTGCATGCGGCAGCCAGTGCAGATGTTGCGCAGCACGAGCCGTTAGGGCTGGCATAACAGGCATGAAGGTTAGCTGGGCAAATGCTCATCGGAAAGGCAAGGAATGGAACACGCGCGAGCACGGCCCGGCTGTGATGACCTGAGGGATACGCGGTCGGTCTCGCTGAAAATTCCAGGGAATATCCTCATGCACGTCAGCCCGATCAGCATGGGTGGCACCAGCATTTGGTGCTACCCATCTGGCTGCCACCTCCCTCCAGACCTGCCTAGATTGCATCATCTCACAGGTGCACACCTATCCAGCGCCTGCATTTGTCCGTTCAACTTCAGGCAACCCCACCGCAGTAACAGTGACCATGTTGGTGGCGCTCCCTGCTTCACTTGCAGTGCGGTGCTGCCTCAATGCAGCCGGTTGCACTTGCCCACGTACTTGCAAGCGTCGCCGTACTGGCACTTGCCCAGGAACCTGTGGCTGTACTTGCAGGCCTTCGCTCCGAATTTGCAGTCCAAGCCAAACGGGCAGTCAACGACGTTGGCGGTGGCGGGCGTGACCGCTGGGTGGGACTTGGCTTTGGTGCCTGAAACACGAAGCCAGGGCAGGCGAACAGGACATACAGCCAGGAGTGTGGATTGGTGCACTGAACGAACACACTCTCCAGGCAGGGCAAGCGATGGTGGCATGCGTTGCACACGCAGCTGTGCGTCACAGGCATACATGGCACGTCAGTGCTGCATGCTGTGCTGTGTGAGAATGAGCACAGATGGCAATGGGAATGACTCACCAGGCGCCGCCTGCAGCGCCTTTTTGCCGCCGCCTCCAGAGGGGCCCTGAAGCGCTGGGATCTGCTGGGCGGCTTGCAAGGCGCCGAGGTTGCTGTTTGTGGCCTGCGCGTGCATCTGTGCAACCGTCGCCAGATAAGTAGCGCCCAACTTCAGCTTGTGCTCTGAACTCATGTTTTTCGTCACCGACGCTGGTATCACGACATCAAAGCTGCTGCTGGTGTTGAGCTCCAGCGCCCGGCTCCTCTCTGCATATACCTTCTTCACCTTCCTGAAGTGGTCCTTGATGACGTGGGGCACCTGCATGCAGGCAGGAATGATAGAGATGTCCTGGTCTTCAGGATATGTGATGCCATGAGGTCAACCAGATTATGTCAATCCGCATCATCACACACGAGCATTGCCATCTTGCTTGCCATACCCAAAATGCTGTTGCAGCGTCTCCTACAGCTGCATGGTGCCTGGTGCTGCTGCCACCTTCAACTTCCAATCGAGCTTTCTCACCTGCTTCTGGAAGATTTTGTCAAGGCGGCTCTTGGTGAAGCCCCCAGCCTCCAGCTTGTACTGCTGCACGCTGGCCTTGATGCTACCGCGTTTGCCTGTCAGCTCGTCGATGAACTTCTGATCGTCTGACTTCACGTTGGCCGTCACCCACAGAACCTGCGACCGGGTCAGCATGGAATGATGGATTGACGAACGGATTGGTTGAGCAAGCCAACAAGGGGGACAGACAATGACGCACAATTGAAGCAAAGGCTGGCGGAGACCGGACGTGGGCATTGAACACTCTCTACAGCATCACACAGGTGCACAGTCTGGCACACATTTCATCACAGTGGTTAGACCATGGTATTGCGATTTTGATCTCAGTGGGTCCAGTGCAAGATGCGCCGATTGCATGCATTTCATGGCCATCAGAATCCCATTTCGCATGTATCCTAGATTCCTATCCCTCCCGAGTCACGCACTAGCAGGTCAGCCGCCTCGTCAATGCTCAGCAGGTCGGTGAGCTTCTTCTTGAAGCTCCCAGAGCAAGTGTCCCAGCTGTCTGTCACCACCGCCACGACGGGGATGCGGTGCGGGTGGCTTCTCTTGTCCGACAGTGCAAAGCCAACAGCACGATACGCCGCCTGGTACAACGCAGTCCCGCCCTGCATGGCGCGTCCCTTGGCTTTGATGGCCTCCAGGTCTACGTTTGCTTTCAGTATGGAAGTCTGTACGTCAATCACCATGTTGTCGAACAGGGACACCGAGGCAAGGTCGGAGGCGTACGGCAGGTTGTCCAATACGAGGCCGACAGCGTCCACGAACCCATTGAACACCACCGCGCCGTTGAGTATCTTTTCGTCGACTTGGAAGGCGCTGCCCGACGCGTCGATTGAGAACACAATGTGGTTGACAGGGTCAGGCCCCTTAGGGGCGCTTCCCTTGGAGGAGGTGGTGGCTGACTCATGGTAGGTCTTGTCCTTGGCGTTGGCCTTGAGGCCAGCCTGAGTCTGGAAGGATGCCTGCATGAATACACGCAAATGAAGGGCAAAGCCTGGCAACAGGCAGGACTCAGGACAGCAGGTACCTCTGGGTGGAGCGGGTCCAACGCTGCATGGCAGACCTTTGTACTGCGTTTGCATGCGTATGCTGCATGCATACATAGTATACTCATACCGTAATATATTTTCGAACATACAGTGTAATATGTACCGGTTTGCTAAGCCTCAGTCAGGGCGGCACGCCGGTAACGTCACGGTATGTACACCATGCAGGCTGCAGCAGGTAGCATGCATGACAAGCAGTCAGAGGAAGGCCCAATTGAGGAAGGGTTCATCTGGCCTGGCAAAAAGGGCTTTACGGTAAAGAAGAATATGATTCAGATTATTCACAGCCTGATCTGCCTGGCTTGGAAGCCTTTCAGACCGCAGATAGATGCTCATAAACAGCACTGCTTGCTGCTATTATTGCTGCCGTGACTTGCCTCTGGGCTGCTACCTGCGATGCATAACTTGGGAGTCTGAGCAGCTCAGAAAGCTGTTTTGTTGATGTTAAAGGTAGGTTCTAGAAAGGCTTGAGGGTGTCGGTAGCAACCGACGGTATGCAAGTGACCCTTACTTCATATATATCTTTCCCAGCAGTAAGGGTGACAGGTAGGTGGCCTTTCATCTTCGGAGCAGGCTCCAGCCTGAGGCGTGTATTGGCCTGCCAATTTCAGCCAGCAAAGACGCCAACGAGCTGCTCTGTTTGCCAAGGTTGGTAGCGCTGCAGCCCTTCGCCCCCTCAGTGCTGCCTGCTGGCCATAGTAGAGCACTAAAAACAAATGTCCGGGGAGGCGGTGTGCCTTTACGGGACAAAGCGGTGAGAATGGCAAGCAGCGCGTAGAAGAGCCTGGCTCTGAGCGCAAGCGGGTATCCCGTTCCCTCCTCAAAAACGATCATGCACTGATTCAGGCAGCATGCTGTAGGTCTTGGTTGTGATACGTCCCTGAGAGAGAACGATCACAGTTGCATACGCAGCCTTATCTAAAGCAGTTTGCCTTCACGAATGACACTCACATGCATGTTTAGATGGGTGGGAAACAGCTTGGGCAAGTCCGCTCGTAGAGTGTCTTCGGGTCGCCTTGAACAAGGGAGCAGGAACGAACTAGCTGGCTGGAACGTACGTGAGCCCCAAAAGAAGGCTGCAGCGGTGGCAGTGGTGCAGTTTATGCACACACGGGGTTAAGTACATGTCTTATATACTGGCAATGCAGGAGGATTGGTGAGACAGCATGGAGGTGGACATGACAGCGTTGGTGATGCCTGGCAGGCCTTGGGGTGCTGACACATTCAATTGGTGGTGGACTGGTGGGAGAACTCTGAACTCAAAAGCTCACACCAGAACCGGCACAGGGCGATTCAGGAGCAGTCCAACTGCCTAGAATAGTCAAACCACAAACATTTTCCATTGTAACCGTCATCGCGTTGAGCAACGATGCCGCACGACGAAACACACTTTGGGCTGCCTGGTGAAACTGCTGCAAGGAAACGAGGCACTGCAGAGCGTGAACATGAGGTTTCTTGCTCCTCAAGGATCCAGAAACAGTGTACAGCAACTAGGAAGGTTTTGGAGTGATCGTGTGCGTGGCAAATGGAACTGGGGTTGCAAGTGTGCGTTGGGCAGACGCGGTTCTGAGCCTGTAGACGCTGCGTGTGCAAGACGTAATTGATTTAACACTGTTCTTGCAGCACAGCGTGCTTGAGCGCACAGTCTGACGCACGTGGCGGCTGGAGCAATGAGTGCAGAACACCCACGCACAGCGCGTCCAGGGCGCGGTCTACAGGAGTTTGAGCAGTGCTCTAGAGGATTATCCTAGCGAATAATACTGCTCTGTATTGCACATTTGCACCTAGCTTGCTTGCAGGGGAGCGGCTTCGTTCCTTGCTTGTTCACCAAAAATGTGCTGTCCTGTGTGCAGCTGGTACTGCGCGAGACTTTCTCAGTTTCTGCTATATAACTTTCTGCAATTTATCCACTGTCTGTGGCCCACGTGACAAGCCAGTGCCAGATGTGTGCTCGCTTGAAACTTGTAAGTTAGGCAACGCTGCTGGGGATGGAGGCCTGCGTTGCGCGTTTTGCTGGACTCGGCTTGTGCCCTGTGAGACCCCACGCCATGCAGTCCTTGCACAGTGAGGCACGGCCGACCTCATCTCTTCAGGTTCAGGTGATGGGTACAACTAGTACAACGCTTGGCTGTGAATCGCCTTGCGTGCTTGTCATGCTGGCCACCTTCCCATTCTTTCCCCATGCGCCCTGGCTTCAGGCAAGCACCGTTTGGTGCCATGCACGTGTACTGTACGCATCGTATGTGGTGTGTCCTTGCTGAGAGGGCCATCGACCGCCCCACCGAGTACACCCAGGGCACCAGCAGGTACATGCTGACAGTGAGCGTGCGCTTGCGAGTGCCAGTTTGAAGACACGCGAATACCACTGCTGCTGCTGCTGCTGCTGCTGCTGTTGTTATCCCTGCTCGCACGTACAATAAAGTGTCTGCCTTCCAGGCACCGAGTTGGCATCCGGACCCCACAAACACACTACACGCATGCCGCTGGTGCTGCTCACACTGCAAAGCAGCGCCATGATGCCGGTGGAGGGGGCAGGACTGGCGGTTGCCGCACCCGCCTGTGTCGCAGTGGCTGCTGAAGGGGGCGGGGGGGCAAAAGCAGGCAGTGAGGGTGATCAGCAGGGAGGCCAGCGCGCCGCCGCTGCACACTCGCGCCACATCAGCCGGAAACTCCCAATGCTGCCGCACCCCCCCTCTCCCTCATGAAGACTAAGTGATTTAATGTGCATCAGCTTTGTGTGCAAAGATTACCCCCCCAGCTGCATCTGCACTCGCTGCACGTGCACTCGGTACTGAATGTATGCTGCACGCTGTGCCGCCGGTGCCTGGAGCGCACAACGCTGCTGCACCTGCACTTACAGTTGCACTCATGATCAATATTGCTGCTGCACTGATACCTGGTGCAACCGCCTGCCCGTGCCGGCGCCGGCAGGGAGCCACATGTAATGCTGAAGCGCGTTTTGCGTCTAGCCACCACACCCATCTGTCCCAAACATGCAAAGACAGACGTACACCCACCCTGATCAATCACCAGCAGGCCCATGCAACCCCCCTCCTCCGCCACGTCATTGACAGTTTGGCACGTTCACGCGCCAGCGAATGCATGCAGCCGCATGCGGTCGCTTGGTGCAGGCACGTCTAATGCATTTCACAAGCACTTGTCGTATCGTTTCCCAGCCGACTGATGGGGTCCAAGCCCTGCCCTTGTGTATAAACTGCTGTAGGAGCACATGCACAAGCGTGTGATGGCGGCGTCCACCGCATGTGAGGCGCTGGCGCCCTTCTCTTGCGCATGGTTTGGAGGCAAGGTTTTATTCCTTGGGTTGCAAGCACCAGCGTGCTACGCGCAAGCAAAGTGCATGTCAGGATGGCGTTTGGCAGCTGTGGCGGGAGCGGCTGCCGCTGACAATAGAGATATGTCAGATATCCCTGCAGGCTGCAGACCTAGGCCAGGTCAATTTAGCCAGGTGGGATTCAGTAACAGCTGGATCGGCTGCGGTGCCCTGGCCAGTGGACCACAGGTGAGTGCGGGGAGGGCCGCAGGCGGCACGTCCCCCCCACCCGCGAAAATGCCTCAGAATGGTCATGGGCAACGGCCCTCAGGCCCCTAGCTCCCTAGCACAGCTCAGCCTGTAGTCCAAGTTGAGCCCTGCGACTAATGCAGACGCCTGTACCGGGCAATTAACTCAGGTGCCCTCCTGGTACACACACTCACGTTCACGTTAAGGGGCTGTGTGCCAGGCACTCTGGAAAAGTCGCCACGTGACTGTCTTAATGCGGTCAACCCCCTCTGTGATCTGAGTTTGGATGTATGCCTCTGACAGAGCGTTGCACCCACAGCAGGGGTGGCGAGTGTGCTCAGCTGAATTGCTGCGGGACGTTTGAGCGGCTGAGTGTGGCTGCGACTGACGCCTCATTGTGGGCCAGGTTCCATCCAGAAGCCAGGCCCGGTTTGCGTACCGCAGAACAGAACCGCGCAAAGACCCAGTGACCGACCTGTCAGCGTGTGGGCCCAGCCGGCCCATGTATCCCGCCAGTACTAACATCACCACGCGGAAGAGCCACCGGTAGCAAGCAACGCACCATTGTTACATTGCAAGCACCAGCAGCCCCGCACTGCCGACCGCACAGGCTGTGGCACGCGGTTGGCATGCATTGCCTTTCCAAAGCCAAAATGCGCCCATCGTCCCGAGCATGGCACACATCGTCGTGTTCGTTTCTCAGCCCAATACCTCGGTGCGGACCAGGTATGTGCCTCAAAAGCCGGCAATACCCAGAATGACCCAGAAGACCATAAAGAGCCAAACCACCACAGGGGGTGCGATTTCAGATCGAGCTCAATTGAATTTAGCGCCTGAGCCTATGTTAGCAAGCGCGACAAAACGTTGACTCTCATATTGTCGAGTCAGCAAATTCATCCCGTCGTCTTCCCAGTGTGCCGCGACCACGACAGCGCCACTGTCAACGCGAAGACTACCTTGCTGGTGGTGCATGCGACAAGCAGTCCAAGGCGCGGCCAGCACCAAAGGTGCACACCCGCGGCGGACGCGGGCACAGGCGCGAAGCTGCTCACCGCGCATGCTCGGGCACGCACGCGAAAACCCCGCAGATCACAGTCAGTCAGGCTGACAAGGGAGCCAGCCCTCCACAACAGGACAGGTTCCCTGGAGGCACGGGCACACGCGCCAAGGCCGGCAGGCCACATGGCAGCGATACACAGGCTTGGAAGCGTGATGGCCGGTCGGCACCAGAACGGCTGCCACTCACGCAGGTTCACTGAAATATGAGTTCTTATTTTTGGTTTTGTGCAGGACGCAGGCATGGAGCGTACCACCAGAGAAGGGGGGTGCGCACACGCATGACGCGGAGTGGGCGATGGTTGGGTTCTCGGGAAGCGGATATACCGTATCTGGGATTTGAACACGCGTACACAGTCTCGACAGCAGCAGCACAGTCTTGGCATTGTGCAACATACTAAGCATGCAGCCTCAGCCATCCTGAGTAAACTTCTTGCGTCATACGGTACATCCCATACGCGACGTCCAGCAGTACACCGATGTACACGTACGTACCGCACTAGCGCAAGGCCACGACACACGCTTGCTGCAAAAGCATCCGCGGCAATCGCGGCCGCACATCCACACAGGCTTGAGAGAAATGGTGCTACAATACAAACCGCAGCGTGAAACGACTTGCTAGCAGTACTCTTAACGCAGGCAAAAGGTCAGCCTTCACAGTCCTACATGAGCAGGACAACCCAATCCTTAACAACGTGCAGAGGCAGCACATTGCTGCGGGGCGCTTGTAGCACATGTGACATCACCGCATGGTGCGGCCCAGCTCACCAACACAGCCCAGCAACGCAGGTGGGCATGGCCGGCAGGACACGAGCACCAACGCAATCTCAAACGTTCAGGTTGCCGCCCCGCTCACATGTTGTATGTTAAACGCAGCAAGCGATGCAACAGCGCACACTGTAGCCAGATGCACGCCGTCATCACGCCAGCCAACGTTCAAAGCCGTGGCCCAGTCCAGGGAACACAATCCAGGCCGTCGGGTGCAAAATGCCTTCTGCCGTTTCTACAAGCCAACATGGCTGTTAAGCTGTGCAGCGCCAGCCAGCAGCCAAGCCATGAGGGGACGGAGAAACAAGAGGAGGCGGGTTAAGAGTTAGCAGGGTGCCGAGACGATATACGGTACTGTCGTACTGCAGGGGTAATGGTTGCGGGTGTGCATGGTGTGAGCGCTAGCTGGGCCACAACGCCACAGCATGCACACCCGAGGTGGTGACGGGGAGCGGGGGGGGGAGGGGGCAATGGGGAGCATTTGCAGCAGGATGCCGCGCCTGTACATGCTATTGTGACCGGGCAATACTACAGGCGGCATCCCTAGCACAGGCACGCTTGCGGTTTGACCCACGAGCGAGCACACCAGTTCACACCAATCAGGCACCCGCAGCTCGCAGCCAGGTATGCAAGTCACGCAAAGGTTTTGACGTTCGCAGCCTCGCAGGCCCCGCCTTGTCGGTGAGGTGCGATGCGGGAGGCAAACAGTTCGGCAGCAGCAGTTGCTATAGCCACAAGTGAGGCAGTTCATGAGGACCATTGATGTGGCATAGACTTGTCCATCAACAATAAAGGCCACAGAAAGGTTGAGTGCTAGGTGCACTGCAGTTCATGGGGAGGACGGGGCTGTGCACGGCAGTGGAGGGTGTGGCAGCGCATGCTCAAGGCCACGGCACCACAGCCCCCAAAACAGAAAAACAAGCCATGCAGCTGCTATGCACTGTACATGGTGGAATGCGGGGTCCGCACCTACATGGCACGGGTCTAAACGGTCAGGATACAGTTCACACGTCCCAACAAAGGGGGCGGTGCGTGCACCAACATACTTGGGAGCACCACTGCGGCTGTGGGTGGCAGTGCTGCGAGCGGGGTAACGGGCTGCAGTTGCGTTACCCGCCTGCCATGGCTGGAAGCTCACAGCCGCTTGTGAGCGGCAGCGCTGAGGGTGGGGTGGGGGGTTCAGTGTTGCGGTTCAGGTAGGGCCCCACACGGCCATCGCTAGGGTGCGAGGCGGGGTGGGACCGGGTTCAGCTCTTGGACATGCGTGATTACTGATATAGGACAGACCTGCCGGCTGAGGGGCATGTAGGCTGGGCTACTGTCGCGTCTGCTAAATTGGGGCTGTTTTCCGTTGCCTGCAGCCTGCGGAGCGCAGAATAAGGTCAGGCCTGCACCCGGATTGTTCATTGTTTCATCTCCCGGTCCCCGCTTGAGCACGAGCGTGCCTGCTAGGAGGCCGCACAGGCAGGCGAGTGGCTGCGGAGCGTCCGCCCGCAGCGCCGCTGATGCATCTCCGAGACCCTATTTGCATTTATTCAGGTCCACCGCATGCTGGTGTCAAGGCCAGCCCGCCAAGTGGGTGTGGCTGGTCGCTGCTGCCCACCTCCAGTGCCAGCTCGGGCATGCGTTTGGGCGCGGGCTGATGAGTCGGCCCCGCACCAAAGTGCGTTTCGGGCCAGCCAGCATCCCCGCCAGCAGTCTGCGCCAACACCCTGGCGCACGCTGGTGGACGGTAGGCGTTGCTTACGCGGTCTCCACGTACGTGGGCAGGTGCGCCTCTGTGGGCGGCACGTCCTTGAGGCGCGTGTAGTTGGAGGTGAAGATCTTGCGCTTGTCCACGCGCTTCTGGCGGTACACGTCCAGCACATGCGTGGCGCCGGCAAAGTCGCGGATCCACGTGTCCACGCGCCGCTCATACAGGTCATCGA
>BDDA01000002.1:332727-361013 GCA_001662385.1 Chlamydomonas asymmetrica | reverse complement strand
GTGTGTGGGGGGGGGGAAAGGGGGGAGGGTGTGTGCAAACATCATTATGGCGGGGCTGTGGCCCCCTACACGTGCAAGCCCCCGCTTCACTGCCGCCCAAACAACACCAGGTAATACGTGGTAGCATGCAACATGGGGGTGGTCAGCCTTGTGCCTGGTTGGCTGGTGCACACCTTGATGATGGCGTGGATGAGGCCGTCGCTGTCCGCGTTGGGGTGGCCCAGCCCCGTCTTGCACGTCAGCACCAGGCAGCCCGGCTGCGACATGCTGAAGCGGCAGATGAATGTGCCGGCGGGCTCGTGCACCAGCGCCTGCACCGTGCCCTGGCGGTCCATGTCAAAGCCGCTGATCACGCAGGGGTCCTCAAGGTTCCACACGCTCGCGATCTGGCGCAGCAGCGACAGCACGCTACGGAACTGCGTGGTGAACTCGGCCCACTGCGGGTCGCTGATGGTGGCGTGCTCGCTGGTGGCGTCCATCGGGAAGCCCGCCTGCGACAGCAGCGCCTGCGCGAACGCCAGCCGGCCAGGCAGCCAGACGGGAGGTGGGGTCGGGGTCAGCGAGACGCGCCAGTCAGCGGGGGCAGCTGTCATGCACATCTGGGTCATGTATTGATGTCCCATATCACCATACGGAACAGGGATCGGGTTGCCGATCAGACAGAGCGATGGGGTCTAACTGAGCAGTGGCCAGGGAAGCAGCAAGCCCCCGACCGCTGTACAAAAGGAAAAGCATGCCAACAGCAGAAAATGCTGGGAACCTATCAGCATTCAACAACACTGGGCGCTTTTCTGCTGCGGTCAGCAGGCACAAAACGACAGGCTGATGGAGACGTGGTTTCCAGGAAGGCGCACGTGTGTGTGTGTGTGTGTGTGTGTGCGCGTGCGTACCTGGAGGTCCAGGTGTCCCAGCTTGCGCGTGAGGCCGGTGATCTCATACTCCTCCAGGATCCAGTCACGCATCGCCTGGCGCGAGCGGCTCTGGATCATGGCCTCGTCCTGCGGCCGCGAGCGCGCGTAGGCCGCCGCCGCGCCCAGGTCCAGAGAGCCGCGCTGCTGCTGGCCTCCCGCCAGGTGCTGCTGCTGCTGCTGGGCGCGGCTGGCGGAGGACAGCTTGGAGGCCGACACAAACACGTCGTCCTCGTCGCCGGATCCGTCCTGCGACGGTCGCAGTGAGGCAAATGATAGCTGTCAGTCGCGGTCATCAGGCAGACGAAACCAGGTTACGTTCGAACCGCAGATAATGATGATGCGGGCACCTGCCAGCGATGTAACTACCGGCACGCAAGGCCATTGCAGCAGTCAAGCAAAACGCCACTGAGCCCTACGAACGCCCCACATGCGACGCACCTGTGGCAGCCTACGCACTGTCTGTAAAAGCGGTCAAATGCGTGAAATGCATGCGGCTCACCCTGGCCTGTTTCCCGCGCGGCCCAGTGCTGGCCTCAATGGGCTCCGCCTTGATGGAGTCGTTGCTGAGGATGCTATACGCCACGCCCAGCTTCTGGCACGCCTTCTCGCGCTGCTCCGCGCGGCAGATGCCGATCGTGGGGATGTTGTACACCACAAAGAGCGTGTCAAGGTCCAGGATGTTGCAGGCAAACACCATGTACACCTTGTTCATGCGCGTGGGCTTGAGGAACTCCAGGTTCGCGAATTCGAACTCCTGCACCGTCAGCTGCACGTCCGCGGGCGCGCCGCTGCTGCCGCCGCCGCCCTGCTGCGCGGGCGGCTGCAGGCCGTCAGACAGCAGCACAGAGTGCTGCGACGCGGAGGAGTTCTGCTGCTGGCCCATCTGGGAGCCCATGCGGTCAATCCGCGGCTCCATGCGCTGCGGCTGCTGCTGCTGCATCGACATCGACATTGACATCGAGGGCCGCTGGTTCAGCAGCAACGCCTCCTGCAGGCCCAGCCCGTCCAGCGAACCGTTGTGCTGGTTGAACAGGCCCCCCTGGTTGAACATGCCGCCGACGCCCTGGGACAGCAGCATCTGCTGCACCAGCTCCTTGTCCGTGTGCGGCTCGTTCAGCAGGTTGAGCAGCATGCTCGTGTTGAGCCCGGTGCTCAGGCCGTTGTTCAGGCCGTTGTTCAGGCCAGACCCCAGGCCTGACCCGCCAAGCCCGTTGTTCAGGCCCGAGCCGAGGCCGCCGTTCGAGAGCGACGGGTCCATCAGCGGCTGGCCGCTGAGCGTCTGCAGCGGATAGTCCATCAGCAGGTTGTCTGAGCGGCCGATGCCGCTGCGGCTGCCCTGCAGGGAGGGCACGCCGTACATGCCACCCAGCCCGTTGTCGCGCGCATCGCCGCCGCCGAGGCGGCCATTGGGCTGCAGCAGGTTTAAGCCCAGGCCGTTGCCCAGGCCGCCGCCAGTGCTGTTGAGACTGTTGCTCAAACCCATGCTGCCGCCCAGGCCGCTGAGGCTGCGCCCGCCGCCCGGTGCGCCTAGGTTGTTGCCGTTCGAGCTGGACTGAATGGGCAGCTGCACCTGAAAAAACAGCGCAGCAGCAATGGTTGAGCGAGGCGGATCGAGTGTGGAAAGGAAAATGCGTAAACTCTGTTTCTGCAGCGCAGTCCCCACCCCAAAGGCATACGAGCAAACAGTAACTGCGTAGCGTCGACACAACAGTTGAACACCTACACCCTGCCTCCGTAGTTTCTGGGTACATCATGCTCTTGGCATGCTCTGTCTCGAACGAGACGGTGCATGAGAGCTGTGGTGAGGGTGCCCAAGCAAAACAAAAGCCATCGGTGCTGTGAGGCCGACAACTGGTCGCTTGGGACGTAAACAGTGCCTTACCAGCCCGTTCGCGCCGCCCCCTGCCTCAAAGTGATGCGTGATGCAGGTGGTGCCCTTGAGCTCCGTCACTGCCTTCTGCAACTAGAGACAGGTCAAAGCACAAAGGCACCCAAAATCAACAACTCTGTGCAACAAGTGTACGTCAAGGTGTGCCAGCACAAAGCGGGACAGGCAGCCTAATAGGTGCCCTCCCAGTGTGACCAAACAAAAAATGGATACTGGCTCAGCGAGGAAGCAACTGAGCAGGAGACCTGAAGGCTAGTTCAGGTCTCCTGTTCAAAACACCGCAGCAAGTCAATGTCATGCTGTCAGCGTCAACAGACAAGCATGTGGTTAGGTGATGCCAGCAACGTCCCCGCTCACCCCTGCTTCCTCAGTGTCTGGGTGCCAGTTCAGGATGTTGTCTTTTTCCTGCTGGCTGATGACATATGCACGCAACGTCAGCGGCATGGCCAGCGCGTGTCGGTGCTTAACTTCCACCCTAAGCCTGAAGCTTGGAGACAAGCGCCTGCAGTGTAGAACGTGAGCATGAGCCTTGGATCATTTGCCTGAGGTTGTGCACAGACTATACAGCCGGCAGTTTTCACTGCCGCACGGCAGCACGCTTGGACACTGGGGGGTTGCCACCAACCGTGGCGGGCAACCCTACGACTGGAAATGCTTGTGCCGTGCACGGATGAGTGCTCACCTGTCTTGCTTGACAGGCACTGCAAACTCAGCTGGGGCCTCGACAACCTTGACGTTGACACACTCAGGTGCAAACTGGCTGAACAGCATGTGGTCGTCGGGCAAGAAGAGCTGGTCCTGTCGCATAAGCTGCTCCGTGCTGCGCCGGCTGGCCTGCAGGTCCCAGCCCATCTGCGCAACCTGAGCTTCACCATAGCGCTTATAACGGACGTATGTTGTCTGATGGCGCTCCACACCTGAGGCAGAGGCGGTGTGGTGTTTGCGTTTTGCATACTTTGGTTCCAGTGGGGGCCCTAAAAGCGCTGCCGTGCGCCTCGGCGCACAGCCCATAAGCACCGTGTCGTGCAAAGCTCAACACTGAAAAGCAGGGTCACTATCTTGGCGGGCGAACGGGGCGGAGAGAAGGGCTGCGAGGAGCGCCTTGAACACTGGCCAGGCCAGACACAAACCCAAGCCAACCACACAGACGAGTGCTTCGCAGGAGCGAAAGCCGCGAGGAAACCGGCAGCACAGAAGACAGCAAGCACGGCCCTCGACGCGACGCACCAGGCATAGCGTCCCGCCGAGCCAGCAGCTCTCCAAAGTCCGGAGTCATCCATGGGGTCATCGTTCGTTAAGGTTGCACCACGCAGCCCCGTCCGCTGGCTGCAGAAGAGGAGACAACCGGTGTTATGGGGCGAGTGCAAGGCGCACAGAAGTTCTGAAGCCGAGGCGCAATGAAAATCCTTGAGAAACAAGTTGTCAAGACGGGCAAGGTCTCTTGTTGTACGCGGCGTGCCAACTGCCTTTGCTGTGTTGCAGAGTATTAATCAAGATTTCGACGCCTGCTGGTTTGAGGGAGAGCACGGCCCGTCAAATGTTTGGAAGTTCGTAAAAAAACTGGACTCCCGCTTTGACTGCCGTATGCCGTGTTGATGGGTGCTGTCTCTCTCTAACGTTGCCACAAACAGGGAAACAAGCACGGTATCAACCAATATTTGTTGCCATGCACTGCTTCTCCCCAGTAAAGTGATGTGTCACAAGGCCTGTATCTTTGGGTGCAGTAAATCGTCTTCACATGACGGCCCCTTCCATCCGCGCAATTTGTCCTCGCCATAGCCAGCGGTCCTCGCACAACGCCAGGGACTCTGTGAATTTGTATTGTTTGACAAGGTGACATGCTTCAGCGCCACCAGCGCCAGAAGGTTGAAGGGCTGGAGAGTTCAACCCGGCTGTGGGTCAGACGTGCACGGCGAGGTTCCACTGGCCAGATTGCCAGCAAGCAACATAGACCCATCTGTTGCCCTGCGCAGTGTAGAAGCAAGCAAACTGGACGTCAACCCAACGATGGCAAATGCAACTTCGTCTCGCCTCCAAGTTGAAGCTGGCATAGAGATTAGAGACACGCTGGCATGCCTGTATATATGTAGGCAAGCGAAGTTCAGCACACTTGGCATCAGCGTGTTGATGCAAGCGCAGTCCAGAGCTGTGAGCAACGCACACAGACGCATGAGTTGTTGTTCCCGGGGGGCGGTGCAGTGTGTGGGTGAGTAGGTGTGCGGGCGTTGTGTGCACAGGGAGAGTGGCGCGGGGTGGTTTGAAAAGAGTTGAGCCAGGTAGCCAGTCGAGTATGCATGTGTGCGCGCGTGTGCGGCGTATCGGTTCTTGGCGCCAGTCCAGTCAGGTCCATGCAAGTGGCGACGGTGTGCAGCAATGCGAGTCTGCGACAGCTTGGCGTTTGCAACCTGAGCAGGCCCTGCGCAACGCCCTCAGATACATGTTTGGTTGCCAACAATCAGCACAGCAGGTCGGGTGTGGGCGGGTGTGGGTTTCGGGCTCATACCATGCACAGCAGGGTCCGGTGATCGCTGATTGATACTTTAGGCTTCTGGCTGGGGACTGTGGGGAGGCTGCAGGCAGTTGGAGCGCAGTCCACGCACCAGGTAGGCGTTATTGCCCACAGCAAAATGCTTAGACATCACCTGCCCTTCGTTTTATGGTTCAAGGACCGGTAATGTTCATTCAACAACACCACCGCAGGTGCATTCAGCAAGCCGTGGTCCCAATATGAGGTAAAACGGTGCCCACCCAGCCCGCATGTGAGTGGGTAAGCCGTTTGTTGCCTGCAAAGGTGCGTCCGTGTAACATGCAGCAGGCACGTCAACTCAGAGCCTTGAGCGCCCATTCCCCGGACCCACTTCACCAGGTTTTCAGCTTTAAGGCAAATGCAAACAGGACTCGCTAACCCGAATGCCCAGGCAGCATGTGATCGGATGTGACTGGGCCATTGTTGCAACATCCGAGGTGGTTGGTGTGAGCAACTGAGCAGCATCTTGTGCATCTGAGCGCGTCCTCACACACCGCATTATCACTGGCTGTGCGCATAGTGCACAGCTCCACTGCACATGGTCTGCGGGTTGGCCCACACGATTGCTTGAAAGCGGTCTGTGTCTCGAGGCACTGCTTTTACAGACTTATATGTATGTGCGCATCTCAGGATGAATACGCCAGCAGCGGAAACAGAGTACTGGTACTGCAAATCCGCCCTCGCAAGCGTTGACAGTACTTGACAAAAAAGGCAAACACAGATGCGATCTGGCAGTTCGGCCTGCCAGATCTGGGTCAGGCCGTGGCTCGCTCCGGTTGCCTATGTTGTAGCATGTCGTGCAGCAGGCAAGGGTGCACAACCCGTGCTTACGTGCTTGATGGTGTCAGTGTACGGTGATGAACTGATGAATGCAGAACGCCGCGTTGGGAGCGGGTCACTCCACGTTATGGGATTGGACAGGTGCATGCTAGGCACATGCGTCCACAAATACAGTGGTAAAGACGCAGGCTGCAGGCGTGTGCATTTCAGCCTGACATGGCTGTTGGCAGCCACGCAGCCCAGCCCGACACACTGCTGCTTGCATGTGCTCGTGCAAAGTGCAGAGAGGCATCATCATGAATCCTCAAGGGTGCGGATAGCAACTCAGGCTGCGGACCGGCAGCACACGCAACTGAGGACAGATGGAAACGGGGAGGGGCAGGGATTGTACAGCAGGGCCCGCATTCACGCAGACGCGCGTTTGTGCATGCCCACTTTTCACTGAGCACCTGAGCACACGTCTGTGGCAGACGGTGGAGCAACAATGCAGCGGAGGATTTCGATCTCACAGCTCGTCCACAGCCTGCGGCCGTGCGTACTGCCACACGAAGATGCCGCCCTCCGCGCCGACCGACACCACGCTCTGCTTGTCGGGCGTGACCGCCACTCCCGTGATCGCGCCGCTGTGCGCAACGCCGATGAAGTAGCAGTGACCCTCGTCGTAGCCCCACAGCTTGACCAGCTTGTCGCCGCCGCCGCTGATGATGGCCTCGCCCGAGGCGTCCACCGCCAGCGCGTTGACCTCCGCGCTGTCCGACGCGTCGATGATGCGGATGGCTTGCCCGTCGTACGCGTCCCAGTACGTGATCTGCACGCGCGCCATGAGTTCATAGTACAACCACAGCAGCGCACACACGCGTCAGCATTTGGATTCGCAAGTCAAGAAGCCGGCCGCTGTGCATGAAACTGCATACTGGAGCGTATTTGCTGTGCGCATGCTGCATCATGTTCGCATGTTTGGTCGAAGGTCGACACGTCAAGCAATCATAGACTCAATTGTATGCACACTGCATGGCCCCACGGGGATCACACACCATGCCCCTCGGGCGCTCTTTCTGACACATCCATGCGCCTGCCCTGCTCGCCTCCCTCGCTCACCTTGCGGTCTGTGCCTGTGGTGACGAGCTGGCTCTCATCCGGGTGGTACACCACGCTCTTGAAGAATGTGTTGGCGAACAGGCTCGTGCGGCGCTTGAACGTGTGCAGGTCCCAGATGATGCACGAGCCGTCGCTGGAGGCGCTCACGCACTCGTCGTCGCTGCCCTTGATGCGGATGCAGTTGATTGGGCCCTTGTGGTCCTTCATCGACGCCTCCAGCACCTGCGACGTCTTGCCGATCTTCCACACGCGCACCATGCCCTCGGCGCCGCCGCTGATGATCTTGGATGAGTCGCTGGTGGAGGCGATGGCGGTGACGCTCTTGTGGTGCGCGTCGTTGATGGTGAATAGCAGCTTGCCAGTCTGCGGCCCAAACGCGCGGATCTTGCCGTCGTTCCACCCGCTGATGATGCTTGAGCCGTTCTGCGAAGGGGGAGTAGCGGCAGCGTGTTGTGAGTGCACGCACACACACACACACACACACAGGAAAGCAGTGTGGGTGGAGGGAGCCGTGGTGTGCCCCAGGTATGCCAAGGCGGCATGCCACCGCCTGCCCAAATAGAGCACGCCAATCCGAGCGAGCTTCCCCCTTGTAATCTACTCATAATCGCTGATGCGATGATGCAAGTGGCATTCCACGTGGTCCGTGATGCATGCAGCCCGCCGCGTGTCATGCATTCACAGCGCCCGCCCTGGCGGCTGCCTTCGAGTCAGCATTGGGGGCTCCATCACCCTCAGCTGGATGCACCAGTACATCATCGCCAGCTCCTGGGCCCCCAGCCGCTGCTGCCCTGGTCCCCCTCGCTCACTCACCGAGCTGAACGCCACGCACAGGCACTCCAGGTTGGGCACCGTAACGCGCAGCAGCTCGCGGCAGGTGGCCAGGTGCCACACGCGGATGTAGCCGGTGCCGCACGTGGCAAACACGTCGCTGTACTCTGCGGGGAAGGCCAGCCCGTTCACCTTGTCGGAGTGCGCTGTTTGAACCAGCTCCTCGCTCAGCCTGTTTAGCAGCACGCAAGCGAGCGCAAGCAGAGACCGCTTATAATGGGAGTGATCGTTTGATAGGTGGCATGCAGATAAGAGCAAGGACTATAATGGGGAGGGGCATGATGTCACCAGCGTCGGGTGGTGATGCGACACAGCCAAGAGCCAGGGTCATGAACAACACTGTGTTTCATGGCCCATGATGAGGTGCATTCAGTGTGTGTGCTCGGTGCGTTGCTAGCGTAGCACACTTGCACGCTGAGCGGCAGCATGGCTGAGTTCATGCTCTCACGGCCTATCAGTATGTGCGTGTGCGTGTTTCAGACACGGCATATGCCTCGGTGGTGCTACTGCGCTCGCATGAGGTGACTGCGGCAGCACCAAGCGTTGCCACTGGATTAGCTACTCATGTGCGATTTACTTGTTCGCTGGTTGCAACATCACCGCACAAATGTGGGTGTCAGGACACTTGCCAAAAACCTCAAACCTCCCTTTGCTGAACGTTGCTTGTACACTTGCATCAGGTACGGCTTTGCCACATCCACATTCACATGCAACAAGTGCCCATGTGAGTCCCGTTCACCATGTCCCATCACTTACTTGCCAGTCGCCGGCTCATATCTGACCCTGTACATGTTGCATGCGTCCGTGCCTACATAGAATGTAAACGCCTTGCTGGTCATCTCCGCGAGGGTGATGGACGTGATTTCGCCCTCCACCTTGGTGGCGGCAAGCGCGGGCATCTTACGAAGCAGCTTCGGGTTCGCGGGTGAAGGTTCAGGCACAGTTCGCAGGATCTGTAAGGACCCATCGCCGCCGCCCACAAGCACGTCGCCTGTGGGGACCTCGCACACCGCTGTCACGCCAAGCTGCACTGGTGCCTTCAACGGGCCCGAGTTTTTGAAAAGCACGCGGTCAAGTGCCACCTGTCAAAGAAAACAAGATATGTTGTATGACACAGCCGGGTCTAAGGGCTGGCACAGTACATCAAGAGCGATAGCAGCGCTATGGGCATCGCCGGCGACAGCAGTGTAGGTCAGCAGAAACATGCTAATCACCTGGAGGACGTCGCCAGTGGTTGTCCCGCAGTATGCATAGCAGTCATCGCTGTCTATGCAAATGCTCTTGAAAATGCGGCGAACGTTTCCAAGCGTCGCCTCTGTGGGACGCAGTTTGTTGTTGACTCTGTCGTACTCCCAGACTTTGAGGTTGTAGTTTCCTGCTGTCATCAGCTTATCGTTAGACTTATTGAAGAACTTGATGCTGAGAGTGAAGTCTGTGTGCGTGGGGCTGCCGCAGATGGCCGTGCCGGTTTGGACGTCCCAAAGCACCATGGAGTTATCATCCTGCCCGCCCAGCGATGCTAGGTACTGCTCATCGTAAGAGAAGTCCAGGGCTTGAATCTTAACCTGAAGTCACAGTGGCAACAGCCGGCGTGCTCGTGCGTTCAGCTCTGACACGCACATGCAACGTCCACGTTTCGGCACGACCGCTTTGCGCTGCATGCAGCGGGGTGGTAGGGGTAACAGATACATTTTGCATACCTTGTGCAGACCCATGCGGTGGACAAGCTGCCGTGTTTCCAAGTCCCAAATTATAATGTCAGCGGTGAAGCCCATAAACGTGACTTGCCCGGACGCCAGGTAACGTCCAGACCTTGACAGCGCTAAGCATGAAACCTGTGAAATCAAGGTAAAGCGGAACAAACTGAGCTCTTCAGCCTGGGTGGGCTTTGACTATGTTTTGCAGCGAAGTGCCAACCTGGCTGGGCACATTTGGAAGCATAGCAACAAAGCTCTTTGCCTACCTTATCAGAGTGACCTTGAAGGAACTCCTGAGACTTGGGATCAGCTTTGTCCCGGAGGACTATAGTCGAGCCCAGCGGGTAGATGAGCGTCCGCCCATCAGGGTGGGCAAGGAGTCCATTTTGAACGTTTCCGCCAAACCCAATCACTGTGTTCAAGCTGAGAGGCTCCGCCATCTCTGGCTGACACTGTGAATCTGTGACTGCAGGCCTCTGGAGGTTGCTAATAACAGGGTTGGGTGGGGTGGTACTGTCTGGGGTGTTGTGCGAGAACCTTTGTTTTGAACGAATACAAGACGCTGTGCGCTGCTATTGTTCAAGGCGCGTGCAGTGGGATAGTAAGTATACGACTTGGACGCTTGACTCCGCACTCCGTCCTGCGACGCGGGCCGCGACGACTTCGATGTGATTGTACTGGATTACTGGATGGTTTCTCCCTGTCAACTGGGGTGCTTTCGCCAAGTGTAACCCACATGCGTCATGGCAGCAACCAGCGTTGTGTTACTACTCTTTTGTTCCAAAACCTGGTGCCCACCTGCACTCGGGCCGTTCAAGGGCAAACCGTGTCACTCAGCAGCTAGCCACGGCTCGGTCTCGAATATAAACGCCTGCTGATTCCAACATCACCCACCACTTGTTCGTGTCAGTAACTTATTTGGCTTTACTTGAACTCTAAGGAGGCCCCAGTTAGGCACACGTGCCTATGCACACAGCAGTTGTGGCCTTCGCCAGGACAGCGAAATGATTCCGAAGAGCAGAGCTCCACTTGGTTGCAGCACAGGGCAGTAAACCTTGCCACAGTTGTTGGCTTGCAAGTTGCCTGGCCAACACAGTAAACACAGAAGCCTTTGATCTGCACGTGCACGGGGGCCCGTGGAACCCGCCCAACAGCTGCACGGACGTCCGACGCATGGGTGCAACTGCGGTCGCAGTGATCACGTGCGAGCATCCCGCCCATGAAATCAGGACCAAGCAAATGGGAGTGACATGCCTCGACTGTAGAGGCGTGTGTGAAGAGAGGCGTGGGTGGAGAGGTCACAACTGTTGTGAGCTTGCAGGGATCGCTTGGTGCTGTCAGCAGCACGTGGCTGCCTGATCAGAACCTGCCGGACAGCTCGCGTACGAGTGATTATCACTTCATCAGCATATGTTTATCACGCGCCACGCACAGTGCTAAACCACCTCGACGTCAGCAACCAAGACTCACAGCAGAGCCAGGTCTGCGGCTCTTGAGCTCTCAAGTCTCCAGTTCCTGCATGTGCTGGGTTGAGGGGACGCATTAGGAGCGCTCTCGCTGCGGCCAACGCACTGCCCTCTCCATGTCGTGCGCGCATGCAAGTCAAGCAACACAGGGCCATCGCTTAATGCGTGAAGCCAACAGCGGAAGATCAATTCTGTTACAAATTCACAAGGCTTCGAAATCCTATCGTCAGTACTGGCAGTGTTGGCCAGGTACAAGAAATGCACTTTGCATTCGCAGATTGCAGCATGGGCACCGCGACGCCCCCCTTCCCTTACCAATATCCATCACGCGCAGACTGGTACAACATTCCTGCAGCACTCAGATGGCCAGCGGTGCTCGTTCGCGTTCGGTGCAACATGCAAGGGCCTAGGCAGTGCGGCACCGCCAAGTGACATAATCTGAAGGCTGCAGGCCTTGCCCTTGAGCACTTTGCTTTGTGCAGCACCAAAGTACAGACAGCGCCCAGCACTGCCAGTCACTATGGCAGGCTGCAAGGCTGCCCCAGTTTGCTGACTATGTGAAGGTGCGAGGCAGCGCAGTGAGCTATAGTGTTCATCCAACGGGCACGCAAGGATCACATCAAGCGCAACATCGGACAGCCAGTCAGCAAGGCACATTGACAATACACGTTGCTTGCACAGTGCACACCTAAACCTGCCCCGCCAACGCTGCCATGCAAGCTGTCACATGGCGTTCACATCTTGCGCGTTTGGGGCAGGCAGTGCAGCAGGATGCCGTTCTGCGCGTGCATGCGGTTCTCCGCCTGCTGGAAGACCACCGAGTAAGGCGCCTCCATCACGCCGTCGGTGCACTCCACGCCGCGCTCCGCCGGCAGGCAGTGCATGAACAGCGCCTGACCGCCCGCGCGCTTGAACAGCGCCTCATCCACCTGCGCGGCGCGCCGGCAAGCCGGCACGCGTATGGCACGGCACAGTCAAGCCTCGTGACGCGAATACCGAGAAGCTTTCGGAGCAGATTCCAGTTGCTGTGCGCAGCTGCTTTTGAGCAGCTCTTGCCGCTTTGCAGTGACATCAAGTGCCCCCGCCCCTTCCCGCGCCATGACTCCGCCGTGATCCACTGTGACCCACATCCCACGAGGGTGTTGAGTGTGACCACGTGCCTCGTGGGCCGCGCTGAATGAATTGACCCACCTGGAATCCAGCGAAGTCAATCACGCGCTGGTCAAAGGTCTCCTTCTGGCCCATGCTAGCCCAAACGTCCGTGTAGATGACGTCAGCATCCCTCACAGCCTCGTTCACGTCGTTCGTGATCGTGATCGTCGAGAGACCGGCGTCCACCGCGGCCTGCATGCAACCCAGCGCAAAGCACAGCAGTTGCATGCCACGCTTTGGATTGTGGAGTGCATTGTGTCCTGGAGAGTGGCCAACCTTGCGGGGCAATGTGCATGCAAAGATTTTCCCTCATGTGAGTCGCGCTTGTGCCCATGGACATTTCTGTTGTGCGTAAAATGCGCTAGGCACATGAACAGGCATTACTTGTGTCATGTTGCGTTACATCAGGAGCATGTGTCGGGCGAATTGCTTGTGCCCCCCAGATGGGTGTCAGGAGACAGGTGGACAGGAGACAGGTGTTATTAATATGATATGATAACAGGAGGCAACCAAACAACCTTGACGGGGGTGCACTTGTGTCAGGCTGCATCCACGTGTGCTCATGCGTGCGGGACCGACTGACCGCCACGACTGTACAATCTCACGCCTTGCATGCGCATGTAGTCGGTGGTTGATTATTCAGCCAGCGCGCACCTTGACGGTGATCGGGTCGGGCTCATACCCGGGCGGGCACGCGCACACGAAATCGAACGACAGGCGCGTGGCGAGGCGCAGCCAGGAGTGCACGATGTTGTTGCCGTCGCCGACGTACACCACCTTGGTCCCCTCAAAGCGGCCCTTGCGCTCCAGGATGGTCAGCGCATCCGCCATGATCTGCACGGCGAGGCATTACCAACCCAGTGACCCACATCAAACGCGGGTCGGGCTGGCATGGGGTGTTCAACATACGCCTTTGCCGTGCATGTAGCCCACATGCGTGCGCGCAGCCACCACTGCAAGCCCATGTTTAGCATGGTTTGGGGAAGACCAAGCGGGCTGTCCCACGGTCACTGCTGGCGTACGGTCGTGGTTTGGTGCGCTAGGTGCAGCGTAGGCGCAACGCTGGCGGCCCTGTATACCCCGGAGGCTCGTTTGTGGGCACGGCGGGGCGTATGTGAATGTTGACCTGTCGTTGCTGCGCTGGCGACCGTGCTGCCGTGCAGGCACGCACCTGGCAGGGGTGGTTGTAGTCCGTGAGTCCGTTGATGATGGGCACAGACGAGTATTGCGCAAGCTCAAGCAAGTCCGCGTGGCCAAACAGGCGTGCCATGATCACGTCTGCAGGTGGCCAGGCACGCAGAGCGCGCTTGTTTGCCGCAGCACGCTTCACAGATACAGCGCGAGGGGTGCATACAGCAGGGGTGCGGGCAGTGTGGGCATCAAGGGTCGGTGCTGTGGGTGAAAGCGCTCATGCACTGGAGTGAGAAACACAGGTTATGAGTTTCAAGGGAAAGACCAGGTTGCAAGGAAGGATCAAAGTTTGTGCCAGCGCACACATGAGCTGCAGCAGGCGGCGCGGATTGTCAGGTGTGACGACGTTCAAGCGCTCAGTAGCAACACGAAGCACGGCAGGCCATATACACAAGCAGTATAGCGGTTCACTATACCTGCATATCACCCAAGCGCCTGCTTTCAAAGCTCACCGTTGTAACCCGACAAAACCCTAGCAATGTCCTTCGTTGGTTCTCGCTTCCCCAGTTGAATTGTGTTCGGGTCGAGGTACAGGGCGTGGCCACCGAGGCGGAAGAAACCCTGCATTCGGTGCCGTCGTCACATCGGTCAAGCATGCAGCACAAAACTCTCGCAAAACCGGTTGCACGTGAGCCTGCCGCACCCACTGGCTCAAGATAAGCAGACACGCCGAGACCAGGGTTGAGAACGCACTGAACGAGCGCCACGCACCGTCTCGAACGACACGCGCGTCCGGGCTGATGGCTTGGTGAAAATCATGCCCATGGTCTGCCCGGCGAAGGGCTTGAAGTCCTCATTGCGCGTGTAAAACTTGGCCTTTGCAAACATGGCCTGCTCCAAAATGTTCATCAGCTCCTCCCGACTGAAATCATCCAGGTGCAGGAAGTGCTTGCCCTTCTTGGGAGGAGATATGCCCTTGCCAGTGTAGTATTCGGTCAGAGCAGCGGTCACTACCACCGCCCGCCGCCCGCCTTGCCTGATGCCACTGCGCACAGCAGCTCGCGAGCTTGGGCGCGGCACCGAGGGCCTTGAAGATGAACACTGAGCAGCCTGTTGGCTAAGATGGGCCTGCATGGCTGCTCAGGTGCTGTAGTCACAGGGTACGCTGGACTGGCTATGCAGCAACAACAATCGATTGTGTGCGCGATGATGGCAGCTGCGTCAACTCCCAGCGCAGCAACAGCAAATGGTGTTGAGTACCAGCGCAGACAGTAGGGACACTGGATCAGCTGCAGGTCGGGTCTTCAAAACCGAATCACAGGCTTGGTCCGATGCAAACATTCCAATTCAATCATGCTTGCAGGGGAGTAATGCAGTCAGGGAGAAGTTGAGCGGGCACCGAGCCCTGACGTGTGCAGTGATTGCGTGCCAAGGCACCGGGACAGGAGCCGTGGGGGGGTGGGGGGCAGTTCACCCTTGGCCCCACTCCACACTGCTGTGCTGCTGCTGCATGCGCAATATCAGGGATGCGCACTTGAAGAAAGGGTCCCCCCAAGTGCTTCACACATTCATGGACCGCTGACCCTTGCACACACCATATCACACCTCCACGCACACACCATGTGCACCTGGAGTGCCGATTGTGGTGCAACTTCAGGCAGGGTGTACACACAATGCCACTGCATGGCCCCACGGGAAGCAAATAACTTGAACACACTGCCAGGCGCCCGTGAGCCCATTTTTCCACCTCCAGTCCTCTACAGACATAGTTGGGTTGGGCCATAAACTGTTGGCCTAGTTGAAGGTAGAGCCAGGGTAGAGCACGTGATGCGATTGGAGTATTGGACCTAGTGTTACACTGCACCGTGGTGGTGGTGACGGCCACAACGGCCTCAGACCATCGGACTTCCCAGCATTGTCAGTTTGTCACATGTTGCAGGTGTGTTAGCCGCTGACACGCGCGCTGACACATCCGTGGATTTGCTTCCATCCAGGGTTGCCGCATCATTGTTGGTGTCGTTGGTGGCAACAGCATGCAGGCGGCATTACGTGATGGGCATTTCCTGGTGTGCAAAGATGCAACGCTCCATGCTGCTTCCACATCTTGCACATGCGCATGCATATTGCAGTAACGCAGAAATTTGCATGCTTCTACGTATGCTGACACATGTAATGCCTGGGTAGGCCAAGAACCTTACTGCTTCTGCAGCTGCAGCTCGACCACATGTTGACGTGCAGCCACACTCCACCACTGCGTGACATGCAGAACCACCAAACGGGTCGTGACCTGTGCGCGGCTTGTGGCCAAGGGCTGAGAAGACAGGGCAGAACGCTGTAGCCAGACGACGCTGTAGCCAGACGACGCTGTAGCCAGACGCGCATGGCATGCATGCAGGCTGGATCGGCCTCTGCTGCGGTGTGCATGGCATGTCCGCAGCCTGCTAGACATTGATGCACAACGCGTCGTACGTGCAGGGTGCTCCAATACTCCAAGGCTCTGCACTGTCTTACCACGCTTTTAGGCACTGTACCACTTGTGTTGGTGCACTTGCACAGTGGGTATCTTCTGAGCGACCTGCCGTAGCTAACTGCTACATCCTGGAAGTCGTGTCCCCGGAATGTCTTCGACCAGCACGATGAAGAGTTACGGCCGTGCCTGACCTTGTCCTGTAGTGGAGTGCTGGGAGCATGGTGACTGAGCCACAGGTGAGAGACAGCCAAAGCACGCCGAATGCCCTTGAGCACGCGCCCACAAGGTGAGCGTTAGCAGTGAGCTGAAGCGTCGCACTTGCCGAAACTTCCGAATGTTCAGTTCATACTGACACAAACGGGAGCAGACTGCGAGTGTGGTGCTGCTTAGAGCGAAATACGGTCGACCTTGCATCCTTGCATCTACGCCATGCCAGTTGTTCAGGTACATGCCTGAATCATCCTCAACATGACAAGCAAAAAGCGCAGAACTTTCAAGCATACGTGCGTGTTGATTTAACGTTTTGCCTGGTCGAGTACTGCAGCAGTTGTGTACACGGGGGCCCGCTTTTCAACGCTGCATAACACACTGCCTAACAGGCAGCGCTGGCAGCTAAGCACTAGCAGCCCTGCGCTTCAACATTCAGCAGTGCGGACGGCCTCATTGCATCACAGGACCTTCCTGCTACGCCAGCATGCAAGCAGTGCTTGATGTAATTGCCAAACAAGGGACTTCGCAATCAGGTTAGCCTCCCCCCAAATCACCTTATCATCGCAGCGCAACAAATGCCTGGCATGCGTTGGCATGCAATGCAGGTCACACTGGTATCACTCCCTCCTTGAGTGAGTGACCTACAAGGCCAGCAACCAGCCTGAATAGCAGTGGCGGTAACAGGGGCGGTGAGCACGACGCTGGCAGTGTGGGCCAATGAAGTACCAGGCATGCAGTTAGCAGCAGCGCCGGCAACAGCTGTACAGCCATGCAGCAACCACGAGCGCACGTAGTGAAGGCTCCGGCTTCAGCACAGCCTTTCTGAGGGCCTCTGCTTAAATTCAGCCAGATCTCCAGCGTACCCTGAGGCTGTCACAAGCATGCGCACAGCATCCGTTCCACAGGCAAAGCAAGAATGCAGGCAGGAGCGCGGGGGAGGGGGCGGTAACGCCGCCTGCAGTGGCCAAGGTCGACCTGAAGCGCCAAGCACAGAATTGGGCGACTGTGACGCCAGCGACGCCTCCCCGTTCGACCGCTTGCCAGACGCCTTGCTGGAGCGCATCCTTGTCCCCGGCAATGTCAACAAGGGGGCGCGCCTGGTGTGCAGGAGCTTCCGGGCCTGCCATTCGCTGAACACAACCGACCTGTGCAGCATGGCTGCAGATCGCTCCGTATCATGGCCGCACCCGCCAGGGCAACCCCTCCCGCTCTGCTTCGAAAGCCTTACCAGCATCCGGGTTGCTACAGGGAATGTGCACAACGTTGCCCCAGCCGCCATGCTCGCGCGTTTGCGTGTCTCCACGCACATCCGCCGCCTCAAACACCTGGCGCTGACGGGAATCGCCACTGAGAGGACTCTCGTTGAGCTTGGTGCCACACTGACGCCGGCCTCCACACACCTGGCCGGCCTGCGTTCCTTGCGCCTGAGCCTGTGCCCCCATGGCGAGGAGCAAGCGCATAATGCGCTCCTGAGCCACGCGTTGGGGTCCCCGCTGCTCGCCGGCGTGACAGAGCTGGCGCTCACAATCGACCCCAGCCCGTTCGGCAAGGTGTTTGTGGAACCCGTGGCTGAGCTGCTTGCGTCATCGTCACACCTCGCCAACCTGCACCGGCTGGATTTGAGCAGCACCAGGATCAAGAGCGATGGCTGGCAGGAGATCGCGGGGGCCATCACGCACGCCACTCACTGGTCACGGCTGCAGCACCTGGACCTGTCGCGCAACCATATCGAGGGCGTGAGCGCGTTGCTGGCTGTGCCGCACGTTGCGGCCTCGCTGACATCGCTTCGCCTGACGTACATGCAAGGCGTGTTTTCGGGCAGCGTTTTGGAGGAGCTTGCGGGGGTGTTGCTGTGCACGCGGCTGTGCGGGCTGACCTGCCTGGACCAGTCCTGCAACACGCTTGCCGCAGACGCGGATTTCCAGCGTTTGGTCGATACCCTGCAGGCCGCAACGCACTTGTCATGCCTCGTGGAACTGGGCCTACCCAGTGCCTACCCGGTCACGGTGGGAGCGGGCATAGCGGGGGCGGTAGCAACGCTGCTGCAGCATGCGACGCACCTCCACGCCCTGCAGCAGCTGCAGCTGGGCCTGCTGGGAGTGACCTCTGAGTCAACTGCAGCGCTGGTGGCTGGGCTGGCAGCCGCCACCGGCCTCAGCTGGCTCACCCGCCTGACCCTCTGCAACAACCCGCTCACCGGATGTGCTACGCTGGCAATGATGTCCCTGCTGGCCTCCTCCCATATGCAAAACCTGCAGCATCTGGAGCTCAGCAACTGTGAGGCGGATGCGGGAACCGGAGATGCCCTGGCCGCGTACTTGCGGGGTTCGGTGCACAACGCGCTGGGCACGTTGCGGTGCCTGAGCCTTGGCCCGTTGTATCCCGTCAACGCGGCAGACGACGCGTCCGTGCAGCGAGGCGTGTGCGCAGCTCTCTCCAGCCCGGGCCTCAAGGGCCTCACTGAGCTGTGCCTGCAGGGACTCAGCGCGGAGGGCGTCACGCATGCATGCACGCTGCTGCCCGGCGCAGCCCACCTGGGCAACCTGACGAAATTCAAAATCACCAGCAGCTGCGATGTGGGTCACGCGGGCGTGGTGCAGCTCTGTGAAGCGCTGGTGGGCAGCCGCCGCTCGCTGGCGGGCCTGCGGGTGCTGGAGGTGGACATGCAGCTCGCGATTGGGAACAACGCGGACGCGTCGCTGCTGTGCGACGCGCTGAGGGCCTCGACGCACCTTGCTTCGCTGCGATGCGTGAGCCTGGGCTTGCGCGGCAGCGCCGCAGCCGCCATGCTGGCGGGGACGTGCCGCGCTGCGCCGCACCTGCAGGACGCGATCACTCCCTGATACGATAGCAGCTGCCAGCAGGCTCATCAAACGGGGACAATGACGTGCGATGCACACACAGATGATGCGGGTCAAGTAGTTGTAAGGGGCACAATGCAGGGCGTGACATCATGACCGTGAGCGAGGCTGTTGCGTACATGCATACTGTACGCATACACATACCTTTTGAGCACTCATGACCACAGCTTCAGTGCAGGCCGCTGGATGCGCACAGACGCTTCTCAGTGACAGGCTGTGATCACTGCAGAGGCCATTAGACCGTTGTTTGCTTGCGGCAGCTGCAAGACCTGCCCAGACGCCTTGCCTGAACGCCTTTGTCGGGTGCAGTTTGCATTTAGGGTTCAGGCTTTGTGCACATGTGCACGCTGCATGGCGCCACGCGAATGTCTGACACACTGCTCTCCCGCTTTCAGCGCATCAGTCGTATCACTATGTACTTCCGCCGCGTATTATGATTGTGGCGGATGCCGGTGACATACACGCCCACCACTTGGGTTGGTGTGCTTGTAGTTCTTGTGCACGTGGGAACGGCCTCATGCACTCATATGTGCATAAGCGCTTGTGGTTGGCATGCACGTGCGTGGTGCTCTTGAGATTGTTGGTTGTGTGCTTCTACGCTTGTGCACCATGAGACCCTGGCGAAGGTCGTTCCCTCTCTGGCGCATGAGCGGGGAGCGGCAGGCGCACAAGTGCATTCGGATGCGCACAATTTCATTTGTAGGGGAGCCATGTGATTTGTAGGGTTCGTGGCGGTTTGTGGAGCCAGCTTGCAGTATGAAACCCTGTCATCATGCACGCTGTTTACCTCAGCCCTGGATTTTGCCCCCAGGATGGTGGGAGGGCCCCAACTTCAGCATGCGCATAACGTTCGCAACGTGCCAAGCTCAGCTGATGCTCGAGGAGTTGTTGTGGCCTGAATCTTGACTCCTGGTTGTCGCTCGAGCAAGGGGTCCTACTCATGAGTCAGCATTCGGAATCATGCTGAAATTCAGTGAGCGGTGGCTCAGCAGTCCCTTGGCTGATGCCAGCGGAGAGCTCTGTCTATCACAGTGAGCACACTCATACCACAAGTCTGTTGTTTTCACTCGCATCCCAAGGCACTGCCTGTCAGACTGCACACCATATACCTACCTACCCGTCAGACACTTGCACTTCAGGATCGCGAACCCCACTTTCCACAGCGTAGGAGCTTATAACAATGTTTGCACACCTCAAGGAGCAGGCCATGCAGCAGATGCATGCTTCGTTTGGTCAGCAGGTGGCCTCAACGCTGGGGCAAGGCCCACCTGCGAACTTCCACCAGTTCGGCACCGCTACAATCTACACACTGAAGAATATGGCAACAGGTTCTGGTTGCTTTCCATCTCAGAAGTGGTTCATAACTGGTATACGTGCCTGCTGTTCGCTCCATTTCTCTTGCTGAGCTGACCAACATGCACTTTCGTTCGTTTGTGCTTTTCAGGCATGTATTTGGCCGCACACATGGACAGCACTCTCGTTTGTGAGGACGACACTACTGGACACCACGATCTCGTATGGTCGATCTTCCAGAGCCCAGATGGTGCGCGAGGTGGTTTTGGTCTGACCGTTGGGTTCTTAAAGCTACGGAGGAAGTTGCCTCTGCGCAAGTCCCGACGTGTTCCATGTTCCCTCAAAACTTGTCTTGAAGGCCTTGAGGCTGGCTCTTTTCCTCTCGGGACCTTAGCTCAAGACCGCTTGTGCAGCTTGCCTAACTCTTGAGTTGCAGCCTGCAAGTCGTGAAGCTGCACGTCTGAATTAAAGTGATCATCCCTGGTGACATAATGCTTCGACCTTTGCTATGCTTCGACCTCAGCCCTGGTCGTTTAAACCACGCACTTTTCGACACTGCACCGATCTGTGCATCCTCTTGGGAGCGCCTGACTGCAAAGTGCAAAGTGCCAGCGTGACCCAACGCACTCCTGTCAGACAAATTCGTCAGGCCCCGGCCCGCAATCGGGTTTTGCCACTTGTGCCCAAATGTGGTGTAGGATTTTGATGCATGTTCACACCTTTTATGTCCAGCAACTTGTTGACAAGACGAGACAACTGGCTGGGAGAGGGGTTGGGCTGGCGGCCTGTAGTTTCATGCATGCACGAGTTAAACAGGTGACCAATTGTCGCGTGCCTCCAGCTCAACATTTGAGGAGCGGCAGCAGTAACGTTGTACTGTTGCACTGCGCGCGTGCGTGCGGTTGTTGCAGGCCGTGTGGCGCTGCGGTCGTGCCACGGCAAGTACCTAAACATCGACGCCAGCGGCCCAAAAGCCGCCGCACCCGCACCTGACTCTGACTCTTCCGCGAGCTGGAGCCTGATGAGCGTGAGCGGCCAGCCAGACGTCTACTCCCTGGGTTCACATCAAGGGACCTGGCTGCGGGCCGTGCCCCCCGTTGAGGGCCAGCAGGCGGTGTTCGTGCAGCCGCAGTGCAACAGCCCGAACGAGCAGTGGCACGTGGTGCCGTTCTCGTCGGTGATGGGTGCTTTGTACCAGGCAGAGGGCAAGTTCTTCTAGTCGGGTTTCATACACGACGTGCATGCCATGTTACGCAGACAACTTCGATGCAGCAGGTATAATAGCTGTGGGAGCCATGTTCGCGTAAATGCATATGAGCATGCGTGCATGCCGCTTATCATGCATGCCGCTTATCCTGCAGGTGGGAAAGTGTTTGGCGCTGTGAGGTTCAGCTGTAGCCGTACTGTACACGCTACTATGACTTGCAGATACCCACGCGATAGCGCCACGATGCACACGCTGACTTGCACATGACGAGAACGTACGCGCATGGATCTGGGGGTGAAGGGCGGGGCAGGGTACGGAGTGTGGGGATAGGAATGAACCCAGCAAACAGACACAGCGCCGGTTTCCTGGGAGTCTGTGTTGGGGCATTCAGAACCTGTAATTGAAGCAACACCTGCCCATCGTCAAGGTTACTGCACCAACATTGGCAACAAATGTTGCATGCCTTTGGAACCCACATGGAGGCGCCAATTCGCTGTAACGGCATGCAGCGGTGTCCGATAGGCGCAATCGCTGCCGCACTAGGTGGGGAGTGAGACGCGGTGAGAAGGCCTAGAGGTGGCCGACTGGAATGGGACGGTGGGCGCTCAGCGGGCACAAGGCGCTGCCTTCCATGTACGTCCAGCCTTGGGTGGAACTAGGACTCCCACTGTTGCTGTAGGTCAGCAGCCCCGCCCTGTTGCGTTTGCCATTTCCCTGTTGCATCATTGTGTGTCAACCCTCAACAGTGGACAGCCATCACCGTACTCACGGTCTGCCTGGAGAATGGAATATGGGAGACAAGCTACGTGGCTATAGCTGGCGCCATCGTGAGCAGCGCCTGTCATGGGGCTGTAAGGTCCGGGGGTGAGTACCGGTACTTAGCAGGGTACGGCATATTGATGGAGGTTGATGTGGCTAGTTGTGAATTCACACTGCTACACAGCCTCCAAGTAGTTGCCATCCAATGCTCAGCGCCTGCATCAGCCAGCATGTGGGTTGGAAATTGCTGTGAGGCCATGCAGTACGCATACGCGTACAGATGGGCCGAATGTGCTGATGGCCAGGTGCATGGGCTGATCTGGCGGCTTCCGTAACCATATTACGGTCATATGGTCTCGAGCTGTGGCTGCATGCACGTGGCCTGTGTGGGTGTGGGTGTGTGCAGCAGGGTGGGCGCGCTCGCGCATGCAGCCTGCTTCAGCGACGGCGACACATGACACAGCGGCGGCGGCATCCTGGCAGTAAATTGAACGCGCGACGGTATAACGGTGCACGTGCATGTGCAGGCATGAAGCTGAGCATACTGCGCCAATGTGGTGGGCATGCACAGTGGCTGTAAAGGATTTGAGGGGGGCGGACAGTGCATGGCACATTCTGGCGGAGCTAGCTGCGTTCCACCTCATGATGCACACACACCAAGCCAGGCATGCTAATGTGCCAAACTGTTGTACCTGGCTTGCGGGTGGTGGGAATCACTGGGCCAAGACGTGCACTGTTTGCTGAATGCACGGGGCAGCAGCTGTGCTGCCTCACCCCGCCTCAGTCGTGATTGGTCGCCGCTGCCCGCTTACCCCGGCATGCACCAGGGCAGCGTTGTGGCCTAGCTAGGTGGGGAGTTATGTGCCTGTGCGCCACCACAACTGCTGCTCTCTTGCTTTGCGATGCCCGAGCTTTCGCTGTGGTGATGATGCAGCATGGGGCTGGGTGCTGTGCAGGCTGCCACATTATATGCAATGCAAAGGCACGAACTGATCTTGTTGCGTACAGGCAGCTGTGATGCAACACGCGTTATGCCCGCGGAGTGCCGCGATGAGTGGTCCGTGTCGGCGGTGACCGCAGTCCTTGTGCGTTGCACACCCTCTCGCCATTCATCAGCGTGTGGTGCATAGCCTTGCATGCCAGCAGCAGTGCGGGCATACCCGATCCCCTACTCCCCTGAACCACCCCACACCTGCATTGCATTTGTCAGCACCTCAGGATGTCCAGTGCTGTTGCACGCGCACGCTGCAAGTCTGTGTGCTCATCCGCTTCTGACTGTGCTTCCGCATCGGTCAATCGCATGGTAACTTCAACTGCGCAGCCATGTGGAGTATGTGGAGTGCATGACTTAGTCCGCCTGCTCATTTTGGTCGAGCAAGGTGGTTGAGGGGATATGCGCAAGTTTCCGCCTGCATGAGAGTCTGACAAGGCTGCCTTGCTACCCTTGTGTAGGGCAGCCGTCGCCTTGTTACCATTGGGCACTCGTGCGCTGCCACCACCCAGCAACTCGTGGATCCGACGGTGCGGCCGCTGTGGCATGAAGTCCAGGATCTGCGATGCATGAAGCTCGACCAGCACCTCGCAAGGCATGAAGCGTTCTGGGATGCATGCAGGGCCTGATGTTGTGTGCGAAGGGAGGTGAGACTGGGAGGGGAGGGTGTGTGGACTTAGGTGTGCCAGCATGCTTAGACGGCTACACAAACTGCCCTGAATGCGTTATGCATGGGTGCACTATGCCTTCCTCTCGTTTTCCCCTTGTCAGCTTGCCACCCTATCCAATGCTACACAAGCTGCCCTGACTTGCGCATGCCACACCCACACCAGGTTGCAGCAAGCACATCACTTCCTCAGACCTGAATATGCCCTGAGGCTACAAGCACACCCAGCGCTTGAGCGAAAAGCTGATGCGATTCATCCCACTCAACCCCCACGCCAGACAGCCTAACCACATGAATGCATGCAACTGCCAATGGTACTGCTTGCGCATGCATGTGTACCTTCATCCACATGCGTGCATGTGATGCGGCCTAGCATCACATGCACCTCCGCTTGTCGTTGCACCGTTCATGACCCTGGCCGTCCTGCCTTTGGTACATGGTGCGCTACTGCGCTGTAGTGCTACTGCTGTTCCCACGAATCACCCTGTGTCACCAACCTTATACTGATAGCCCTCCGTTCGGGGTGGCTTTTGCTGCCTTCAGCCGGCACCAACACTGAAGCCCCGACGCCACAAGGTCCACCCAGCAAACATGATCGCCAACAGCGCGTCCGCAGCGATGATCAGCAAGCAAGACGGTTGGCAAGGGCCCTGCTGCACCACTACCACATGGAAACCCACAAAGCCCTGGTCTATGCAGGGTGTTATGAAATGCGAGCCCACAGCAACCCCAGCTCGCAGCAACCTGGGGTTGCTGTGGGCCAGTTGCGTGGGCGAGCCGGTTTCGTTCACATGCCCGCCCACACTCACAAACCGTGTGGCATGCAAGTCTTCATGTCTGAGCATGTCTGAGCATGTCTAACTTTCCTGATAATGACCTCCATACATGCAGGTTGATGCGTGTCTGGGTGCATGGTGTACGCTGTGTGCTGCCGGACACAGCGGCATGGCATCCCCCAGAGCGCCGATGCAGGTGATGCTGCCACAACTTGTGCATCAACCGCGTTTGCTGCTGCTGAGCCGCGTGACACCGCAGCCGTTGTGCACATTGCCGGCGACCAGAGACCGCCCAGCAACTCAACCCCTCACCCAGTGCAGCACCAAGTGGCTGAACCACAAGGGGGCGCACATATTGCAGCACCAATGCTTAGTCCACTGCCTCTGTCAGGCGGTGATCCAGTCATAGCGATGCAGCCCCGTTGTAACACACCTGTGCTGCTTTTCGGTGCGCGCCAAGTCCTGCTGCTGCTGCGCTGCTGCTACTGTCGCTGCTGCTGCGGCTGTGGCTGCTGGTGACAGGTCCGTTATTGCCGTAGTGTTGGAAGCTCTGCCAGGTGTGTGCAGGGACGGCGCGCTGCTCAGAGACGTGGGGAGATTTTTGCGTTACAGAAGCATCGGTGGCCGTGCAGCTCAGCTGTCCTGCACAACAACCACGCCCTTGCCCTTGGTGGTCTGATCGTCAGCAACGGTCACAAACGAGTACATCTCCTCCTGTAAGCAGAACGCAGACATACACAGGAGCAGGCAAAAGTAGCCGTCAGGAGGATGAGTTCAGACCCAACGAGCGTGAGACGGCACGTGTAGTGTGCAACAAGCCCTTATGCTTGTAAGTCCAGCGAGCTTATAGGACGTTTGCAAGCCCTGTCGGTGTGAACGGTTGCTCTGCCCCCAGACGCTGTCCAGTCTCAATGTCTGCGAGCGGTGCATCGCCATCGCCATAGAGCTGCTCCTGCCCGCTAGCAGAAAGAGTTCTGCTCGTGGTGCTTGCTCCCAGGTGTACAGCAACAAGTGCTGTTGCTGCTGCGTTGCACTCCAACAAAGGCAGCGGCGCCGCTGAGCGCCGCGCACCAAACGCCGAACCAGGTGGCTTGTTCCAGAACGGCCCGATGCTGTGCCGGGACCCCTGTCATACTATGCCTGTCAAGGTCTTTCAAACAGGTTTGCAACAAGAAAAAAGCTTGTGAATATAAACATAGGCACCCCACCTTAGCGTCCTCGTCGTCGTTGCGCCTGCGGCTAATAACGACACGGAGACGAGTGGGCACGTTCTTGACGCCCTTGCTCCACACGAGCTTGTTCAGCTTAACGTCAAGACGCACGTCGCTGGTGCCCATAACCTTAGCGGCGAACTTGCGAATCTCCTTAACAGCCTTAGGCGCGCCCTTCTTGAAGCTGGTCTTGTGAAGCCGCTTGTGCAGGTTCACGGTGTACTCCCGCGTAACCACATCCTTGGAGCGGCTCTCCTTCTTCACCATCTGCGCGCGCAGTGCCCAAACAGAGAGTGAGAGTGGGACTTCAAGCACTCAGCCGTCACTCAGACCAACCCCTAACTAATGCTAACTGAAGCAAGCAGCGACCTACTTTTGCTGGTAGCGAACAGGTAAACCAGCAGCGGAGCACCTGTAGAGAGGGAGGGTCAGGTGCGCGTTCTGCTGCTTTGTCTCCGACCTGGGTCCACACTCCATGCAGACGTGCATTCCAATCGGGAGAGGGGAGCCCCAGAGGCCTTCGTGCAGCTCCGCCCTTACCCTCTTGCGCATTCTACGACCCGCGCGTCACACTCCAGACTGCTGCTGCCGGTCCTCTAAGTCTTGTTCGAACGCTTCAGCACACAGGCCTACACATCTTGCTGCCCCTTTTGACATAGCGAAGCCTGCCAGGGGGGATGCGGAGCTTTCAGGCAGGCACCGTATGCAGCAGTAGCTGCTCTACAAGTCAGTGCAGCTCAAGTGCTTCACTGCTGCTTCGACCTTGTACTGGCCAGCGATGGGTGACTAGTCCTAGCGCGCTGCATAGGTCAGCGCTGGGAGGCCGCCTTAATCCTCTTGAGCGGCTTGGGAGCCCCACATGGCTAGTTGTGTCAGCAGGGAGCCTGTCAACCGACGCAGTCATGCCAGGGCCAGGGCGGGAGCCAACGCCACGCAACAACGCAGTCAGCAGCATGCCCGCGGAACCAGACCCCGCAGTCGCAGATGATTCACCCACTTCCTCTGTGGAAGAGCTTGAGCCGCTGCCTAACGCCCCTTCAAAGACTGCGGGCCAGAAGGCTAAGGAGTTCGCGAACCGCGTCGTGTTTGGGGTCATTCTGGGGCTGTCCACTGCAGCGCTCATCCTGTACGGTCAACAGGCGTGCTTGGCTGTGGTCGTGTTTGTGGTGTACCAAGCCTCCCAGGAGTACTACGGCTTCATAACCTCCGCAGGCATCTCGCGAGGCATGACACCCCCTCCTCGGATTATCAGCGTGTTCACAACCATGCTGTGTATCAGCATGGCGTTCATTGCATACATCTTTGTCGGGCGCAGCGGCACAGCTCTCGCAGTGGCAGGCTTCAGCCTGTTAGTCATGCAGGTTGTAGCCATCCGTAAGCCCAAGTTCTCGCAGCTCGCTTCGTCACTTTTCGGCCTGTTTTACTGCGGTGAGTCACTGTGCAAGCGCTCCCAGGGGCAAGCACAGGGTGTGTGACCATGTGTTACATGCAAGCCAGGCAGCGTGTCACTTTGTGGCCAGACATCGGGGAGGGTGATATGCAAGTCCTCATGGCGGTGCAGCAGGGATGGTGCATGTTGGATCGACAGAGAGCAGCCTGCATTCTGTGATCCGGAATCCCGCAAGTGTCTGGAGTCGGCACTAACCAAACGGTGCAGACCTTGGAGCGCAGAGGCTTGGCGTAAGCAGCCAGGGGTGTGGCAATTCTGCTTGCGTCAAGCGCTCGTTATATGTGCTGTACACTACATGACAAGCCTGTGGTGGGCGCGTGCCGCCTGTGTCAACGCAGGGTGGCTTCCCAGCTTTTGGCTCAAGCTGCGGTTAATACGTGCCCCGGCGCCGGAGGTAGCATTCGCGGTGGGTGTGGGGCTATGGGGCTGTGGACATCCGACAGCGCCATGCCACTCGTTATAGCCTAGCCTTGCACATCCCCATACACCCCGGCTGATGCATATGCCGGGGCAGGCACATGCACATGCACATGCACGAGCGCGTGCATGACCCGCGTGATGGCAGCACTCCACGTGGAGCTCGTCAGAGGGGGCCTGCGGTATACTAGTGTGTGGCTGGGTGGTGGGGCGAGTGGGTTCTCACCATGCGATGAGAGCCCTGCGTTGAGCGCACATACCCGCACGGCAGCTAGGCATCCATGCGCGGGCAGGGACCCAGCGCAACCTACTGGCCCCCTGCTGGCTCCCCAGCAGCACACTAAGCTGCCCTGCACCGAGCGTGTGTCTGTGTGGCGTAAACATGCAACCATGTCAGCCCTAATAGGCAGGTGGAGCAGCTTGCGCTTTAAACCCCACGTCTTACTGTGATGGCCCGTCACCCTCCACGGCATCAACACCTCCCCGCACAACT
>BDDA01000002.1:282353-331753 GCA_001662385.1 Chlamydomonas asymmetrica | reverse complement strand
GACCTTCCAGCAGCACGGCGCGTGGACAAGCACGATCACGCCATGCCCCCCCCCCCCCCCGGCACACCATGCCGGAAGGAGAGTTCGTCCAGCATCCTGGCTTGCTGTGTGCTGCTCCCGCAATGTATATGCCCTCGGCGCAATCGATGCGCTTGATGCGCGCCCTGCATGGCCCCACGAGCGCCTCTATTTGACACGGCGCATGAACGTGTGGTGTTGAATCGGTGTTGCGTGTGGGCGCAGGGTGCGCTGAGCGGCGTCACCACCTGGACGGTGGGCCTGGTGGCCACCTTCCTGGCCGTGGCGTGCATCATCGCCGCCGACACCGGCGCCTTCTTCGTGGGCCGCACGCTGGGCCGCACCAAGCTCACGGACATCAGCCCCAAGAAGACCGTGGAGGGGGCGGCGGGCGGCATGGCGTCGTCCATAGCGGTCGCGCTGGCGGGCTGGAAGACGTGCGCGTGGCCGCCCACGCCGGCAGCGGCGGTGGTGCTCGGGGTGAGCGCCAGAGGGGGGGGGGAGGCGGGCACAGCACCGTGAGCTCATGGTTACCGGTATCCAAGCAGTCCATCGGTCGGGCAGTTGAGGATGGTACACAGTGTTGACGTAATGTATGCTGGCTGGAGCGGCATCTGGGATGACGCAGCGATCCACATCCTGAATTTCTGTGTGTTCTGTGCTTCAGCTGTTGCTATTACCTGCTGCAGTTGGTCCTGGTAAGTGTGCCGTGCTGCAATTGTGCGCTTCACAGCAAATGTATGCCCCGCCTGATATGATGGCAATGTGTGTTGTGGTGTGGTGGCAGGTGATCGTCTTCTTCTCCAGCTTGTTTGGCGACTTGATAGAGTCCATCATGAAGCGGGACGCCGGGCTCAAGGTGAGCGCAGCGCCAGCGCCCGCACGCATGACTGCATGCGCGTGGCCCCTCGGCCCCTCATATGCAACATGCTGCGTGCGCTGTGTGGTGTCCTACATGCAAATCAAGTCACGCGCGGGTCTTACGCCATGCTGCAGCATGCATAGGCTAGGCACGGAAGCATTGCAGCTCTGCAGATATCAGTAGTGTGGTAGTGTCGCTGTGTGCCAAGCGTTGCATCAATGACTCACTTGCACACTTGCACACTCACTCACTCACTGCTGCTGCTGCCGCTGTGCTGCTGCCCAACCCGGCGCCTCTGCACCGCACCGCACCGCACCTCATCTATGCCTGCTGCTGCACCTCTGCGCTGCGCAGGACTCTGGCGACCTCATCCCCGGCCACGGAGGCCTGCTGGACCGCGTGGACAGCTACATGTTCACCGGCGCGGTCGTGTACTTCTACGTGCTGTACGTACTGCCCGTCATCGCACCCGTTGTACTGCTGGCCTGATTGGGCCCTCACCTCAGCCCCCGGCTGGTCATACGTCAAGGCTCCAGTCTTGGGCCTTTGGGTTATATGACGCGACGAGTGGTGTTCAGCTGGCAGGCGACAGGCAGCCTTGTCACGCGCTCATCAGCAGGATCAGCAGCACCTGCAGCTTCTTGTGCAGCAGGACCCCTCAACGCTCCTTATAAGCTCGGGCTTGCTATTTCATCATAGGTGGCCGCAAGCCAACCCCGACCCGGCCCGTCACTTGACCTCGACAGGTTGAATCACTTGGAATGCATTTGACCGACTGGCCAGCTGGCGGCCATCATGGCCGCCGTCAATGGATACCTGATGGCCATACCTGATGGCCCGGTGGTTGGTACTGTGTTACTGTTACGGTAGCTATGACAGCTGACACCATTCACCACCCTCCACGCCGGCCACCCATCCACACCATCCCCTGATGAGCCGTGTGCGAGGCCACTGCTGTGACGCAGCGCTTCTCAACGCGTGTGGCACGGTGGGGGAGCTGCAGAGGCACGTACACACGCACACACACATTCCAGCGCGGCCCCTTGGGAAGGCACACAGAGTCGCACTGGGGGGTCTCAGTCATTGTCTGCGCATGTATGCACAGGCAATGAATGAGGCCCCCCGCATGACTTTGTGGCGGCGCGTCTTGAATTTCCTCGGACGTATTGCTGCGCTGCGACACGCAGCGCAATTGCACGTGCATAGGCACCCGCATTACTGGTCTGGGGCAGTTGCAGGGGTTGCAGCGCGTATTGCCGCTGGGGCCCACCGGCCTGTTGCCCCGGCGCTCATGCGACTCCCCAAGCCAGCCGCTGACGCCCACCATGCCAGTGCGCGCCCAACAGATACCGCATGTGCGCAGTGCAAGGCGCTCCAGGCAGTGCAAGGCGTGCAAGGCGCTCCAGGCAGGGCATGCGTGGCCTGTGCTGGATGAAGCATGGACAACTCGCATGCGTGCTGCTGATGCGATCTTGCGGTGCATGCAACGGGTCGTGCGCCTAATCCTCGCACGTGTAAATGGGGGCTGTGAACCATGCGTTTGCGCAAAGCTTGCACACTCTCTCCCCCCTCGCTCGCACAGCCATGTTGCTGCCACGCTGTGCCACATTGCGCCTGTCCAGGCGGCTGCGGTTGGCATGCTGGGTTGGCGTGGCTGACGGCTCACAGCCGATGGCATTACCGTGTATGGTATGGTGTGGTGTGGGATGCGGCTTGGTCCGGCCGGCATGCATGGCCTCGCAACCGTTGATTTTTGCGCAACACCACCCCCTCCTCTGCACTTGCGTCATGCGCCACACGGCCATTTTGTGATCCGCCTTGCTCGTTATGGGTGTGCTGTACTGGCGACCTCCCTACTTGCAATTTACGTGTCCCCTCACCGCTTTACCACTGATCGCATGCTGACCCTCCCTGCCTGAACACACATGCAACCTGCAGCGTCCTCGAAAGTCTACACTATCACAGTAGCATTCAACGGTCAAGCGAACACTGGCAGTAGCAAGTACTGGCCTGCCTTATCACCCTGCCATGCTGACTGTGCCCCTCCCCGCCTCATCCGTTTGAACTTCACAAATTCGCATGTGCGCGCGGCCCGCTGCTGTCCGCAAACCACACGTAGCCGCTGGCTGAGCAACGCCCTGCTCCGCCTCCTGCATGCATGCTTGCAGACCTGCTGCTGCTGTCAAACGAACGGGCAAGGTGCTGGCACCTCCTCCACAGCCCTCCTGCACCGCTGCACGCGACTGGCCTGTAACCCGCCTGGCATTGTGCGTTCTGCCACTTCTATGGCTTTGGTCTCAGCATACCGACATGTTGTTTGGACTCTGCGCGTGACGCCGATTGTACAGGTGCATGGGAGATTGGGAATACAAGACACATACATGCATTTGAGACGGTGAGTTAACCAGAGATGAGGAAGCATGCCTGTGGTGGGGCCTGTGTGGTGCAAACAGTATTGCATAGTTGTGGGCGTGTGGCCGCCGTACGGGCGGCGGCAAACAGCCTGACAAATAGGGAGCCAGGCGCAACACCATGCACCACCATCCACCGACACACTGCCATGGAAGGCCACTCAGGTGCCGAAATCCGATTCATTACTCTGTAGCGGTTTCACTGGTTGCAGCCGTGCACTGGACAGTGAGAGTTAGGCGAGCTGCACAAACGGTCATCGGAGGTAAGATTCGTGAAAGGATCACTGGATACACATCAAAAGCCAGTGTGCAGCATGCCACTGCAAGAGGACCAGTTTGATCTGCAAGCGCCCTAGGGGCAGGAGTCTGTGACAAATGTGTCCAGGCGGATGGGCTCATGCAACACCTGCGGATCGTAAGCTAGGTAGGGCACGGGCTGCCCAGTACGGTGGCGTGACCCCACTGGAGGAGGTGGTCTGCATTCAAGTGCAGCACATCCCCTGTCCTTGTACCGGGGCTGCACAGTCCGCAAATGAAGAAAATAGTTGTGGGAGCATGTGTGACAGGTTCAGGGGTAAGCGCTCACTGCTGACGGCTGCCTCACCACGCTCAGCAGCAGGCACCTGTTGTGAGCCGACGTCACACGTTGAACACCACCAAACTGTAAGTCCGTACAAACATACATGCCAATTTTGCTTTACCGTAATGCAACAGGGAACAGCACTGACAGGAACTGTGCAACTCTGTGCAACTTGTCGTATTCTGTTCTTGCAGGTCCCACAGCGCCCTGTTATTGAGTGTTTGCAAACCGAGGGATTGCTAGCATCTAGAGGCCTCTCAGGCGACCAAAGCAAAGATACAATAGCGCGCCTATACAGAGAATCAATAGCGTTCAGGCGGGTCGACAAAATAACCCCATTTTGTGCGTGAATCAATACAAATGGTCGGCAGTGTTGGTGGGCAGGGCGTGGGGCAAGGACTATTCGGTGCTAGCAGACGATGTCACGTGACGTGCAAGGCGTCTGCATGAGCTGGAGGGTGCTGATGACCATGCCTAAGTGGCGCTAGGACCGTTGCGAGGTGTGTGAGAAGCAGGGCGAACAACTTAGAGCTGGCCCAAACCATCATATCATAGGCCCCACTCGCCATGCGTGCCGTGAAACTGTTCGGATTTGAGGTAGTCTTCAAGCCCTGAAGGTGCCACGAGGCCAAGCCCTGCAGCAACGCACGCGTTCCAAGGCAGGCCGCACGTGTTTGGGCCTAGGTATGACAAAAGTGAAGCACGAGACAATCAAGGCAGCACACCGTATACATGAAGCAAAGCGCAGCCCAGCAAGCAATCAAACACAGCAGCCTCACACGTTTCCACCACCAGGTGTTTGTGAGTTGCAAGAGTTTAACACCAGGGTGTGCACCCGCAACGCACTTGAACCCTCACCTGTAAGATCTTGCGCCCCTATAAGTGGTGGTGTGCTGCTGCCATTGAGCAAGCCGATGCGGTCTGGGGAGCCAGCGCAGTAGGTGCTCAGGGAGCGTGCGGAGTCAGTGCTCAGCGTGCAGTTGCGGTCGTCATCCGCTGGGGAGGCGCGGGCGTCGCGAAACAGCGACTGGGAGGCATGCCCTCCCATCATGGGGTCCCCATACTGCGCCCGCAAGAGTGACGAGGTAGGGAGCATAGTAGGGACACTGGACGGTGAGCTCTGGCTGCCTGCAGGCGCGGAGTCCTTGCTGACGGGCGGAAGGGGATGCTGCTTGCCTGAGGAAGCTGCACCCACCACAGGACCAGGCTGAGACCTGTGCTGAGGAACCAGGGTCCCACCATGGCGTGGTTCTGAGCATGGCAAGGAGCCTGGGCGTGTCGACAACGACGCGGTGGGCGCCTGCCACACCTGCTGCTGGTGCTGCTGTTGGCGGTCAGATTGCCGGTGCGGGGCGGGAAGCTCAGCGCCATGGGACACAGGAGGAGGGCCAGAGCTGTAGGGGGCTGCAGGGCTGCTGCTGGTGGCCTGGCTGTGCAGCCCTGCCGGCTGTGCACCGCTCCCTTGCACAGGCCCGGCCTGCTGGGGACTGGAACTGCCTGTGAGGCTCTGCAAGCGTCTGCAGAGGCGCTCATGCTCTGCCAAGAGCGTCTCGTGGCGTTGCCTATAGCGCTCGACTTCGGTCTTGAGTTGCTCGACCTCCTCTGCTGCGCGCGCAACATGCAATTCAATTCCTTGGGCCTCCGCAACTCGCTTACTGCGTGAACGCTGCGCGCTCTTCCGGTTTGCTAGAAGCCGCTTCTCTTTGGAAACTTTTCGGACCCCCAGACGCGGCTTGCCCGTCTCCCTGGTGGTTTCCAGCGCTGCGTCTTCCTCCATGTCAATCTCCCGGTCCATGTAACGTCCTTGTTCTTGGGCCTCTCCCTCGTCGGCGTCTGATGACAGCGGTTCACCCTTGCTCAAGGCAGCATAGTCTGGCCGGGACCGCTGCCGGCCCATCACCATGCGGGGGACCCCAGCTGCGCGTTGCCACCCAGTCAGTTACTCTAAAAGAATCTTGTTGTGGACCCTATAAGTGGTGGGGGAGCAAGTGCAGTGCAGGCAGCGAAGAGAAACGATATATTTGATAGAAGCACAGTTGTAGTGGGTTGTGCTGCTGTAACGGTGACACTGAAAGACATCCTCGTCAACCTTGATCCTGCGGCTTGGGTGAAGTTTGTTTTTGCATCCCACCAAACGACTTCAAGCAGGTGCCTTGACAGAGTTGTAATGTAAAGAGCAGCTATTATAAGTCAGAGCAGCGCAATCCTGCTCGCACACCTGGACAAGAGTGTTAACGCAGTCGAGCATGCACTACGCTCGCCTGAACGCGGTGTGCTCGAGGCACACACGACACCCACAAGCAACAACAGCCTGTACCCTACTCCAAGCACGGTGAGGCAACGGTGAAGTGAAAAGCCACTCCAGCACACTGTGTCAAAGTGGCAAGGCCAAGCCTGGTGTAGGACCACATGCCATGCGTTTGTGCCCCACAATTCGTACGCCTTGAAAACGCGGCCGGCGGAGAAACACGACACTTAAGCACTGGCTGCGTTGCGAATCTGAGTCACTAGAAGCTTGTGCACGGTCTCCGCCAGGACCGGCAGAGGCGATACCACGGTGACCCTGAACTGTTGCCGGTTGACGGGGTTGGCCTCCACACGGCACGCGCAGAGCGCGCTCTGCTGCACAGCGCCAGGCACGGGCGTGTAGCCCAGGTACGCTGCTCCCGCCTCGTTATGCGGGCTGGGGTCCAGATAGCCGTGCTCCACCCCCAGGTGCAGCGAGCGCATAAGGCCCACCACAGCTGTGCTAGACAGCGGTGACGTACGCTCCACCATTTCCTGGAGAATACAGGGCATCACAAGCAAGGAAGCACTATTAGCAGGCAACAAGGTACACAGCACGTGTTACGCTGTCATATCGAAACGTAAGAGGGCAGTGGTTTCGGGAACAGCAGGCGACCTTCAAGGGAGCCACGTACATGCAGTGGTGTGGTTGTGCAGGGCTTATGAGTTATGACACAAACACCCGTAGTGCAGGTATCCAGTGCTGGATGTGCACTGAGCGGCGCCTTGCAGGTTACCCACGGGCAGCAGGCGAGCGGACCAGGACAGTGCGGGACAATCCCATCAATTCGCTGCCAACCAAGCAAGGATGCGGGTGTTGGATAGACCTATGCCACGGACTCCTTCCTTCTCGGTCAAACTGCCTGCAGCGGGGGATGACCCGGCAAGCGGGAAGCACTAACGAGCCACGATGACAGGGCAAGTTTGGCCCCATCATCGTGGCTGTGCTATGTACCGCTATATGCACCAGCTCGCCGCCACCCACCTGCGCCTTGTGCGGCGGTGCCTGCCACGCCTTCCACTGCTCGAAGAAGAACTCCTTGTTGATGGTCGGCTCGGGCAGCATAAACTTGTGGAGCACCACGGGCAGCTTGAGCAGCACCGGCAGGCCCGGCAGCGCCTGGCCGCCCAGGCTGTAGCCCAGGCCCAGGCGCAGCGGCTCCGAAAAGGGGCCGACACACGTCAGGTTGAACGCGACCTGCACACACAAACGCCGGCAAAAGCGACACGGTTGGCGAACAAGAGCGTGTGCAGGAGTATGAGCACCACCCCTATGCCCTGGTGCAAGGTGTCCAGGATGCAACTGCATACTGCGTATGTGGCTCAGGCCGGTGTAGCTTTGGTATGATGCAGGAGGGAGAAATGGCCGTATATGAACGGCAAGGTTCCCTGCAACACCACCCTGCTCTCCATGTTGCCTTCAACAGCTGTGCCAACTGCCAACCACACGCACAATTCCCCACACCCTTGATTTTTCTGTTTCCGCTCTGCTCTCTGCCTCACCTGCACCTGCTGCTTAGGGGTGAGCGCGGCCGGCAGCGGGCCCGGCGTGACGGTCACGCCGACGTTGGCCTCAATCGCGCACACCACATTGGCGATGGACAGATCGGCGTGCTTGTTGCCCCAGTACAGCACAAGCTCGCCCGCACCCTTGCTGTAGCGCGATTGCAGGCCGACCTGTGCGGGGCCGCGTGGTAGGTGCGTGCACACAAAAGGCCACGCGACGGCGGCAACAAGCACGATGGGAGGAAGCGTCAGCGCTGCGTTTCACAACGCCACACACACACTGCGCAAACACCACCCTAGGTGTTCCTTGCTCCTCAATGACGACGCCGACGCCTTTAACGTGCCCCTGGCAACATTGGCCCTGCCCAGCCCGAGCCAGCTGATGCCAGCGTCATGCCGCGCCGTGACACACAGGCTGGACAACACCATTAGCCAGACGCTTGTGGTGTGTTTCTTGCTCCACGCGCGAGCTGTGCTGATCAGGGAAATGGCGTTCAGCAGCAGGCCAGCAGCCCACCCTCACTCATAACCGCAGTCCCACCCCCACCCCCATCCCCACCCCCACTCCCACTCCCACCTGCAGGTACTGGTCCTCGTACAGTATCCCCCGCTCCTTGAACAGCAGCGCGCTGTACCAGGCGTCAGGGTCGCTGGTGGGGCGCGGGGGCTCCAGCGCCGCAGCCACGGGCGCCGCGCCCACCAGCCCCGCCTGCGCAAACGCGCTGGTGGCCCAGGGGCTCACCATAGGCGCCGGCGCCGCCGCCACCGGCGCAGGCGCAGGCGGCGGCGCGAGCGCCGGGGGCGCCGTCACCTGCGGCATGTACGACGGAGGGGGCGGGGCCGCGGCGGCGACGGGCATCGGCACCGACGCCATGGCCGCCATTGCCGGCGCGGGGGGCGGCGCGATGACGGCCGCGGCAAAGGGGTTAGACGTTGCGGCTGGCACCGCAGCCACTCCCGGGAACGCGCCTGCCGCGAACGGCGTGTTGTATGGGTTTGCAGGCGGCGGGGGCGCGACCGCAAAGGCCGCTGGCGCAGGAGGCGGCGGCGCAGCCCCGAACGACTGCACGGGCTGCAGCGCCGGGGGCGGCGCGGCCAGTGGCGGCGGCGGCGGCGCGGTGGCCACCGTGGCAGCGGGCGCGACCGTGACCGCGTCGCTGAATAGATCTGACAGCAGGTCGACCGCGTTGGTGGGCTTGGGCGGCGGCGGCGGCGGGGCCGTAGGGGCACCCGCCGGCGGCGCAGGCGAGGAGTCCAAGGACAGCAAGTCCGGCGGGCCACCCGGCCTGCACACGACACCAGCATGTAAGAGGGGCACCGCGGGCGAGTAAATCAGCTCGGCATCCCAAACAGCTTCAGCACCAGCAGCCCTTCACTGCAAATCGCGCCAGCCCCACACGACATGTTGGCGGCGCACATCATCCGTGCCAAATGGTCCGCACAGCAGGCGCAGGCAACAGCAGTCACATGTCACTGCCGTCAGACCAGTAATGATGCATGCTGCACCGCGCTGCACACTGCCCTCACCCGAGTGACGCCATGCCGGGTGTGAGGGAGCCTGGCGTGGGCACCATCAGCACTGGCGACGTGATCTGGCCCGACCCCTCCACGGACGACACGCCCGTCGCGCCCGCTGCGGCGGCGGCCGCGGCGCCGTCCTCGTCCACGCCCTCCTGCTTCATCAGCCGCTTGAGCAGCACGCTCTCGCGCACCTGCGGCGGGAGCACAGCACCCCACACCAAACGGCGTCCTGCGCGTGCCGAGCTTGCGCACATGTGCATGCAGGCCGCCTTGAATCAGGAATTCAACGGACGGCCAGGTCAGGGTGCCAGTGTCCTGGCATGTGCAGTAAGGATGAACAACATGTAGTTGGTGTTTTGAGTGCCCTCGGAGTGGAGCTTCACGACTCCGGCTCTCTACGTAATTCCATGCTGGCCCTGATCCCGATGATGCCTCCAGAATGCCCAACTTGGTTAACGCCGCGGACGCCTCAGCCCTGGCCTCTTAACTGCGGTGCATGACATGAACGATGCACTAGCTAGCCTGCTGCGGCCGCTCAAATACATGTCCTGCTGTCCTGGGTAGCGCCTTACGCGTTTGCTGGTCTGGGTTCTGATATCTGCTCAGCTCGCCCCCATAGGGTGGGCGCTCGTTCAGGCAACATAATACCCTAAACGTGCCCCTGCGTGCATAGCAGTGCGGGGGGCTCAGAAGAGCATGTCTGCCGGCCTGCGCACTCACCTCCCACTTGGGCATGGGCAGCACGTAGTGCTGCGCGGCGCCCTGCGGCGAGTTCGCCAGGGCCTGCATGCGCCAAACAACAACAGCGCGGCGACATACTGTGTCAGCATCAGCCGCAACGTCAACGGCCCCCTTCGAGCCTCCTATCGCAATGCTGCCCTTGCCACTCGCTTCACCCTCGCACACATGCACTACTCTGGCACACCAACAACGCGGTAAATTAATGCCGCAACTGCACCAGTACTGCCCCAACCATGCAGGCGGAGCCTGTACAGCAACGATCCCGCACCGCAGCCCTGCAGCAGGCCGGCATTCGGGGACACTCGAGCATCTCGCTCTTGTCCCCTGCCCCCTAGCCCCTGAGCTCAACAGCTTAGGCAGCTCACCAGGTACTCAGCCGCACGCTGCTGCAGCTCGGGGTCCATGATCTTGCGGTAGCGCTCAAACAGGCCGAGCGCCTCGCGCTGCAGCGCCACGTTGTTGGGCTCCAGCAGGTAGATCTTGAGCAGCGCTGTCAGCAGCAGCGCCTGCACAGGATGATGAGGTGGTCAACCGTAACATTCGTAAACCATTGAGCAGTGCAGCGCACGCGTTTTTGTGCATCGTGAGATGATCGTCGTGGTTGCAGGGGGTGCGTGTACACAACAGCCTGCGCCTGCGGTCTGGCCTGAGGAAGTGCACAGAGCCGGAGAATGCAAACCCGGCTGACAGGTTCCATGGATGCATGCAAGCATGGCCTCGTATGACCATATGTCCATATGAGTGAAAGGTCGGCATGTACACAAGAGCCAGGAAGTTCACCCACTCGATCACTGGCCAACTCAGCATGCACATAGCGCTTCGCAACTGCCAGCTGCTACTCGGTCACGGCGACACAGCTCCACTACCACCAACCCAGCCCAGCCCGGCACTCACCTTGGTGGGCTGGCTGGCCGCGGGGAATACGTTGTACAGCAGGCGGTACTGCTCTGCGGGCGGTACCTCGGCGCGGATGGTGCGGCCGTACTCGCCCAGAACGTACGCCGCCGTGCAGATGAGCGACTGCGCAGGGGCGGTGAGGGGCACGCAGCGGCACGGGCAGCAGGGCCCAGAGCAGAACGGTCATGCTTGGCACGACACAGTGCAGTGTACAAGTGCAGTGTGCCGGCGGTTAATGCACAGCGGGAAGTGCGTTGAGATTATCACAACAAATGGGTAGGAGGACGCCGCTGGTGACCAACTAAGGCCCTGTGGTTGCTGCGACAAACAGGCCAGTCGTGCCAAGTTTGCCTGCCAAACGTGGCCCTAGGTTTGCCCTCACGGTCTCACACGCAACATCACACACGGGCGCAAGGCCAGCAGGCTGTCGGCCCAGGCTTGGCTGAGTTGGCTCCCATCACGGCTTTCTGGTTTTCCCATTGACCTTGATCTTTCCATTTCCAATCAATCTCAATCTTGTCCCAACACAAAGCCTTCTGCCTCAGCCGCGGCAGCGCGCATGCGGCACCACGAACCTCGTGTGCGGCACCGCGCTTGAGCGCCTCCGCGACGTGTCGTGCCGCGTAGGGCTGCATCGCGTCGTTGTTGGTGACCAGCTGCACCAGGCGGTGCCAGATCTCGTCGCCCACAAAGTCGCCCGAGCGCTCCAGCAGCTGCAGCATCACATCCACGTACCTGCCGCCACAGCAACGCACACGCGCACGCAGGCGCACTCGTTTGGCAACAGCCAACAGGACAGCCCAGGTGCAGTCTCTATCTTGATGCATCTGCACACTGCATGACCCCACGGGAATCACACTGCATGGCCCCACGGGAGCCTCTTCCTGACACGCGCACGCGCAAGCCGCCAGCCGCTTGGCTCGGGTCTGGGTCAAGGTTGAGCTTATGCACGTGGGTTCAGCCCATGCGGCCAGCAAACATATGTAGTGCATGCTGACGGCCACAACGTGCCCTGCACCCACGCCTGGCGGCGTGCACCCGCGCTGACGGTGTTAGGGTGTGCAGCGTAAACCCCTCAGGCTCAGCAAAAGATCCCGCTCTGTTGGTGGCCCTGCACACTTGCTCTAGCGAGCACATTACTGCAGTCTACGATGCTTTTCTACGCCGTCTAGTACCGCTGTACGCCCCGCTGCAGTGCAACGCGGCTTCATGCCGTCGCTGCTGCTGGACGCGCCTTGATGCCCCTGCCTCTGCTGAGTCACGCACCAGTTCATGCTTGGCGCGTACTTCTCAGCCAGTATGGCCACCTTGAGCACCAGCTCCTCACGCATGCTCAGGTCCGCCACCACGAGGTACGTAAGCAGGCTGTTCACAACCTCGGCTGCACGCATGCGCATGCATACACACGCACACACGCATGCACACACAGCCATCGTCAGGTGCAGTTCTTATCCTCACGCATGCACACTACACGCCCCTGCAGGAAGCGCACTGCATGGCCCCACAGGAGCCTCGTCCTGACCCATACAGCGCACGGGAAACTGTGCACAGGTATACCCACATGACGTGTGAATGCGTGAACGGATGGATGGCTGTTGCACAGGCTTACAGCATGAATGCTTGATGCACGAGCGCGGGGAACCATGCCTGCGTACACGTGATAGCGTGCGTGTGTGCGTGGGCTAAAACAGATGCGCATGCCACATGTGCGAGGGAAGGGCATGGTCGGTGCGTGCGCCTACACGGGACGCCCCACCCCACAATCACTTACGTGCGGTGGTGCTGTCGCACATGGTGAACGCCAGGTCCATGGCCCGCTTGCGGATCGACACATCCGGGTCCTGCGGCACATACACACAGGGTGCAACCATGCATGGCAAAGGGTGTGCTGACAAGGTCACATACGTGCCTCAGGATGTCATACTGTGATACTGCTGTTGTGTGACCCTCAACATGCCATGCTGCTGAGCAAGGAAACGAACACAGAACCCCCTCCGCCAGGGCGCTGTCCCTGTCTGCAACGGGGGCATACACAAGATTGCGCAGTCGAATGCAAAATGGAACACGCAACGCGACCATATGGCATACACACAGCAGGTGCAGTTTCCATCCTCACACGCATGCACACTGCACATGGTCCCACGGGAACAAATAACTCTTAACGCTCAGCAGCCGTCTCCTAGCCCGTGCCTACGCTGCCGTACCAGCCGGCCACAGTCCATCACACCTTCCACTACGCCATCACACACCCGCACCGGCACCACCCCACCAGGCGCTCACCTTGAGCGAGGCCATGACCACCTCGCTGTGTGACCTGCAGGCCGCAAGCAGGCCCGGGTCGCTGGTGCCGCCGCTCACCAGGCGGCTCAGCGCCTCCAGCGCCAGGTACTTGGCGTTAGGGTCCTTGCCCTGGATGGCCCTGCGGTGGTGCCGCATGGCGGTGGTGGCACAGTGCATGGATGAGGGAGGGAGATGCATGGGCAACAGAGACAGGCCGAAAAGGGCCGAGACAGGCCGAGACAGTACAAGATGAATGGGTGGTACAAGATGTACAAGACAGTACGAGCGGCGTGCAGTGCTGGCATTTAGTGGAAGTGCAGCACACAGCTAACACACAGCAAAGGAGGGCCAATTTTCAACGCTGTGCAGCGTCGCTCCGTTCGCACCTGCCCAGGATGGCCACGCACGTGCTGAGCATGGCCTGGTCGCCGTCAGGCCCGCTGCCGTGCGCCAGCGCCAGCGCAATGGCCTCAAACAGGATTGCGTTGAGCGCGTTGGCCTTGTTGGGGTTGGCGTTCTTGCCAACCTCCACGCTCACTGCACACATGCAGGCGCAGGCGCTCAACACCTCAAGCGATGAATGGCGCATGCAACAGGATGACATGGCGATCAGCAGTTCATGCTATTTGCGATACCTTGCATACGAGCGCATTGCAGACACCACGGGATGGCTCGTGGGCAACATAAGGATGGTCCGTGAACGAAATGTGCCCAATCACCAGGCCCTGGTTGGAATAAATAGCCCGAAAGCACAGGCTTTGTCAAGCGTTGCCAAGCCTAGTGTGTGCCCATGTGTCACGGCCCAGGCACGCGCGGCTCACCGTTTGCGATGATCCCCGCCAGCAGCTCGTTCTGCAGCTTTCGGTCCGCCATGCTCTCCGGCGCGGGGAAGTGCTGCAGCGCGCGCAGGCAGCGCGCCTGCAAGGCCAAGCCACACCACCAGCAAGCAGCATGCGCGCAGCGGCAGGAGTCAACATACACACACGCACGACGTGCCAATGACGAGGGCGTCACTCAGCATGCGCATGTGAGCGTGTGTGTGTGCACAGGCAGTGACCAGCCCCCCACTGCCCTGATACATGCGCCTGTGCGCGAATGCACGAGGCTCCACTCTAAACTACACCTGGTGAGAGCATGCATGCGACATGGCAGGGCCACGCGCAGGCTTAAATCCACAGTGAAACACCACGGCTTTCCCCCCCCCAGGAGCTGCTGAGCTCAGCACACTGCTGTGCCCAGCGCCCAGCAGCCCCCCTACCTGGAGCCAGGGTGAGGGGATCTGGTAGTACAGGTACTCGGCCGGCACGCGCTCGCGCTTGTTGACCAGGCTGTCCAGCAGCCGGATCACGCGCCCCTGGCACGTCTCGTACCCGGCCGGCCCAGAGCGCGCGATGATGCCCCACAGCAGCGTCACGGCGCACAGCAGCAGGCCCAGGTTCTGCTCCTCCAGCAGCGCGCCCATGACGGGGCTGAAGGTGTCGCTGCTGACCGCAGACGCGTCCGGCGCCGTCTTGCGCAACAGGCGCAGCAGGCACAGGCACGCGCGCTTCTTGACGATCGGCCGCGACGTGCCGCTCGTCTGCGTCGCAACGCCCCGGCGCAGCACAGCACAGGACAGCAGAGGTGCATCGCTAAGATAGGAAAGGGGGGCGCAGCTGGAAAGCATGGCCTCGGGCGAAAGCCTGGTCTGTGGGTGGCGACGCATGAGTAATAGTGGGATGAGCAAGGGTGAACGGGTGATCCATTGCCCGTGCTACGCAAGCAGCACCGTGCCACGCACGATGCAGGTCAGGGGCAGGTGGGGTGCGATGCTTATCCACGCACATGCTGGGTAGTGTATGCGCTACGAGGCCACGTAACTTGTACTCAACGTGATGATGAGTTTAATGATCATTCTGAGGCATTGCATGAAGTCACATGACATGCACGACTCGCATGACTCCATACACTTCTGGCTGGCTCATGCATTCACTGCGAGATGTGTTGTCTGCGTGGTGTGTTGTTGGGCTCCAGCCTGCCCCCAGAATTGAGCCATCGATGCGCTCCTAGCATGTCAGTCTGAGCATGCATGCTCTGCACAAGCCCAACTCTGTGCAGGAGGCTGCTCGCAGCCCAACCCGATCGTCGTGCGCTCGGGCACCCACCAGCAGCTTCAGCACGTCCTGGGTGAGCGCCTCCGCCATCTCCGAGCCCCCCACTGCACACAGCAAACGGGCACAGCTCGAGCCTTAATGAAGAAGTGGCACTGAGAAGTCATCATTTGATGCGCATGGTGCAACACATCGGCGTGTAAGGATTGAGCAGACGGTTGAGCGATCGATATGCAACCCCAGCCAGGGCAACCACACATGGGCTGTGGAATGCTATGACTCCAAGAAGCAGGACTAAGAGGCTGGCTGGCACAGTCTGTCTACCATTAAAAGTGCTACTTTCGTTGCACACGTCAAGCCTCGTGTCCGAGCCCGCTTACCGTTGCCAACAAAGCTCAGCGCCAAGCACTGGAAGGCCTCGTTGCGGCTGACAAGGTCATTGTGAATGCCGTTGATAGCAAGCCGCAAGAATTCATCGTTCTGCAGGTACACCGAGCGAGAAGCCGGGCCAAGGAAGTTGAGAATTATATAGTTTCCATTGACTCGATGGGTTCGGTACAATCAACCCTGAACCAAAACTAGGTCTTCAAATCAACGCACACAGATAGACTGGCGCAAAGGCCCTATCTTCAACAACAGTCCTGACATGCGGGTCTGCTTATGCGTGCTTACCTCATGCAAAAGCAACGAGCACGCCATATATCCAACCTGCTTGTCCGAATACCTGCATCAAACACATGGCTATGACTATGATAGTGTTCCTGGTTCGCCCTGCAGAAAGCTTGCACGCTGAAAGAACGGTACATCAAGACTCACGTCACCCGAGCCTTCAAGGTGTGTAACACCTCTTGTCAAGCCGAAAACTCACTTGGGCAGCTGGATCAGGTCACAAGCTTGCTTGTGACCAAAGTCGATTTCGTAACCCAGCATGTAAATGTAGAGCAGCTTCCATATGTACTTGCGGCGGTCATAGCCTGTGAATGCACCAAGGGACAGCAACCCGGCGGATGCGCGGGCAACTGCTTAGACGAGCACATGCCACTCCAAGCTGTGCTATGCAGTGCCATCTCTCCATCCGAAACAACGCAGCAAATCAGGGGTCAGCTGGAAAGCGGTCAAGCACCTGAAAGCGGCTTGTCCTCGCCAAAGCGTGCGCGGATCTTTGCCAACTCCTTGTCCACCCTGCGCTGCTCCTGCTCCTTGTTCTGACAGCCTCTTATATCCGAGATAAACACCTGCACGTTGTCAGGCAGACACTGGATAAAGCGTGCATATATATGAGGCACCCGGACGCTTGCAATCAGGGCAGGTAATGGAAGCAGGGGAGACACGGCGTAATCACTGCACCTGCAAGCCGCGCATATATGCGGTCTTGCTCATTTTTAGTCCGCTCCTCCTGACTTCCCGGGCGTATGAAACTGGTGTGGGTCAAAGCTGCACACTCTCGATCGCGAGGCAGCAAGACCCGGTCAAAGTGCGTTTCACGTGAGCCAGGCTTAGCCCTGTCTGTCAGGTGAGAAGTGATAGTCCGCGTGCAGCCCCACCTACACAACGTACTGGACAGAAGGAAAGACACGTGCCCATTGGCTTTTGTTCACTGCTCAAATGATGCGGCCAACCACATGCTCGGTCACCAGCCACGCCGCATAGCATTTGAAGCCTTGTGTGCTGAGTGCGCTTGCACGCAGTACGTAGTAGTGCAGTGTACGCTAGAGGCACGCAAGTGTGTCTCCCCCGCCGCGTCACTCACACCAAGCATATTGTGCTTCCGAACCATTACTTCTACCTTGAAATCTGCTCTGACATGGACTCCCGTATTGCGCACGCACAATATGCTTGGCTTAAGCAAAGGCTGCATTTGACGAGTGAACCAATACGCGGTGATGCGCGTGCGCACACATGTGTGTGGCCTGCGACACGCAGCCGACCTTGCCGTGTGGATGTTGTTGTGGTGTGTGGTGCAGCACATGCGTAGCCGCAGCGGGCATGGGTATCAGTGCAGAAATGTGGGTGCGCTGGCGAGCTCGTGATGAGGGCATACCTCATTCCGTCATTGCACTGACTGCACCCTGACTGGCGCTGACAGCTGCTCTGTATCAGGAGTCAGCAGATTTCTGGGTCAACGGCAGACCAGACCAGACCGCGTCAGCCGTGGTCACCCCCTTCAAAGCGCTTGGCAGCACAAACGCGACGTGCACGGCGAACGCACTCTTGTGCACTTAGGCGGTATGCATGTTTGTGCAGACGCAAGCTGAAGCAGGTTGCTATGCTGCTTCAATGCTGTGGAGCACCCACGAGGAGTGTTGGGAGGGAGCCTTTGTGGTCGGACGCACACTGGAGGCAAACCCAACCTCGCCCTAGGCGACCTCAGTATAGCACAGCCTTGAAAGCGTTAGGCAGTGCCGACTGCTTTATACAGGGCTCATCCATTGCAAATGAAAGCTGTGGCGCGCAGCCGCACGCCACGGTGGTCTCGCCGCCGCTGGGTGTGACTTCCGGCTGGTCGCCAGCACAGCAGCGACAGTTCCTTAACGACAACCGGAACTGGAAGGTCAGCTCAGTGTTGGGTCCGATTTCCACTGGCTATGTAGTCAGTCGCCTGCCAGGCCTAAGTCGTACGGTCTATCTTCGTTCGGGACGCAAGGGTCCCCACACCCGGAGAGCGCAGTTGCTGTGTGGCTGTGCCCTCACCATCATTGGGGTTGGCGCGATGACCGCTTCTGGTGTATTTGCCTTGTGTCCAGGCTGTGAGCAGCTTCTATGCAGCTGTGGTGAGGGGCGAGGCGTCGCTTGCGCAGCTGGGCGTCCTCGCACCGGAGCGCCTCGTGCTGACGGACTCGCACACAGCACAGGTGCAGTCGCGCATGGCACGTCACGTTGTCTTGAGGAACGAGCAAGAGCATGTGAACAATGCTTCCAAGCGTGGCAACACACATGCGGATGGAGCGGTTGGTGTGAAATGTGGACATGCTAACGCACATACAAGCGTGTACAATTATACGCATGCAATCGCCAGGCACGCATGCCGACCCTGAACCCTACTGCAAGCCTAGCATGCAAAGTCATTACATGTGTGAAGACTGAAGACACACACGGACATCTGTGCAAACCGCACCCTACGGCAGCAACGACAATTCAACTCCTGCAAGGCAAGACGCATTACGCCCCTGTTCGCTGCAGGTGCATGATGAGAATGCCAAGACTCAGGCAGCACCGCAGCTGCAGCAGCAACAAGGACATCAGCCTGCCGGCACACGACCCCGAGAGCGCAATACATACAAGGCAAGCCGCAGACGGTGTGTCCATTGGGCAACGCGCTTCGCCAGAGCCTTGCGTTTGAATGCGGGTTAGCTTCCTCCAACCTGAAACCCCACGAACCAACTTATCGCTTGGTGTTCACCCACCGACCAATGATGTGGGCATGGGGCTTCTGCCGTCTGACCCATATGGCCATATCATTCGGTATGCCGATATGCGTGCAGGTGGTGCTGAGTTACGAGGGCGGTGCGTTCAGCGGCTGGGCGGCGCAGCCGGGCGCCGTCACGGTGCAGGGCACCATGGCGGCCGCGCTTGAGCGCCTTGTGTATGCAAACGGCGCTGCTGCTGCTCAGCCCAGCGGCAGGCCTGTCGCCCTAGCGGACGGCAGCAGCAGCGGTGACGATGGCGACGCCTCCGACGGCGAAAGTGCATCGCCACAGCAAGTGCCGCTGGTCGAACAAGGCGAGGGGCTCACGGGCAAGAAGGCGCGGAAATGGCGGCGGCGCATGCGGCTGCAGGAAAGTCAGCAGGATCATGACAAGCATGTCTGGCAGCAGCATGGCGGCACCCCGTATGAGCAGGAGGACCAATCAACCAGTCTTGGCGCCTCTTCTGAAGCCTCGTCCAGCTCTGATGGCCTCCACACCATGATACCCACAGCACCTACATCGCTGCGTACCTCACAGCGCCAAGCGGAGCGGGCTCCTGCGCCGCAGCGCATGCCCACGGTTTGTGGTGCTGGCCGGACCGACCGCGGTGTCAGCGGATGTTGCATGGTGAGCGGGTTGGCGGCGTGGCGGGGTGTTCGCATCGGTTGCATGCCTACATGTAATGCTGATGCGCCAAACAGAGGCTCCCGTGGGGCCATGCAGTGTAATGCCCGTGGGGCCGTGCATATGCATGAGGATAGAGACTGCACCTGATGATGCCAGTGATGCTGCGTGGTTCTCATTGGCTCAGCTGCCGCTCGTACGCTTGAGCTGCTCACTCGACGTGCGCCAAAGTCACGCTTGTCATGCATTCAGGACGCATCTGTTGTAGTGTGGAGTGAATGGTGCCCTGCCTCATTTCACGTTCAGTAAGGTTACCAGCGTGCTTGAAAGGCCTAAAACCTTGTTCCTGGATCATTAACGGCCTGTTGTAACGAGTACCATGAACATTAACTCTAAAATTAAAGCCTAAATCCCACTCTGCACTGCATGCACTTACGATGTTGCGCTCTTTTTGTGTTTTTCCATTCCTGCTACCAACACCACCTGCTGCATCCGGCGGTCCTCCCAGGTGGCCTCCTTCTACAGCTGGCAGCCACTCACCGAGGCGCTCATCCTCGCCGCCATCAACGCAGCGGCGCCGGGCGCGCTGGTGGCGCGCAGCGCGCTGCGCGTGCCCAGATCCTTCCACGCCACCGCGCTCGCCACATGGCGGAGGTAGGGGCGCATGTGCATCTGGTTGGGGGACACACCTTGGGCACGTTGGAAGCAACTTAATCGGGTAGCGTGTTGCCGGTGTGCAATCTTGACACACACACGTGGTCTGTTTGTAGCAGCAGCCAGATCAGCCCCAGACACCTCGCCATCACTAGGCGCATTCTTGATCTATGCGCATACGGACACTGCATGGCCCCATGGCATCTCCTAACGCGTATGTGTGTCAGCAAAGGCGCCCGTGGGGTGGGGCGCATGTGTGTGGTGCCCTGCATGCATGCATGCATGGACATCGCTGGTCGTACATGCACCGCTCGCGGCAGGGCGCTGGTTGAGCTGGCCTCATGACCCGTTCGTTGGCATTGCCATTGACAGCAGCGCATGCCTGCGCTCCTGACGGGACATGCTGGCAATACAAACGGTTGCTCAGCGCGCGGTTATGTGCTGGCAAATCCGCATGAGCGGCAGGCACATCAGGACACCATGGCAGTCCTTGCACAACAAGGCCTTAAAGGTTTGAGCAGCGCTGCGAAGCGAGACACTGCTGCTTGCTCCGGTCTCTGCTGCCCCTCAACACTCCTGCTGCTGCGCTGCAGGTACATCTACCTGCTGCCCCTGCGGACAGACTCCTGTAGCTCAACCGCCCTACCCGATGAAGCGAAGCAGCCTTCTTCCCCCACCGCGGCCACTACTCAGCACCACCGCTCTGACAGCAGCCCGCCCCCTGGTGGTGGTGACGGCAACAGGGACCTACAGGGAGGGGCTGACAGTCAGCTTGTTACCGGCGGTACGGCCCCAGGCCGGCATGATGCAGGCGGGTGTATTGATGCAGATGCCGCGGTGCTGCATGGAGATGCGGATGCCCGGCTGGTGGCCAGCATGCTGAAGCAGCTTGAGGGCCGGACAATCGATTATTCTGCGTTTGCGCGTGACACACCAGCAGGTGGGCAACCCTCTTCATGTGTCCTCGCCCTGGTGCTTCACTGCCTCCTGAACCGCAGCGTCGACAACGCAGCACTCCACCATGTGGCTGGCTTCCCCTCGCACTGAGCGCATCATGCAACCACTGTACTTTGTATGTGCCATTACGTGCCAATCCTTATGCCGTGTGCTGCGCAATCCCATCTGGCGGCCACTTGAAGTACCTCACCACGTCAAATATCTCACTGCGTCGTGCTTGCTGCCTGCTTCGTCCACCTGCAGGCAAGGACGGTGTGTGCTCGATCTACCGCACCAGCACACGCATCGTCAGCATACCCTCCACCCCACCGCTCCCGCAACGCGTCGCCAACGAGGCCTCCCTGGACAGTGTTGGCGCAGAGAGTGATGAGATCTTGCAGCAGCGCTCTGATGGTGATGCAGCAGCGCACCATGCGTGGGTTGATACAGGGAGCTGTGGCGAAGATTCGTCACGGACAGCACACCAGGCGGTCAGCGATGGCGGTGTCAGCGCCCCTGGCGCAACCCCAGCGCTGTGCATAGAGCTCGTGGGCGACCGCTTCCTGCGCAAGCAGGTGCGCGTGCTGCTGGCCACTGCGCTGCGTGAGGCGTCGCCGGGCCGCTGGCTGCATGCCGACATGGCGGCGGCGACGACGGCCACCACGGCAGCGGTGGTGCTGGACGGGTCGTTGGCGCTCGTCGCCTTGGCTGAGCTGGGCGATCGGCGCGCCACTGCGCTGCCAGCGCCCGCGGAGGGCCTGTGTTTTGCGGGGGTGGGATATGAGCCCTTTGACGCGGCTGTGTTCGGGGACCTATCTGACGATGTTGATCGGTCACTGCATGCGAGTGGCCAGGATTTCAGCCAGGACTTTGCCTGACATGTTCATGGAAGCGAGGCAAATACGACCAGCAGCGTGGTGGCGCTCAAATGCAGTTCATCAGCATTCTGGCTGTGAGTGCCGAACAGCTCACCACAGCCAGCGCATGACCCCAGGTGACGGGCGCAAGGCAGAGAAGCCAGAACATAGGAGCGGGTGCCTTCGCAGCGCTCCTGCCATCCTGGCATCATGTATGAAGGGGCATGGTCCTGGGTCCATGGTGCTCAATCAACGGGGGAATGTGTGCGTTGCAAGTGTCGATGGGAACGATACACGCGCTGCACAGTGGCGTGCGTGCGTGTTGCAACGACAGTCCAAAGGCGTCAACAGGTGTGCCGTGCCATCTGCATTGTGACACAAGCTCATGCCATGGAACAAGTGCACACCCATGATCTGTGCCAGTCTGCACCAAGTGAAGGTGTGCTGCAGGTTACCGTCAGTGCCGTGTTGCAGTTATTTCGCGACCCGCTCTTTGCGACAGTGGGCCGAACTCTTAGATCGGGGGGTGGCCACTGGCCAGCACGGGGGAGCGCATGATGGTTGGGTGCGTATTGGGCCTGGGCGCTGCCCGTTACCTCTTGTGCGTCGCCCTGCATGCCTGCTCTGCCTGTAACCTCTTCTGCACGCTCCCCTGCTTACTTGTTAGGGTCACACTGCGAGAGCTGGGAGCACGACGGGCACCAGCTGTATACATGTGCGCAAACTCTAGTTGTGAACAGCATATCCCTGTGTAGTCTTGGCAAATTCAAACGTTGACAAACCCAGAATTGTGGTCTTTCCTCGGAGCTTGGCGGACGCTGACTTTCACTGTTGCATGTGCGCTTTCTGGAAGCGCTTCCAACTTGCAGCTGTGGACCTGGAACACCAAAAACGCAAAGCCGATAAAAAAATGTAAGGGTAAAATGGAAGGGTAAAAAGGCCCACCCACAGCGGACCAGCAAAGGGGGGTGTACGGCACCCCTCCAGGAGTGAAATCTGGTTTGGGTTGGCACTCCTCCTCAACAAAAGTTTACCCTCACTCCAGCGTTGTGGTTCCGCAAGCCTTCTGTCGCCTTTGATCCTTAGCCTCGTCTCGTACCCACCGAACCAAAATGGCCCTGGCTATGCGCTCCGTGTCCGGTGTGAGCCTGGCTCGCAAGCAGACCGTGGGTGAGTTCACTGTCTATCCGTTATATGTCGCGCTCTATGTCGTAAGCCAATAAGCTAACCCGGTCTCGCATTTCTCCTGACACCTGCAGCTCGCCGCCCGGTCGCTGCTCGCCGCTCCGCCGTCGTGGTGCGCGCTGAGTGAGTCCCGTATCCAACTTCATAGACCAAAACTGGATTGAGCTCCGAACCACTCTAGCAGGCAGCCACGGCAGATACAGCCAGCAAACACGCAGCATGGCTCTCAGCGCTGACTGATGCTGGGGCAGCTGCGTTAGCGAGCCTGGACTGGGGCTCGTATCAACGGAGCGACGCAGTTGGCTGCAGTGGAGCGACAACTGACCCACTGCTGAGCCGTTTGTACTTTGCACAAAACAGCCTCACAGCCTCATGGCAAGTACTTGCATGGTATGATACTCATCTCGCTCGCCGGTGTCACTGCACTTGCAGGACCACCAAGTTCTCGAGCGATGGCTGGATCAAGAAGGACCCCGTAAGTCTGAACAGCTGCAACAGTAGCAACACGAGGCTTTGGCCTGCATGTGTCGTTGAAATGACGTTTTTGCACGGTGATTGACCTTGACGCCTGAGCTATCGCGCGTGTGACGGGTTGTTACATAGACGCAAGTTGTTGCGTGTAACATGCACTGTGCTGACAGTCCTGTGGTTTGCTTCACCATTTGTGTTGTTCTCGCAGCTTGTCCTGGTCCTGGGCTTCGCTGGGTGAGTTTAAGCTGGCGCTGGGTTTAGTTGACGCGCGCTTGCACACTGGTTGACCTGTTCATGCTGGTTCCCTGTGGTCTGGTGCTGACTGCTCGTGCGTTCGGGGCTTTGCCATTTTGGCGTGTAGCTGGACCATCCCCGCCAACATTGGCGTGTCTGGCTTCGGCGGTGAGTCGCTGTTCAGCCTGTTCACCCAGAGCATCGGTGAGGAGCTTGCCCACTTCCCCGTTGGCCCGGCCCTGACGGACAAGTTCTGGTGAGTGGGCTCAGTGTACAGAGGTGCTTGTAAATAACGTGCGACTTGTCCACTGTTGTGAGCACACAGTGTGGTTGATGCTGGCATACTGAATAGTTGCCTCTTCTTGCACACTGCAGGATCTACTTTGCCACCTACCACGTGGGCCTGTTCCTGACCATTTTCCTTGGGTGAGTACGGGTGCTGTCTGTTGCGTGGCATGGCAAAGCCTGGCTGCTAATGCTACTTGCACCTGCCTGTCAGAATCCTGCTTTGGTGTGTTCGACTGAAGTTGTGCTCTGCTGCTTGTGTTGCAGGCAAATCGGTGTCCAGGGCAGGAAGCAGGGCTTCTGGTGAGTCTGGTTGCTGTCTGTGGCAATTGCAGTCATGGCTGCCGTCAGTGGCAATTGCAGTCATTATTCGAAGGTGTTCACACGGTTGACCAAAATGTTATGCCGGTGATGTTCCGCAGGTAAACTCCAGGACCTAACGTTTATTGGCGTCTTGTAGTTTCTGGACTAGGAAGGAGTGGATTGCGACAGCAGCAGCGTGATCAAGCCAGCCGGTGCAGTGGCACAGTGCCCCGGTGTACACACCAGCCTTGATCAACACAGCAAGCAAATTTTGCTTCATCCCACGTGTGCACACCCACACTGTACCAATACCCGCCTACACACATATGGCAACACGTTTGCCACATTCCGTAATGTAATACAACTGTTCCAAACTGTCGTGTCTGAATAGTTCAGCCTCGAAGCTATTAGAAGGTATGGCATCCTCCTAAGATGTGTGGCTAGAAGTGTCATGCATGCGTCACGAAGAGTGAGACGGATGTATGGCGGTCCAGATGCAGCACTTCCACAGGGTGGACTACAGGGTGTGACCAAACGTGGTGCTGTTCCGAACCTCAAGAGTGGAAAATGTATGGGTTCTGGAACATGCATGGTAGATGACCAGGTTGAGAGGCTTGCACCAACCTGTAGCACGTGCAAGTGAAGGCAGGCACGCGTAGTTGCTGAACTGCTTTTGCTTCGTAAACTGACCTGTGTCCTTTTGTGCGTGGTCCGCTGCGGAGACCATGCACGGGTGCGCCTTGCATGCACTTCAGCACTAGTTTCCTGACAGTGGGTGATTAGCAAGGCCATCACCTGGCAGGCAGTTTTGTATTTGACATGTATTCCTTCACATAAACCACTGAGTGCCCCCGTCGCCTGCCAAGTTCCAGTCGCCTTCGTTGCACTCTGTGACCAGTCAACACTATCTGAGACCGATAAACGCAAGCGTTTGGTTTTGGGGCTTCTTGTGCGTCAGTGCATGCCGTCACCACTCCACGTCCACCCTCGGCGCACCTGTTCCTGCTCCACTGCAACGCTGATCAGGAGGATGGGGCCGGCAGGATGGGTGGGTGCATGGGAGACTGAGGTGCATGCAAACCTGCATGATACAGCAGCTGCATACACCACGACTGATAGACTGCGGCATCAGGACCTACACCGTTGGCACACCGACCTCATAACATGCAAAATACTAGGGATTGGGTTACGTGGATTGCTTGAGTAATGGGCGATCGCTGCTGTGCGACCTGCCCAGTTGCGAGGCAAATGGCGCTGAGTTGTGCACTTGTGGGTAGTAGGTACCACCAACACGCTTGCACCCAAAAACTGAAATGGTTGTCAGCACCCTGGTCAGCACCCCAGTCCATGATGACTTATGTATGTGCAAGGTGTGGTTTGACTTTAGACGCACGATGCAGCACTCCAGGAACATTGCCCTCCAACTGCTGCGCCTGTGTGTGACATGCACTGCTTGCATGCACAGCAGTTCGCTGAACCCTAAACGCAGGCACATTCTTGGCAGCACACTTCGTCTAGTAAGCAGGCAGAAAGCATGCGTGTAGAGTGTAGACTAGCAAGTAGCAGCTGCGTGAAGGCCTTCATCAGACATGCACGGTATCTGTTGCTCGTCTGCCTTAAGAGTCTTCCGTTCACACAGGTTACAGTGATTGAACATGACTGGTAGGGAGTGTGACTGTATAGTGTATGTATGTCATCCACATAACTTCCCCAACAACGTGCTGGCAAAGTGCACAAAATTTATGAAAAGCGACCAGCGGTTGCAGCATGCAGGCACGGTACAGCAACGCCACGACCAGTGCTTGTGTCGCGCAGCATAAAGGTGCAGTCATGCCGACGTAACACGGCATGCACCAGGGTGGCTGCATGCGCCAGCAGCACATTGAGGGCACACGCATGAATCCACGGTGCGCTGCGAGCGGTACCAGCACAGGCTCCGTACAGTTCTGGTAGGTAAGTAGAGCAGGAAATACGTAGGCACCAGGCTTGCCTGACAAACTACTGCATTTGCAGCAACATGCAGTGCACATCTTCTGCACAAACTGCATCGGTTCTCTCTCGAGTGTGGGGCCTCGCACTGCATGCATCAGCAAGTTCGGCTGGCTAAAGGATCGCTTGCAAAGGAACTGTTCACTGATCACATACTCTAGCGCTCACATAGCAGGCGGCTCATGTGGGCCATGGTGTGCCTGTCGACATTAGCACGCTGCACGTGGCTGTTATTTATCGTGGGGTGTGTGCTCACAAGTGCGGCGAAGATCACTGGGGTTGTGCACAGGAGTATACATACTAGCTTCACCAAAAACGCATAAATCCATTCACGCGGCCGACAGATGCCCCACACAGACGGAGCAAGCGAAAGAAGTCACAGGGCAAGATGGCGAATGCGGCTTGTCACCTATTACGGGGATCTCCATTGCCCTTTGCGGGTGGTGGACTACGTAGCACGATACTGCAGCTACGGGTAGGGGGGGGTGCAGCTACAGGGGTGTGGCGTATAGCGCTAGGACTGCAACGAAAAGAAAAGGAAGCAGCGTTGTTGTACAGGTGTGGACCTTGGCACGTACCCAGAACTATGACAGCGTGCATGGAGGCAGGAACGTACGATCGGCTGAAGGGGATTGTGGGGATGCGGGAGCCCTTGGTAGCATACAAGACTTGCTCCCTTTGGCTACTACAGTGCTGCAAAGGCCAGGGGCAGCATAGCAGGAGACATCATGGAGACTGTATCACAGCAGTTAACTTGCAAAAGGAATGAATTTGCTCTCTCTCATTCAGTACACCATGGCGAAGCCCTTGGGCCGTGACAGCTGCGCCTGCTGCTGCTGCTGCACGTAAGCGTCGGAGCGGCCTGGCAATGGCGCGTGGTGGTGGTGCTTGCGCGCAGGCGGTTGCACGCCAGGTGTTGGCACCTTGAGCACGCCAATCAGGTTCTGGATGATCTGCATAACAGGCACGAGAGCAGTGGACCAGCTTGTCATTAGAAAATCAGCCAGGCACGTTGCAAGTGTGGACGGTCACCCAGCCGCACAACTGCATGAGAGGGGCTCACACCCAGAAGACAGACAAGGCATGCTTCCAGATAACATGAAGCCGCATGCAATGCTTGTCTGCTGTGCAGGGCCAGCTGCCGTTCGCCAGGGAGGCGGCGAGGTGGGGAGGGGCATGCACATGCACGCTAGGGCACTCTGCACCGCAAGCTTCACAACGCACATGCAGGCCCCAGTGTCCCACACACCTGCAGGTCACGGATGAGCTTGTCGTCAACGACACCGTCCGCCTTGCGCAGCGACAGCTTGGCAATCATGCCCGCGATGTCCATATCCTCGATCCGTGCAGCAGCGGCAGCGGCGCTGGCACCGCCTGCATTCGCCGCAGCCTGAACCCTGGCAGCCATCTCACGGATCGTCGCATCAGCAGACAGCGTCGCAGCCGCAGCTGCAGCTGCGGGTGTGGGGGCCAGCGGCAGCGGTGCACCGCACTGAGGCGCAGGCATGTGGGTGATGCAGCTGTGCACCCCGGGGGTGGCGGCGGCACCGAGGCTGCCGTTGGCCATGCAGGATGACGACGAGGACACCGAGCGCGACATCGGCATGCTGATCTCGGAGCCGCATGTGGTCTTGCATGGCTCAGCGGGCGACAGAGTGCCCGAGGCTGACACGTCGTCAGAGTCGGGCGTCTCAGAGCAGTCTGCATGAAACACACCACACAGCGCGCATACGCACGGCCTGATCAGCATTGCTCGCACGCACCATGTGGCATATGAGTGATACGACCCAAATCAAATCAGTGCAATGACCCAGATCAGATCAGTACTGTGTCCAGGTCAGGCCTCATGATTGGTGCCAAAGGGTTTCCAGGGGTTGCTGTCCACACCAAAGCAAAGCTATCCCACCAGGCGTGTTCGCCCACTCACCGGAGGAGTTGTCGTCGTTGAGGTCGTCGGACGCGGCGTCGTCCAGCGCCGCCCTGCTGCTGCCCTCCGCGGTGCCGCTGCTGGAGGAGCGCGCCACCATCATGTAGCCCGTGTCCAGCAGCCCGCGGATGGCGCGCTCCTTGGCGCGGCGCAGCGTACGGCGCTGGCGCGCGTTGAGGCGCGCCTGGCCGTCCGGGCCGACGCGCGTGTCCGGCATCACACGCCTGGGCTTGGGCATGCGGTACTGCGACGCCATCATGCCCGTGGCGCAGCCCATGCCAGCCATGCCGCTCGGCAGGCCGGCCCCCGGCATGCCCATGCCCGTGCCGGACAGGCCTGCTGCGTTGTGCGCAGAGCGCATGCCGCTGTGGTAGGCGGCGTGGTTCTGCTGCTGAGCCATCTGCAGGAACTGCAGAGCCAGCAGGTCCGCCATGCCACCATCCATACAGCCAGGCATAGGGGAGGCGCCCGGGGTGGCTGCAGGCATCGAGCGAACACCAGCAAGAGGGGATGCTCCGCCAACCGACATCATGCTTGCCAGCTGCTGCAGCTGCATCATGTCCTGGGGCATGAGCAGCATCGGGTAGGCCGAGGCTGCATACTGCTGGGGAGCGCCGGCGTATGAAGCGCCCAGCGTGCCACAGCCAGTCATGCCTGTAGCAGACAGGTAGTGTACCAGGTCGTTTGCAGACATTGCCTGCATGTACTGCGCCTGAGGCTGCTGCGTGGGCATTGTCATCATGTGCATCGGCGTGGCCATGCCCATGGAGCTCATCGCGTCAGACACCTGCAGCGCGTCGTAGCCCTGGCTCTGGCTCATCATCATGCTGGCTGATGCGGATTGCGCCATGCTGGTGGCGGCGGTGGACACGTGTGCGTCCGAGCTGGTGATGTGCCGGCGGGCAGCGTCCGCCGCGGACATTGACACCGCTGCCTGCGATGGCATCTGAGCTTGCTGGTGTTGACCGTACTGACCAAAGTAGATCTGCTGTGGGTAGCTGTGCTTCTCGTGCAACTGGCCTGGGCTCGTGGCGGAGTGCTGCGCAGTTTGCGCCTTGCCATGCGGAGACTGGGCCCTCGCATGCTGCTGCTGGCCCTCGCCGATCAAAGCAGGGACAAGAGGGGAGAAACCATTGAAGAGAGGGTGAAAGCCAGCAAACATCTGGTGCTCGGACTGCAGCAGGGTGGCGAACGGATTGTTGCCTTGGAAGACCAGCGCTGCGCAACAGGCAACACACAGAACACAGTCAAGCAAAGTATACACGTGTTGGTGCTTCACAGACCTGAAGGTTTGATATCTAGGCTCCACAGCTGCACCGCAGGAGCCTAGCGGTTTCTTGGACCGATATCTGCAAGCACTTTTTGCCAGTTGCGCATGTCGGAAGGTGGAGCCCTACCTGATGGCGTCCCAGCGGGACTGAGGCCAGTGGCAATAGCCCTGGGACTGTCTCCTGTTTGGAAGCCCACCGGGTAGAGCACCACGTGAGGCTGACCCATGTAGGCTGAGTGGGCCGCCTGCACTGCACCGTGAACCTGCGAGGCGAGGCGCGGGTTTTCGTTAAGTGCAACAGTCAGGGTTGGGGAAGGCTGCAGGCCCAGCATGAACACAGCACATCCTCAAAACGACTAAAACCACAGGTAAGGCTTACTCACTGGTGCAGTTGGCATGGTGCTCCAAGGAACAGGCCGCACTGGGGTCGACACTGGCTGTCCAGGCGTGAATGGGACTGCATCACAAGGGAGCAACAGGGAATGCACAGGCAAGTCAGGAACGGAAGTGGTGTTGTGCAAGCTTTCTGCTGTGGGCTCGGGACCAGACCACCTGTGTTGTTTGGTTGAAGCACACCCACCCACCTACTCACACTCACGCAGTCCAAGACAGACTGAATGGCGCTGTGGCGATCACAAGCACGAGCTCAGGCAAGGTTCACTCGAAACGAGGTACTAGGGTCCTGTCTGTAGGAGGTAAACTTGTGACCTCTTGTGGAGTGTGTCTGTGTATGCTCCAACGAAACCCAATAGAGTGGGAGAAATCGAGAGTTTTGGCACAAAGCCAGGGTGCAGGCTGGTACTGAGAGCCCAACGCGAGCACAGGCAGACCGCTCACGCGCTCCGTGTTTCGGGGGCGACCCTCCTTTGACCCCAACGAGGCACTTTTTGGCTTAACAGACATCCCCCAAACGAAGCCGTCATGGCACTCACCTTCACCGCTTGTGGGGTACGCCACAGCAGATGTCTTGCTGGTCTTGAGGCTCTTGAGGGGCAGAGGCAGAGCCTGCGAGCAGATAGTGTACAAGCGCGCGGAGGGCAGCAGCAAGCGCTCAGCAACCGACCGAGAAGGTGACCATATTTGGCGGGAGGAACTTCAAACTCCCCCAAGACAAGCAGGGTAGGCACTTGCCGAACAACAGATTCGGTCCCGTCTGTAACACTGCAACAGTGCAGTCGTTGACGCTGGCGACTCCCGGCACGCTGGGAAGAGCCACACTGGTCAGCTCTTGGGCGGGCCGTTGTAGCTCTGTGCACGCCATGGTTCGACTAAAGGCCCCCAGACCAAGCAGCACGGGGTAGCCACAGCGCACCTCGCTCACGGAGTTGACAGTCTCCATGTTCTGACGCGCTACGCCAGGGCAGCGACTGCAAGGGCTGAGAGAGAAAGGCTTCAGCTTGGGCAGCCAGAACCAAATTGACAAGATTACACTCAGCGTCCCGCTCGGCTGAAGGTACAGGCAGTGTGGAGGGTCTAGTGGTTTGGAACACGCTGTGGCGCTGAGGCCGTGACGTCAGGGCGTGAGGTATGTTCCCGTTTTGGTGGACCCCTCCCATTTTGATGATTCACTGGCACAAACTTTTGCATTGTCCCGCGCTTTCTCCACAAGCCCCTACAGCTTCATCCAAGAAGAACCGCACGTTTACATGAAAAGGCACACCAACAGGCTGAACCAGCCATACAGCACTACCATATAGGTCTGCTCTTGTTTAGCCCAGTTTGGGTGCCTTCGAACATCCTGCCAAGCAACGTTACGTTTTGAGCTGTGCATGCCCAAACACGGCCTTCCTTGGACAGGCTGCTGCAAGTTTCACACAGCTTATTTGTAGCGGTGCGAACAAGCAGGTGAAAACAACGCACGCCACAGCGCTGTCAACAGCTGGCGCTGAAGGTGATGCGTACGTGCAGTGTTTGTCAGGACAACAACAACCTGCGCGCACGTCTGGCACATGCTTGATCCATCATAGGATCCAGGCATGCGCCCAGACTACGTCAGGACTGAGTGAGTCCGACCCGTGTCAAACAGGGGTTTGACAATTATGACGCTACCTCGGTGCAATGTATGCTCAACCCTGCACACTTTGTCAGCGCGTAGCACGTGCATAGCGCAGCGCAGCGCCATTCTGGCTTCCCGTATGCTGAGCAGCCATGGAGCACTTAGGGAGGGTCACAGGAGGGATTGATGAACTGGCACCTACATCACTCCAGCGGATGCCACACGACCGTCTGCCAAGCAGTATGCGATGGCGGGTTAGCCAGGCGAGTGAGAGCTTTCTATCACACCCATAGCCCTCTTGATGTACCCACAGGAGTATGATCGGGAACTTTCTCCATGGCATGGCTCTGCTCTGCTCTACTCCCCGGGAGGTATGACACTGGGCATGTCAACAAGCCCACGAGCTCTTGGTGTTACCGAAACGGTCGGACCAAGATACGTCGACCCAGAGATGAGCTTTAGGAAGTTGCTGGCACTACAGTTCTACTTCGTTTAGGGCCATAGCTCACGAACCTGTTTGCACTTGGGGCTCGCGGACTGTGAATCTGCGTTTGCCAGGTGTGCTGTGCACGGCCTGTTCTGCCTGGCGGACGGAACGGGATCAGTTCTCCTGTTGCATGTGCTGTCTTAAGAGACCGCATACTCGCAGGTGCCACTGGCAGACCCCTTGATTGCAGGATCCCGGTTTGCGTTACCGGTCAACTCTAGCAACCCATCAAAACACCCTCATCGCAGCACTCTGTATCTTGTGCTGTGTTTAAAACACTGCAGTCTGGGCTGCACTGGGTGTGTTGCGCAGGTCAAACTGCTGAAGGATTACGAAATGGAACAGAAAGGAGGGTGATGATGGGGTTTCCTGTGCGTTGAGACCCTGAGAATCTAAGAGACAGGCCCAGGGCAAGGTATTCGGGTAGCAGTGCATGCTCAATCTTTTACGTGCAGCTGGATTCATTCAGCATCCCATGGCATGCTGCTCACTGCGAACAGCGGCCACTGGCCAGGCGTGTGGTGGATTTGCAGTGCAGAACGCGGCAGGTCATAAACCAAGTCCTACACGGAACTGGTTTGCCTGGTCATGCGAGCATGCGAAGTTGCTGAGCCTGTTGCACATGTCAAGTTGTGCTCGTCATGGCTGTGGGCCCAAGGCAGGACACAGCCTAGGAGTGATCAGTCGGTGACAGACAAAGTGTGTCATTGCATCTGTGCAAGCAAACAGCCCACGCCAAACATCACGACATGGCTTGCACCAAACAACGTCGCTGGAATCACCCCAAAAGGGGGAGTCACATGCAAGCTTGACAGTATGCTAAAAACCCACGGCGCGCTTGTTCGACTCCCTTGCTGTGCCCTTTCAGGAATCGCCAGGTGGCTGCGTCACAGCAGTGCACCTGACAGTTCGCCGTCTGGCAGTCCTGCTTTGCAATGCATGACTGGTGCACATGTTGCCACGACATGCATTCAACCAGCTCCACGCAGCAGGTCTACACATTCGCTTTGCCAGCGCAGAGTGATGTAACGTGGAACCCTATGTGCATGACTGCAAGGATGCAAACGTGCACCTCAGAAACATGGCATGCATGCATGGTGACTGACTGAGTGTCATGTCAGCAATGCGCATTCACTGTAGCGTATTCAGCTGCCGTATCCATTCGGGGGAGGGGCGCGGTCACTCAGCCATATGCCTCTGCCATGGCATATCGGCGTACCGCAGCATGACCAACAGTGGTCGATTGATCCCTGGCGTGGCAGGAGGTTGTGCGGCTGCACATGCACATGCATGCGCACAAAAGCATACATATGGGTGCATGCGCAAGGCAGCCGGCATTGCGGTTCACCCTTAGCCCTCAGGCAGGAAGCCGAGCTGCACAGAAGGTACGTTGAAGTGTCACACGCGTTTCGCTGCAATGCATGCATACGACAGCGCAGGACTCATATGCATAATGGGCGCCCACCGCATGAGGCATGCGGGCTGTTTTGGAACGACTCTGCTCGTCATCGCGTGGCTGTGTCAGGCGGAACGTCCTACCTCGTAGCTTGCTGAGAAAAGACCACCTGCGCAGAACCTTGGCCCAGTGCGTGACCTGTTTCGCCAGCACCTAACACGCATACTGATCGCATTGGCGTGGCCGGCTTTTGCAAGGCATCCACACACGTGGCCACCTCCATTCACTTGTACAACGCTCGACATTTTTTTGCTGGCGGCCGCCCTTTTTTTCTTGGACGACTGCTCAATATTCCAGCAATATGTCTCCAAACTAGATGAACAGGCACATCTTACATCCATACACTTGCAAGCCTGGCTTTGGCGCTTTGCCGAACTCAACCTGCGCAAGAACTTGAGAGCAAGGGCGCGAGGGGCCGTCAGCCTTGCTTTCCTTGCACATCCTGCTGGCACAATTCGGAAGTGCTATTTTTCATGGCTGTGAGGCTGGCCATCGCCTCACGTCCTTGTGCTTTTGACCTACTTCACTGCCCTCGCACCGATTCGTTCGGTTTGGAAGTGCACCTCAAGGATCAGCGGCCATTGGGCCTGCCGGTGGGATGCACTGCTTGTAAAAGGACTTGCCCACAGCGCAGCACAGCAAACTGACGCTCAGTTTCAGCCGTGTCATATGCCCCTGCTGCCAGAGGTGGCAGCCCACCAATGCAGACCGGGGGTAGCGGCTCGCAACAGGCTGTTGGCAGCATCATCAGCCTTATCATTAGCCTTACAGACCTATACTTGTGGACGTGTAGCAGCCCTACGACAATGCTTCAGTGTGTGCTGACGTAGCGCACTGGTGAGCGCGTGCAGGCATCATCAGTGCGTAACCAACCGCACATGTGCCATAGTGAAAAGCTGCACTTTAGTGTATGGTGCTCGTGCTTGGTTGGCGAAGCTTGCAGACGTGGTGGACGCTTTCGCAATTCTTGGTCTTGCCTCTGGCGCTGCTGCTGTTATTCAGCCCTGAGAAAGCACTTGTGCTGAGTTTTACGCGCATCTCCAGCAGGTGTCCTAAAGCTAAACCCAGAGCACTTGCCTGGACTCACTCCCTGCTTTATGTCCGTCCTGATTGCGTCAATTTGTTGCATACACTCTTGTTTGGGTGTGCAGTGCACTCCGCAAGCGCATGTCGTGAGCCGAAGCGCCTGGTGAACGTGCGTGAACCTCACAGCATGCTTCTCATGGCACCCAACCACCGAGGGATCAGCACAGATGCTCCACGGCTTGGCACAGATAGCACACATGCAACATCCCGTGCTGCAACAAAGCAGTTCTGGCACGCCAACGTTGCACGCGAGGATAAACGACGCTGGTCCAGCGCTAGTCATACGCAGTACCTCATGCACTGCCCTAAGGAGCAGCATTGCGAGCACATTGTCAGCCTGCCCGGGCCTGGAAGCCTGGTTGAACCCTTGACCTCGTGCGTTGGGCTTGCCCGTTTCGCAGGTCAAAGCACATCAGGTGCTGACGCTACGGCCAAGCATCAAGATCCGACCAAAAGGCACAGATTATGGAGGTGTGAAATTAAATGCAACTACCCGCACCAAGAGTTACGGGTGAAATCAAGCACACAGGGGTTTGAAGTGCGCGGCTCCTTAAGGTTCTGCAGGTGGCGCAACGACACGGCCAATCACCGGCCAGCGCAACCACACCGAGCGGCCGGCGGCACGCTGGCACCGCTGGTGTAACGGGTGGATGCACATTGCAGACCTCCCCCACGCACTATGGCGCACACATGGCTGCCCAGGATTGCCTGCCCGGCCTTCATCGCAGCTGGCCAGTGGAAGGGAATTCCAAGCACTCCACTCCCCCCTCTGCGAGTCCCCCCGCACCAGGACATGCCATCATGGTACACATTCTGAGCAGTGTCACAAGGGGAGGTGGCCGATGTGTCATTGTACCACTGTGCAGTGCTCATCATGACAGACAGTGTTTGAGCACCAACTCCGCATGGTGGTAATAACCAGTGGTCTTGACATAGGAGCTCTGAATGGGCAGCTGCTGGTTGAAGCGCGCCAGAGGTGCAACTGCGGCTGGCAGTTCCCCCGTAGCGACGATGATTCACCCCAGCGGCATGGCGTCCCGTGCGTTTCGGACACCTTGAAACTCGGACCCGTGCTCCCTCATACCACTGCATCCGTCAGAGCGGGCTGCTGCTGACATGGGTCCCATGGCAGGGCCCTGGTGCCAGGCAGCAGGGGCCCCTCGCAAACTGACAAAGCTAGCTCGTCGCTACGATGGGACACCTGCCGCTAGACAACTGACCTTTAGGTCCACTGTCCAGGGATCTTTCGGTGAACGCTGGGCATAGAGTTGCCTGTGCTGTGCAGTAGCGGCGCCGTAAGCCGGCGCAGGTGCTCCCACTAACACTGACAGCGCTGCTGCCACGCGCGCATGGTGGCCCGAAGGTCCTGCGTGCAAGGCTGATGAATTCATGAATTCATTAAGCAGGCCTGATGAGCACCGTGTGGAGCTGCATTTGTTGCACATGCAAGCCCTCCCCACACATCCTGCACTGTCAAGCAAGAGCGATTACACGCTGATGCTGGGTTCAAGGGACAGTACAGCATGCAGGGGGGGCGGGGGTGGATGCTTGGTATGAGTGCGTGCGCGTGTCACTCCAGCACACATGCGCTGTACTGCGGATCACCAGCTGCCAGCCACCTCGACGGATAGGTGCGCATGGCAATCGCACTGGCAAGGGTCGTATGGTTTTGGGCTGTATGTTCATGCAAGCACCGGCCAGGCTTGCCACGTTAGGGTCATGCCACCACAACTCCAAACACACGGAAGGGGCATTACCCTTTCGGGCCCTCACACTCGTCAGTGATGCACGGTATCGTCGGTACGTACCTCTAGTATCGTACCGTATTGTACTGTATGCAGCACCCGGCCCCTCATAGCGTTGTTGTGGTTGACGCCGTGCGACCCAAACATGATGCAAGCTGGCCGATTCGGGGGCTCGCCCCCATGGGCGCTCTGGCTGGGAAGAAGCGCTTCCCATGGGCGCCGCCCGCCTCCTGCTGCACACACACCCTTGCTGTGCTTGATGCGCTTGATGCACTCGCCCTTCTGCGTGGCCAGCCCCAGCCCTGGCTCGGACTCTCATTGGTCCATGACTAACGCCAAGAGCTCCATGTCCTCGTCATCGTCGCTGCCGTCGGCATCCGCGCTGCCACTGACAGGCGCGGTCAAAGGCACTGACAGCGCTGTTGCCTCTGCCTCCTGCTGTGACCCTCCCTGTGCGTGTGCCTGCTGCTCCTCGGCGTAGAATTCAGCGGGCGGCACGGCCGGGGCAGTGAGCGCGCTTGCGCTTGCAGGAAGCTGCATCGCCAGCCGCAGCAGTTCCCGGTCCTCATCATCGTCATCGTCGTCGTCCCCTTGCTCATGCACCCACTGCTGCAGCGGCTCCTGCTGCTGCTGCTGCTGGCTACCTGCAGCCTGCGTTGCAGGCTGCCCGCTTGCCGCTGGCAGCGCAACGCCGCCGTCGGTGTCCATGGAATCCTGCGCCTGCACAGATCCCGCATGCTGCTGCGCGTTCACCCTTGCCTGCTGCGCCTGGGCTTGGCACTGCATGGCCAGCGCAAGCAGCTCAGCATCCTCGTCGTCCTCTTCAGCAGCAGCAGCGGCGGCGGCGGCCGCCGCTGCAGCGGCGGCCACACTGGCAGGAGCGGCAGCAGCCGCGGCAGCGCGAGCTGCACGCTGCGCCGCCATAGCGCGCTCGTGCTCCTGCGCCATCTGCAGCAGCAACGCGTCCTCGTCATCCTCCATGGCAGCAGCAGCAGCAGCAGCAGCAGCGGCGGCGGCAGGGCCACGGGCTGCCGGTCTGTGACGCGTGCCTGTCGGCAGCGGCAGGATGTCCTCGTTCCTCCCCTGCATGGCCGCCTCCTGGTCCGCCAGCATCTCCTGCATGGCGTCCGGCATGTCCCCCATGGCAGCCTCCTGCAAGGGGAATCGGACAATGATGTGCATATTAGTTTGCACCCCACATGAGTGAAGGCCAGCGTGAGGGGCACGTCGGCCCAGCATGAGGTGTGGAAGTAGGCATGCACGCGCAACCGTGTGCTGTGGCGGCAACTCGCAATGGTAGGTGCTCCATGCATACTGGTAACGGAGAAGGATGCAAGCCATTCTGAGCCATGCTTCCGGTGATGGAGTGAGCCAAGACACTGCAGTAGCATGCCATTCAGCACGCCATGATGACCGCTGCATGTTAATCATGAAGCAAAGTGGCCCTCATACTCTCTCATAGCAAGCGGCACGTGTGCAGCACTCCTGCCCCTCTTGCCCCCTGAGAGACAACCTACCCACTCAGCTTCCCGCTGCATCTGCATCAGCTCCTCATCGGCCATGTCGTCCTCGTCAGCCTGCTGCGGGGCGGCACGGGCAGCAGCCGCTGCTGCTGCGGGCGCTGCCGCTTGTGCTGGCCGGCCGCCCGCGCCAGCAAAGCCAGAGGGGGGAGTGGCCCTGGCGCCTTGCCTAGCGCCATTGGGCATGGGCGTCACCGCTGCACGGTTGTGCCGGCGAAGCAAGGCACATGGAACACTCGCATCACGAATGCAAATTACGTGGTGGTTGTGGCGTGACGGCGGTGGTGGTGGGTGGCACCAAGCTTGCTGTGAGTGTGGTCATTCATTCAAGCGGTCGCATGCTTCGTATCATCATATGTGCATGTGTTGCATGTATTAGCCCAGTTTTGCCAGGTATTTGGTTTGGAGGTCAATACGTCCAAAACGGAAATCTTGGGTGATGAGGAGACAGTGAACCAAGCCATGGCGGTCCCTTTGCTTTACGAAGGACAGGAGTTGCGTTTTGTGCGGTGTGCTGAATATCTAGGAATGTTGTTCACGTCGGATGGCAAAATGGCTGTTGCAGAGGAGGCGTTATGTGCCAGTGCAAGGCGTGCATGCTTTGCTGTTACACAATGTATCCGGTCAGTAAAGCACTTGACTCCACTGACACAATTGAATCTGTTCAACATGAGGGTGAAGCCTATCATGTTGTACGCGTCTGAGGTGTGGGGTGTAGATCGACTTGTGTTGCCGCGCATTCCGCTCAATGGTAGGAACTATGGCAGCATCCTGCCCAACAATCCACTAGAGCGTGTGACCACCGATTTTCTGAGGTTCATTAGCGGTGCCAGCAAGGCTACCCCCAACTGGGTTCTGATGAATGAGTTTTCTGTCCAACCCATGCAAGCTCAGATCATGCACCGTATTGCTACCTTCTGGAATGGTTTGCGCAAGAAAGTGAACTCCGTGCGTGGTGCCCCCCATGACTCTAGCAATCCGTATGTTCTGGCAGCCAAGGCGGACATTAGGTTGATGTTGCAGCGATGCAAGGGGTGTTGGACATACAAAGTTGTGAAGTTTATAGTTCGGCTTGATCAAGCACGTCACACTCGCAACATTCCTGAGGAGTGTGCTGAGCCCTTCATTGATGGATCGCCTTTTCCAGATAATGCCATGGATATCTTCTGGGAGCTTGAACTAGATGCTCAGCTTATCGCTGAGAACGTCAGTATGTTTTGGAGGGAGCGCATGACAAAATCCTTTGTTCCTGATGCCCGCACCACTAGCATGTATCCAAAGTTCCATGCTTACTGCGACTGGGTGGGTTTTCCAACAATGATGCCACGACACCGTCACATAGGCGTTGTGATACCTTGGTGTGAGCGCCGTTCGCTAATGCGGTTCCGGCTTGGTGCCTGGTCGTTTCTGGACGTGAACAAGGACCGCGTGAGCAGAGCAGGGCACCGTAGGACTCGCCAACAGCGCGTGTGTGCATTATGCTCGCTTAACTGTGTTGAGGACGAATACCACGTTCTCTTGGAGTGTACACACTATAATGACATACGTCAGGCCCACAATGACGTGTTTCCAGCTCGCATAGCGCAGCGAAGCCCGTTAGCATACATCACGTACGACATGCGCTGCGTCCTTGACCATACCGATCAGCGACGGGTTGCGTCCCTTGTGCACGCAATTTGCAACAGACGACAGTCCGCTATGGTCATCGCTTGATTCTGCCTGCCACCCACTCTCCCCTCCCCCCCCCACCACTCTCTCCTATGCATGCGTGCCTTCGTTGAAACCCTCTCGAGGGCGGCCTTGGGCCTCTGGCTAGCCGGCCGAGTGTAAACAACAATATGTGCATGTTAAGCACAGGTGCAGGACACAGGTTGAACGCAGCACGAACGTGCATGCTCGTGCTTGTCGTCCTGTGAGGGTCAGCGGGAGGGCAAGCAGCGAGATGTGGTCTGGCAGCACAGCTGTGTAACATATCAGCATCTCATGGGGCCGCTTCTCGCACCTGCAACGCGGAAGTTGCCGGCGCCCAGGTTGCCAGGGGCGACCGGCGCAGCGTCTGCAATGGCTGTAGGCGGAGCGTGCGCCTCTACGATGCCCGCGTCAGCGAGGTCACGAGTGTTGTTTTCTCCGAAGACGATGCTCAGCAGGCTGCTTCGCAGTTGGTTCAGCTCATGCTGCAGTTTGAGCAAGGACAAAGACAAGAGCAGTGGGCGCAACGGTTTCAGAGCAGACTGGCGCTATGGACCAGGTCGTGCTGGGACAGCGACAGCCTACGCTGCAGTCCATGCGGCTGCGTGCACTGACGGGGAGGCAGAGAAATCACACTAGGTTGCGCTCCGTTATAAGACGTCGTGCCGGTGACTGGACTTCAACTCTGCATATCATTCGATTGCGCTTAGCTGACCGTGCAACGACAACTGCATCCACAGACATAGTACTTGCCTTGAGTCTGTTCTGTGAGCTTATCTTCTCCAGCTTGGTAACGAACTGGTCCATGCTGCAGTGCGGGTAGAAGGTCCTGTGCCAGCTCGAGTACAGCTCAAGCAGATGACGAAGGTCGGCGGTCTGTGAGGCAAAACAGGGTATAACTTAACACTCATATTCACTCGAGAGTGCACAGTGGAGCATGAAACTGCACGCCTGAGCACGAAAGCAGGTCTGCGGTGGTTTCACCCGCCAAAGTGCTTGGGCGGGTGACAAACACCAGCGCTGCCCACCTCGTGTCCAGGCCCCTTGTAGTGCGCTTGGAACGCAAGAGGAAACTTGTGCCATATATGATTGAAGCCTTGCTCACCCTGCGCAAACCAGTGCGCGCCGCACAGCTTCAGGTCCTGCTTGAAAAAAGTTGCAGCTGGAAGGCACGAAAGAAGCTCTGCCCATATGGAATAGTTACACAGTTTTCGGCGATGCAAAGACTCGCCAACGCACCGTCAGGAGGTCGAGGTCCAGTTTTGGCTTCTTGGCCAACACGCGTTTTGTTTTTTGCGGGGCATCGGCACCCGCTCTGCACGCAAACCCAAGCATAACTCCAGCTGAATGTTTGGGCTGACAAAATGGAAGAGCATGGACCAAAGAAAAGCCGGGCTCTCTGCAAAATGCCTACGGCATCGCCCTGGCTAACCTGTCGGGTGCAAGTTTGAAACATGGCAAATAGGCACAACGTTCGCCAGCACTCACTCGAGGTCGTTCTCTCCTCCCTGCCCCTCTGCACCTCCATTGGCGGGTTGCTTTGCAGGTCGCTGGCCAGGGTGTGGAGCAGCTGTGCGGGGCGCTGGCCCGGTACCAGCAGAAGTCCTTCCGTTGCCCATCACTGCAATACCACTCATCGTTCGCAGGCTGAGCAGCAAGAGGTATGCTGACAAGGTTGGAAACAAGACTTACAACGGTCCTTTACTGTATCTCCTGGGTGATCTATGGAGGCATGATGTCACAGCAGTGCCATTGACCACCGTACTGCTGTATAGAGCACGGGTAGATGGCATGCTGACAAGAGCAAGGAACTGCATGATGCCCCTGTACTGCTGTATCCTGAATGCAGCCTGCATTCGACCTGCAGTGAAAATTCAGCACGTCCAGGATGCTGCGACTCTCCCCGCGCACCCCGTGCAGGCCAGCTGCCGTGGAGGTGCACGCAGTTTTCCAACAGCGCCTCCCCACACGCCGCCCTTTCCCCAACACGTTGCCGGGTCCCCCGCACCACACCACCACACTCCCAAGCACCTTGCATGCCACCCACCGGTATGCTACCCCCACCCTTTCCAAGCACCACCACCGATATCCACAAATCGCCAATTTTGTGACCTGGGTTACCGCTGGTATGAGGGGTTGCTCTGAGTGTGAAACCAACGCATCCACCGCAAACCACCGGACTGCAACCCCAGACTCAAACACCTGCACCCGGCATGTCACGCATCCATGCCAGACGCCCGCGTGCTGCGCTGCGCACGCCGTAAGGACTGCACCTCAGGCGCGCGTCCTCACGCAGCCGCCCTGCCCGCGTACCACAACCCAGGTTCAGGGCCATGGTGCGCATGGTTTCATGGCCCATGAGCTCCGCGTGCACTGGTGCACAGCGATGCTGCAGGAGGTGCGCTGCCGAGCAGTGGTCCGACCAAATCCGGTGCACACGCGCAGCAGGCACTACGGCAGGATGTCTGGGCGTGTGGCAGACAGGCAAGGTCCAAGCACATCTAACTGAATTTCAGCCAATGCAATGGCCTGAGCATGCTCTCTCAAAAGCACACACAGTGTGTTCAAGTATTTTACACCAGTGTGTGGGTGAGCCGGTGAGCGCCAGCTGGAGTGGCGCATGAAAAGCATCACGCCAAGAAGGCTTGTTCCTCACTGCGTGCAGCGCATGCTGTGGTCCGTATGCAGAAATGCAGGCAGGGGCGCCACAGCCATGCCATCACGCTTGCACGCAACGCGTCCAACCCATGCACAGATGGCGTGCGGGGCCACCGCGGGCAGAGTCAATCAACCATCGCGGGCTCTCCATGTTTAATGCATGTGGCCAACGCATGCAGCTGCAGCACGCGGGGTGCCTGGACAAGGCTGATGCATGAGCGTACGTCAGATGAGTATGTCAGCATATGCGTTTGTCCGCTATTACGTGATGGCAAGCATGCCGGTATGATTGTGTGTGTGGATGTGCATGGGAAGTGGCGGACAGAGCCTACGCAAGGTATTGTTGTGAGGCATGGTGGCTGCCAGGTGCTGATGTGCAACGCTCACAAAAGGTATGATGCATGGCACGGCAAAACAATCACTATGGGAGAATCCTTGTTTCCCGATGCAAGCAGCTGCACTAGCTGTGCCTGTGGCAGGCGGGATTACAGGTTCATTCCGCAACTGCATGCACTTGCCCACGTGATCGTCAGGCGGAACATGGGTGAGTGATGTTGTGAAAGATCCTCGCAGCTCGGACCGCACGCAGCCCGGGGCATGTCATGTCGCGGGGTAGGCCTGCAGCCACACGTACTCCTCCACGTACCCGCCCACATGCGCGCCTGGCGGCGGCGGCGGGGTGCAGGAGCGGGAGCAGGTGTAGACGGCGATGGTGGCCCAGTCGGGGCAGTCGGGGTCCTCCTCCTGCAGCTCCAGGGAGTTGAGCAGCTGGGGAAGCACCTGCAGCAGGGTACACACATGCAGAGGTTATTCGCTTTACAGCAGCCGCAGGTCAGTCCAGACACCTCGCTCGCCAATGGTCAGGTTAGATGCAGTCTCTTTATCCAGCACATGCACACTGCATGGCCCCACAAGAATCACACGGCATGCCCCTTCGGCGCTCTTTCTGACACGCGCAGACACGCATGCATGCCATTTGTGAGGTGCGCATGTGAGCATGAGCGGGTTGCATGCGCACGTGCACGCTTCCATGCGTTGGAGCGCTCCTAGGTCATTACAGACATGATCGCGTGCATCGGAGGAGCAATTCCAGTTGCTTGGAGGAACACTTACACACAATGACACACGCATCGGCCGCACTTACCTGGAACTCAAAGCGCCGAGGTGCGCTGCAGCAGGGGCAAGGGGGGATGTCGGAGGGCGACGGGATGCCGACTGTACACGGCCACAGCGGCGCGGCGCCTTCCTGGAACGAATACCGCAGCACCTGCGCACACATCCATTCGCGCAGCGCGGCCCGCAAAGGTAGCAGTGCAACACAAGATCACCGTCAGCAATGCAGCGTGTGCTCGTCCGTCCTCTGCTCGATCCAGTTTCAGTTTCATTACCTGCAGGGACTTGATCGCGTAACTTCGTCTCACCACCAAGCTGAGAGCATTGCCAACGCGAATGCATCCCAGTTGATCCCACGCTGCGCGGGACCATCCAGTAAACCACACAGGCCGCATAGAATGCCGCACCCCAGGGCAGGCCAGCGGATAGGCTGTATAATGCTACAGCTGCAAGCCCAGCTTAGGCCGTGCAGGTCTCAGCTGCTGGACGGGGTCACACCTGGTCGGGCGCGCCGCCTATGCGGGCTTGGAACGCCGCAAAGTGGCGGCGCTCCGGGCCCAGGTTCTCCTCCACTGAGGACAACACCTGTGCACACACGGCAGCACAGGCGCGTGGAGGGATACGGCGGAGGGCTCAAGCGGGACACCCGCATGCCTGCCTGCATGTGCGGCTGTGTGCGAGGGCGTGTGGGGACAGCGAGCAGCGCAGCAATGTGAGTGCTGATGCGCACCAGCAACTATGGAGGAGCGGTTGGAGCATGCAAGCGCTTACACACAACGTTGATGCGTTACGTGCCTCTGACGGGATTGCACCCCATGGTGCATTCCAGGGGAAAGCCCCCGAAATGCACAGCCGCACATAAAATAAACACCTGTCGTCCCGGACGCGTTACTCACCTCTGCTGGCAGCTCCTCCTCGTCAAACTCGCCCTCCTCAGCCACCCGCGCGTGATATGCCTCCAGCGCCTGCTGCACCTGCGCAGCCAGCAGCAGCAGCAGCAGCAGCAGCAGCAGCAGCCGGTGTCAGCATGCCACACGCGTTGCTACGCGGAACTCGATGTGGTGCAATGGGGTGCAAGCCATGCACGCAAATGTGGGGTCGACTGCACTGCAGAGCCGATGCACGGCATGAACAGCGCAAACACCACTATGTGCACCACCAAGAACCCCGCAACAGCATCGGGGTCATCCTTATACAGCCAATATGGGATCTTAGCAAACCGCCAAACACGAGGAGCACGACAATGCTGAAACAAGCGAGAGCCGTTTGCCGGACACGGGTCAATCATCACGATGCACGAGTGCACGCACAGTGGTGGTGTCATACTATAGCGGTCGCTCACGCACCAGCTTTGCGTCGTTGGCCAGGCTCTCCTCGTCCTCCTCAGGCTCCACCAGCAGCTCCAGCTCAGGGAACAACGTCGGCCCGCCTGTGGCCACCCATGCAGCGCACGCAGCGCACAGCGCAGCATGTCAGCATGTCACTGTATCAGCATGTCACTGTATCAGCATACCAACGTGCATACCAGCGCGGTGCGTTTGCTCCTCCCAGTTTAGTGCTCCCTCTCAACCAGTAGGAACACCTAGTTGGTGTGTTATAAGCACCATCCCATGGTCACACCCCAGGCGGGCAGCGAAGAAAGCATGGGTGTCAACTGTCAACACACCCAGGCAGGTCAGCCTGCTGCGTTGCTGTCTGCATCTGCATCTGCAGCGCTGCACCACCACACCTGTGTCGGTGGAGGGCCCGGGCCCCGGCGCGGCGGCCGTGCAGGCCTGCTCCGCGGCGGCGACACGCCAGGGGTCACGCTCCAGGGAGGCCGCCTGCTCCTCCGCCTGCGGTACAGTGCGGTACGGATTGCATTGCATGGTGGCCACGGTCCGCCTCAGCACATGCATCGCCAGTTGTACATGGTGAACGGTGCACTAGCATGGGGGGGTGGGCTGGGGGGCGGTACAGACTCGCTCGTTGACTCTGTGCAGTGTGATAGCGCAGTGCGGTGGTGGCAGTGCGAGATAGCGACGATCGTTCCTGCTGGGCCGTTGTTGCATGCAGCACGCCAGCCACCAGGTGCGCCCCAGATGCAGACCGGATGAGGATATGCGGCCGCACATGCACTCGAGCAATGCATCGTTTTCGTTTTGGGCGACCGTCAGGTGCAGGATGCCGCGTACGCATCCAGCATGGCACCGACTGCAGCGTGCAAGTGAGCAACTCCCGACCTGCACATTTAGAGCCTGTGATCGCCGCTCGCTAGCGGCCTCGTTGCCAGCGAGCTGAAGCATGCTTGGCAATGCACAGACGTGCACACATACACTCACATGCATGGACCCACGGGAGCCTCTTTCTGGAGGTGTATCTCCCTGCCACACGCATCTGCCGCGTTCATGCATTACGCGTACACATGCGCAGCATGGTGTGTGGACAAAGCCCTCGTCGCACCCACGACTCGACTCGCCTTCAGCGCCTTTGGCTTCTTCTCTGAGCGGCCTGCTGGCTGGTAAGCGTAGTAGGGGTTGCGCCGCGGCAGCTGGCAACGCAGAGCGCGCGCGGCGCCGGGCTGCGATAGCTTCGACCCGGCCGGGGACGTGAACACAAACAGCGCGCGGTGGAAGGCGTCATCCGGGTTGACGTCCACAGGCGCGTAAATCTGTGGTGCACAGAACGCAACGACTGCGTCAACGCCGCTGCATGCTACGCTAGTGTGACATGCCACTGCACGCACAGCTGTGGGAGTGCCGATACGAGGCGCTCCTCGTGCAGCAGCCCGGCGCCCATGCCTCACTGCACCAAAAACGTTGCTGTTGCTTGCTGTTGCTGCTGCTGGATGGCACTGGAATGTTGGACGCGCATGAAGGTTCACCAGGCCGTTGCAGGGGAAAGGCGGCAGGTTGCGGTGCACGCACACGGAAACGATGCAAACATGGGCGATAAGCCTCCATGAGGTTGTGTACCTGTAGTAGGAACTGAAGCGGCTTGCCCGTCACGCCGCACGTCAACACGTCGCGTGGCGGCAGGTTCAGCGGGTCCAGCCACGCAGGCAAGCCGCCCACCTTGCTAGGGAATCGGTGTCTGAGGCAAGACAAGGCGCAAGGTGTTGAACACGCCTTGAAGGCGCCCCTTGTTGTGTTTGGTGCAGCCGTCGCCGACCTTTGGCGTTGGTTTCGCTTCGCCAGCGGCGCCAAGGCGAACACAGCCGAATGGGCCCAGCAGCCTGAAAAGCACAATACAGACATAGCTTACCTCAACAAATCCAGATGCGACTCCGGCTTTTCAACAAAGCCCAAGTTATACTGCACGTCCTGACGCTCATCATCACTGTCGTCATCGTCCACTGCTGGCTGTGTGCTTTTTGCCTTGTCTTCCATATGAGCAGTAGCTATCAAGTACTATCAATCAACGGGAAAGGAGCCTGGGTTCACCCAAGCTCGCACGTTTGAACAGCAAAGGCATTCGCCTGAGCGCCGTCAGCAAGCAGTGATGGTAAGTTGTCCAATCAGTGTACAGCAGTAAAAACAACAAAGTGGCTTGATGCTGTGTGAGATGCCGTGTGTTTAAACGTTATGAGTTGAGTTAGGTGTGGCAATTGGCACACTGTCGCAGCAGGTGCTGACACACAGCGTCGTCGCGCCAATGCCGTTCCAATTTCAATAGACCTGTGAACTACTTGCCCATTCAAGCTAATACACACATCCCTGGTTGGTATACTGCCAACGACTGTCTTGTTTTCGCACGTACCTGCTGGCAGTTGCCAAGTGATTATGGCGTCAACTGAGGACCTACCCGTCACAGACACAGAGTTTGTTGCACAGGTTCAGGCTGAGTTTGACAGCATCTTCCAATCAGGGACAAACGACGAGGTGGACTCAGCACGGTATCGGTGAGTTCATTTGGATGCAGGCCTTGAAGTCAAGAGCGTTTGGTTGATGTCGTCACGATACACTCTCGTGCCGACGTGACGAAGGCATGCCCCAGTGTCTTAAGCGATTTCTTCATCAGCTGATGTTTGGTCTGTTGTTGTTTGTGCAGGTTGTGCTGGGCACTCGTACACTCACCAGCTCGCAACCATCAAAAGCGTGGGCTTGAAATTACAAGGCACAAGCTGGGGCAGAACCCCACGGACAAGAAGGAGCTGCGATACTTTGAAGCAGGTGCGTTCAGTGGCTGCTGCATGGGCTTTCCAGGGGTCGCTGTGTTGAGACGCAGCGGTTTGACGCTGACGTGGACTCTCACACAGCACACGCCTGTTAACGTCACTGTGTGTGGCACCCAGGTGCCGTTGCAGCAGTCCCCATTAAGCATGTATTCGCTGCCCAGCGGCAACGGTTGCTGCTTCGTCCTTACCCCCCTTTACCAACTGCACTGTCACTCACTGCAGTCGCTCTTTACAAGCTTGGCCGTTATGTGGAGGCCCGGCGTGCGGTCATGGCACTGCTGCAGGTATGCCTGAGTGTTCATTATGGGCAGCTGCAGTCGGCAATGCCCTCTGCCATGCATGGCCGTACACCGGCGTGTCTGTCAGGCTGCACCAATGCACCATGCGGTACAGACGTACAAGTGCATTGCCGCATGTCTTCGGCATGTTGAGGCAGCCGTGAGTGACGCAGCAAATGCCAGGTTACATGCAGCTGTGCAGCGGCAGGATGCGAATGCGTGCGGGTCCCTGTCATCCACTCAGCACGCCACCGATTGAGGTCAGCTAAGGCACTGGGCAACACAGCGTGCCGCAGTTTTGAGCCTTGTTGGAAGCCAACGTGCCTCATGAGAACACAATGCTGGTGATGACGCCGGCGAGCGCTCCGAGGGAGCGAATGTTGGGGTCATCAACGGGAAGGCTCGGGGCGCAGGCCAGTCAGTCAGGCGCAAGGAGCGCCGATACATGGGAGGCGAGCTGGGGGTGTTGCGGCACGCTCACGGTCGCAACAGGGGGGGGGGAAAGAGCAGGAAGGCGCCAGCCTGAACATACTCGACACTCCTGCTGTGTTTGGACTGGTGCATACTCACACCCCCGCTGTGTTGTGGTTTTGTGGTGCTCTCCTGCCACCGTGCTCAGGACCAACCGGACTTCCGCCAGGCCGCCGTGCTGAAGGGCCTGATAGAGAACGCGCTGGTGAACGAGGGCCTGGTGGGCCTGGGCGTGGGGGCAGCGGTGGTGGGCGTAGCACTCGCGGCGCTCGCGTTCGGCGGGCGGTCCCGCTGAACCAGCCTGGCAGTAGGTGCGCCTGCAGGCCACACAACGCTGGAGATCAGCTCAGCAGCCCATACTGGGCATGACACACTACAGGGACGACACATGCATGCACTCAACTTCAATGCGCTCGTGCGCAGACGCATGGGTCTGAAGTCACCAGCTCAGCGTCCACCCGTCACCATACTCCCGACATGCCACCTGACCGAACACACACCTGTGCACTTCACTTGCTTCTGGCGTCTTTGTGTGCGTATTGATGTAGCAAAATTGAGTGTTGTGGAGCGGTGTGTTATTTAATGCATCAATGTAGCGCCCAAGAGACAGTTAGAGATCGCGTACGATATCAGGAGGAACTGCCATACAACTGTTTTGTCGCGTTCGACTTCTTTCATGCCGCCTGTTGATTGTTTTTGCGCAACGTGGCAATCCGCATTTTGATGATTCCCATTTTATTGCTTACAGTATGTTGCTCTTTGCGCTTTGGACCGCTCATACAGTCATACACCTACCCTAGCCCTCATGCCATTGTCGCCTCTGTGAAACGGCCCTCTGAGCGTGTCGGTGTAACGCGCATGCACCTGCATTTTAGAGGCGCAGTCTTACATTCCACAAACCACCCACTCGCTCACACTTCATGCAATCAATCGCAGCATCAATCCTCCCATGCAGCCGGTCACGCGCACCCCATTGAATGGCGGAAGTGTAGGCTGCAGGAGGATGCACCTCTTCATGCAGAAGGCAGGCAGGCAGGTGAGGGGTGGGTGAAAAGCAGCAATGCGCAAGGACCTAGCAGCCAAGCAGCACGCTCACGCGAAATGGTGCCTGAACGCTCTTGGTTGGTCAGAACATGACACCGTACCCACCGCAGGCTGCCTGCACGGGCCCTGCACACGGCATCAGCGCAGCAAGCCAACCCTCCAGGAAAATGCGTTGGTGCCGGCGGAACTGATGGTGCCCTAGCTGATGCGCATGCCTGGTGCGGCATAAATGTCAAGTTTCCCGTGCAAGACAGTTTCGCATGCAGTGCATGTATACAGTTTGCAAGGTACTGTAGCTGGTAGTGCAGAGGTGATGCAAACTGTGCGTGTGCGCATGCACGCCAGTAGTGCTAAGGCCTGGTGCACA
>BDDA01000002.1:241946-281434 GCA_001662385.1 Chlamydomonas asymmetrica | reverse complement strand
AAGCGGAAAGCCAGCAAGGTCAGCGGAACATGGGCGGCAAACCAACCCCAATGCCCAGTTCCCCCCCCCCGCCCATCCACACACACACACTCTCCCCGATCAGCCGCTCCTGGTGCTACGCGCTGCTGGCTGCTGCCGCCATCACCGCTCTCGCCGGGGTGATGACAGCGCGGCGCTGTCAAAGGACGGGTCGCCGGACGCAAACGGCGTTGCGTGCGCTGCCAGCTGGCTGCCCGGCGAGCGCGGCGAGCCGCAGGGGCTAGACGCCGCCACGCCGATGCCGCCAGCGGCGGTGGCGGCAGCCCCGGCAGCCCGCGCCTCCGTGAACCCTCGTAAGGACGGGACCCTCGACAGCACCATAGGGCTGGGCGCCTGCTGTTGCCGCAGGGGCGATGAGCCACCGCTGCTAAGGGGCCGTGCGCGTGCTGCCGCTGGCGCCGCATCGGGCGCCATGCCGGGCGTCGACACGGACATGGCCGGCGGCGACAGTGCTTTCCCGGGGCTCGCAGGCCGCAGTGCAAGGGGTGCAAGGCTGGGGAGGGGTTGGACACGGAAAGGGGAAGGTGCCGCAGGATCTGCGACTGGTGGTGCGGGAGGTACAGCTGCTGGCACAGACCCCTGCAGGGGTGAGAGGTCCTCGGGCTCCGAAGCAAGCTGCGCCGCAAGCTGCTGCAGGGGCTGATCCGATGCTTTCTGCTCCTGGGATCTGACATCGGCCGCCTGTGCCGGCGGTGGCTGCTGGGAGCGAGCTTGAGCCGGCTGCTGCGCTTGCGGCTGCTGCTCCTGCGCACGCGCGTCGCCCCCGTTGACGTCAGCCTCCTGCCGCCGCTTCTGGTCCAGCAGCGCATACATGTTGGGCACGAACAGCGGTCGCTGCGGAGCCGCCGCCGCGCCTGCCGGGCCGTTGTTGTTTGTGTAGCCACTACCGCCTGCAGAAGCGCCGTTCCTGCTGCCGCCCGACGCGCTACGCTGCCATGCCGCTGTGGCGCCCGCCGCTCCGAGACCAGTGTCAGCCGAGCTCGCGGGCGCAGGCGTCGCTTGCGCCGTGGGCACAGCCGGTCCTGGCCCGATGGCAGCGTTGGCAGCAATGCTGGACACGCTGGTGCGGGGCGAAGCCTGCTGCACCACCACGCCAGGCGGGATGGCCATCATCACCAACGGCTGCTGGTGCTGCTGCCGATGCTGTTGGTGCTGCCCAGAGCCGGAACTGCCGTGCCCCGGTAGGCCCAACGGCGGGGTGAGCGACGGCACTGGCACCATGGCGCCATTCGCACCCATAAAGTACAACGTACCGCTGTTGATGCCGCGGCTGGCCGGGTGGTTGCCGAAGCTGCCTGCCGCGCCCACGCCCATGCCGGTGCCCCAGTGGTCCGACGCACCGCCGATGCTGAACATGCTGCCGAACCCGTCGCTGGCGCTTTCCCGCCCTGGCCGACGTCCTGATGCCGGCCCCGGCGTCCCGTCGTTGCTGTGCTGCTGGCGGCTGGCACCGTGGCCGCCGCCCAGTTGGCTGGCGGGCGGCAGGGATGCCAGCGCTGTAGCCACATCCCAGAGGCCCATGTGTGCAGCGACGCCTGCGAAATACTCCCGAGTAACGCCGCAGCTGGCGGCAGTCTCATCCCACCATGCTGCTGAAGGCCATCGCACGGGCGGCAGCACCCCAGCCACTGCCGTGACCGCACTCGATGCGCCCCCGTTGCTTTTGATGCCGCTGCCGTCGCCCTCAGCGCCGTTGAAGCCCCCAAACACATACCGCTCCTTGACGGCGGAAAGCAGGGCGGTGAAGCTTCGGGGCTCGTAGGAGAGGTAGATGTGGCCCTGGGAGTCGCGCGGGGCACGGGCGTGCTCCGAAACCAGCGTCGTGTACAGCCGGGATCCCAGGGCCACGGTCTCGAGCGCAGCTCGCGGTACGTACTGCAGGCAGCCGTCCACGTTGAGCTCCAGGACGTCCGGCAGCGAGCTGGAGTGCTCCAAAAACACCGCGTTGTCCTTGATGATGCTGTAGGCCGCTGCAGCAGTCTGTGTGGCCGGAACCACGGCCGGAACTGCATTTGGGACCGTTGAAGAAGGTTGCAGTGGGAGTGCCAGGGGGTCCACTGCCGCCCTGACAGCGGCAGAAGTACCGCCCGTGGCCGGCTGCAGCTGTGGCTGCAGGATCAGGTTCAGCTGCAGCAGGGAGGCGCTGGTGGTTTCGGCAGTGTTCCGAGAGGCAGGAAGCGGCACCATAACATCGTACCGCTGCACCTGCTGCTGTACCGCCTGGCCAGCCTCCTCAGGAGGCCCTGTCCGGACTCCAGGAGGGAACATGGCGCCAGCGAGCGGCAGCTCCGTGGCAGGGCTGCTGCTTAGGGCCGGTTGCCATCGAGGTAATAGGCCTCTGCTCATGATGCTCTCGTAAGGCGGCAGCGGCCCGGGTGACCCCGAAGCTGCGGCAGTCGGGAGCGGCCAGGCAGCACCCCCGCCAGGCGACGCTGAGCTTCTGCTTGCCGCAGCATGCTGGGCCAGCGGCGAGAACGCGCCTGTGCCTGTGCCTGTGGCTGGGCTCGTCATTACGCCTCCAAAGGCCGCTGCAGCCGTACCGCTGCCAGGGGATGGCTGGTCGACGAATCCGTTGTATGGTGGCGCAGCGTGGTGCAGCGTCGAGAACGGATCGGCTGCGGCGGTGGGCGTGAAGGTGCCAGGTGGGGGACTGGGCGGTCGTGCCGGCGAGCTGTTGCTGCTGGCGGGCGCACTCAGAGTGTACATGCTGGTCCCGGGGCTGCACACCTGCTGCTGCTGCTGCTGCTGCTGCTGTTCCGGCGCATTTATTGGTTGTTGCGCGTGCAGGGCATGTAGTGGATGCAGTGCGGGCCCTGGTGCCTTGTGCGCATGCGTGTGTTGTGCGTACACACGGACAGCCTCCTCGCTGCTGGCGGGCTCGGCGGGCCCGGCAGCGCCAGCAGGTGCGGGGCCGCTGCCGGCACGGAAGCGGTGGGCGCTGCTGAGGATGTCTGATGAGGGCGGCAGCGGCAGGTGCTCGCGTGCGCCCAGCTCGGGGGAGTGCTGCGGGCTCGCACCCATTTCTTGCAGCGGTGTCGCGTGCTGCGGTGCCTGCTGCTGTTCTGCCTGCTGCTGCTGCTGCTGCTGCTGCTGGATCAGGCGCTGCCGAGCCCTTTCTTGGAGCTCCTGCTGCAGCAGCTGCGCCACCAGCGTCCTCATTTTGCCCATGAACGCATCTGGATCAAGCGCGGCACCATTAGGTGATGCAGAGGAGGCCAGCGACGCATTTACGCCCGGGAGTTCTGCAGCAGCCAGAGCAGGCGCTGGGGACGTTTGTGCTGCCTGGGCCTGAAAAGTGGAAGCATACAGGGCACGAGGGTTGAGGGGAGTGGAAAGGCAGGTGGGGCTTTGCACACGTTCATCGCATTGCTGTGTCGCTCGCCCTGTAAATCCCGCATGCACTGCCTGCATGGAGGTTTTAATTCACATGCGATGGTGGCCTTGCAAGCCGCTGGCGGATGGATTGGATACGCCTGCCCACACACCACCATATGTCCATGCTGCATTGAGGTTCAACGATAAATACCCTCACACCCCACGTTTGACCCGCAAGCCTACGTGGATGCCTCGAGACGAAAGCACACGCTGTGCGCTGGCCTGCCTGCGTGGGGGCGCACACGTTGTTGGCCAGGACTCCACATGCACACACCATACCCAGCAGGCGTATCGGTTTCTGACGCACTACCCAAAGCCAGCGTGCCTGCCTCCACCCATGAACATGCCGCCCCTCGAAACAGCCGTCCGCGTCATGACCTACCCTCAGCATGTTCAGCTCGGATTCCAGCACGTTCACACGCTGTTGTAGCTCCGTTATGCCTCTGTCTGAAGCATACGCTGAGAATTCCTGCCGTTGCATGGATGGTCTGCGTGGGAGTGATGATGACTGCTCAGGCCGTGTGTTCGTTTGTTGGCTTTCGTCGAGCAATTGCTTGAAGGACTGGGCTCGTGCCTCTGAAAGCTGCTTCCTTAGCTCCTCATTCTCCTTCAAGACCAGATCAACGTTGCCACCCTATGGTATGCACACACAGCAAAGGCAGGGCACTGTAATGCCATTCTGTGCGGCAGTCAACGCGGTCAGACATGTGTCGACGTGCAACGGGCAGGCCACGACAGCTTCAAGCAAGCGGTGGGTGGAAGAAACAAACTGAAAAAGTACCTGCGCTATTTGGCTGCGAGCAATGTCGAGCTCACGCTGCTTCGCATCCACCATGCACTGCGCTGTGAGCGCTGCAAGCTTTGCATTGGCAGCCTCTTCGCGCAGGGTATCCATCTGCAAAGCAACACGATTCCACAGTCTGTTTTCAGGGAAGCAAAGGGCTACCGGCCCAGGTTGCAGTGCATGTGCGCCATGCAGGGAGAGACATGGCGGCGAACCTGTGTTTGAAGCTCCAGCGCTGCTCCCATACTCGTTGCAGAGGTCCTGTCGAGTACAGTGCTGCCTGAGAGCTCCAACGCGTGGCTGGGCAGCGGCATGGAGTGGTCGGACTCATCAGGCACCTCCGTCACGTTGACCAGGCCCAGTAACGTGGGGTGTTGACCTTTGATATGACTCAGTGTCGCCATCCTGGCCAACCTCCAGACAGATGTGTTACTGCTGCCTACGAGCACACTTGTTCCTGGCTGTTCGTTTCCCTGCTGTGTAGTCAGGGCGAACCATGCAAGCTCTTCTGAGAGCAGTCAAAAGCCGCAGGTACATGCATACAAGGAATTTCATTGAAACAATCAGATTTGCCACGACCTGCACTGCAGGTCGCAAATGAACCGTCTGACAGCGAAGGGTGATGATGTTGTACCGCATGACGTGTCAGGACTGTCTGGCGATCGCGGTTCCAGGACAAACATCCACATGCTGAGCATACAACTCCCACACTGCTGCACTCCTGCACTCCTAGTGCAGAGTGCAGACGCAGGGCTATGAACCAGGTGTGTGGGTGTGTTGGCACAGTGTCATGGCTAGTAGTGCAGCAAGTCCGTCAACACTGACTTGTGCTCCCGTGCTCTGGCTATGGAGCTTTACACATAGAGTCGTACGATTTGCCAGCTAGAGCGCTCGACGGGGCTGTTCAAGGTGCTGCGCTGTGTGTTGGGCACTGCAGGTGAGCAGGTAGAGCCACCCAACTTCCCCGGACATCGTGCATGCGCTAAGCGTATGCACACTTCACAGCCCCATCGCAAGCACACTGCATGGCCCCACGGGAGCACAGAGCTTTCACATGATGGCTTCACATGAGCTCGTGCAGGCACAGGGCTGCACACAGGGGTGACATGCGTCAGCAAACACACAGTGCGTTACAGGGAGGGGGTGCAGGCTGCAGTGTGTGCCAGTGCAGGGTCTTCAGGTACAGAACTTGTGGGTTGCACCAGTGACTGTTGAACGACCGCATGCGCTCAGCGCGAGAGTCAGGAAGGCAGTCGGCCTGGAGTTACGAAAAAAATGACGATACCACGGTCACGCGCAACAGTACAGTGCCCTCAAGTATGATACATGGATATGTTCACCTGAGAAGTAAGCGCAAGCTTGAGGAATGCCTAAATACTATGGTGGGAAAAATGCGCGCCAAAAGCCGGCAGCCAACCACAGCTGCAGGTGTGAGCGCATGGGAATCGAGTTTGTGTGGGTTCCGGCCCGCTACACCATGTGGTGAACATGTGCCATGGTGCGCTTCAGGCAGGTATTGAATATGCAGAAAGAAGCCACCGCAGGTCAGCCAGGCCTGGGGCCTGCCTCAAGGCCCCGGTGCATCATGCAAAACATATGGGTTTTCATCTCGCTGCCGTGCCAGACCATTGCCTGCGGCAGGGCGGTCTCGCACAGTGTGAAGCTTTGCGTCACACGGTTCGAAGGGCAGTAGTACATTGGAACGCCTGCTGCATGGCGCCCACAGCTTCTTCATCTCTACCTGAGTTGCATGGCACTGCCAGTGCCTCCCCGGTAGTGTGCATGGCAGGGAAGACGTACGCATGCAACGCTATTCCTATAGCACACAGGGCTCCCACCACCACTGCCATGTGGATCACTGCATCAGCTTCTAACAGCTTCTGAACACGAGGATGCCACTGCCGCACAGTTGCAACCGTTCCTTGCTATGCTCATATTAAGCTGTGGGCGCATGCTGCTCGCGCATCAACTGTACTGCCACTGCTCCAATCCCGTACACAAGACGACCCATGCGCTGACCTGACCTTGCAAACGCGCGCTGCGCCGCGCGACAAGCCAACACGCTGCCAGCAATGCCAGTAGAGGCGCGAGCCTCGGACTGCGCAGGGTGGCAGTATCAGCTGCGCCGATGCTGCCCTCACTGCCCAGGGTGCTGTCGCTGCCGCTGCTGCTGCTGCAGGGAGGGTTGGGCCCAGACGCCGCATAGGGGTGTGGTGCTCATGCGGCGGTCTCCTGGGTTACCGCCTGCACCTTTGCAATCTCCTTGAAGCGGTCCATGTCCTTCTGGATGATGCCCTCGACTAGCGGAGTCAGCGCCTGCAGGGTTTACACACACATCACGGTTGCCAGCAAACATCGGTCGTCAGTCATCAGTGTGCGCCAAACACACTCAGGTATTGTTGCTGTTGGGATGATATGCGTCATGCGTGCCGCCATGCGCACGCTTGACCTGTTTTGCATGCACCACGTCATGCCATTGTACTGCTGGATGAGCTGACCCAGGCCAGGCGTTGGCCCAAACGTACTGTGCAATCATGGTTTACGCAGAAACCCAGGCAGTGCGTCGGTCACTGATCTGGGTCGGATGGTGTTTGTGCATATTCCAGTATGTGCATACCGAAAGCAAAACTCCCCAGGAGCGGATGTACCCCGTGCATGCGTGCGTGTGCAGACAGTGAAGCGTGCATTTTGCTTTGCAGCGCAGTGGGCGTGCACTTGCACCTGTCAGCCTGTAGCACAAGGCATGCCGCGTGCGGATGCATCTGAACCGCCGGGCGAGAACGCATCGCTGCATGCAAAGGTGATGAGCCAAGGTCCCAAGCATGTCGCACACTGCACTGGTGAGCATGCAATCATCACTCATCAGGTCACTCCTGCAGCCACCAGGTCACCCCTAAGGGGGAGATTTTGTACCGCTTACATTGGCGAAGGGCACCAATACGTCCGGTACCTCGTACCTGTGCAATACAAGATTCATGGTATGGCACAAACAGCGACGGAAGCGTCAATTGAGATGCTACGCGCACGCATGCTTGTCGCCTGGGTCACCGCAACAGCCAGATGCGGTGCCGTGCAAGGCAGCGGCTGCGGGCGCCTCTACGCAAAGTATGATGGCCCCGCAGGAACTGCAAGTACGCATGCATCCAGTGTATGTGGTGCATAGCGTCTGAACCGCACGGCACGCAAGGCGCTTACGAGATGACGAGCGTGATGTTGCAGCTTGTTGGGGATGTGCGCGCGAACTTGATTTGGCCACGATTAGTGATCTCCACGCCTGCGCAAGGTAAGCAGCATGCAACCACACGACCCCACCATCAGGTGCCCGTTGTGCGTTGATGTGCGCAACGCACGTCTTGTGCCCGACATGTTGTTGGTGCCGGGAGTACTCGCTTTCCCTTATGGCAATCTCGGACAGTTCATGCAACGTTGCACTCCGCTACGCTTGGTACATGTGCGCTCAGTGGTGAGCGCCTCAGGTGCGTGGGCTCGTGCACTCAGCTGGGCCTGTTAGGGGTGGCTGGCAGTGCAAACAACCATGTGCTGCGTGGCCAGAACACCTGCAAGCACATAACTTGTCCCGCACGAAGGCGATGGGGGATGTGTTCAGGGTGTTTGCTGACACAACATTTACGCCTGCCCAGTTTCAGCGCACCTGGAAGTGATGCAGAGCCGCGCTCAGACACCCAGTGAATCATCTTCCCCTTGATTGGCGGTAGGTTGCGTGCTAGCCAAGAGAACTCCCAGTCCCGACCAAACTGATTTGTGGACAGCGTCCACTTTGACATACGTGTGTCGTTCGCCTGAACCTGTGGACACGAAGGTTAGGTGCCCGCGGCAATTGAGAAAATGAGTTGTGACAAGGCCTTCTCATACAGGTTTCCCCTCCCTTGTACGTTGTGATGCTGTGCCTGAGAGCACAGTTCACCCAGTGGCAGCTGTGCTTGTCCCCAGGTTGGAATCTTGTTTGAAAGGCGGTCCCGCACGCGTGGCACGACGAGGGTTCTCAGGCTGCAGACTGCTGGAGGCGATGCAGTGCCAACAAATCCACAGGTGCTCACTGGTGCTTAACTTGTACGCTTTTGATCCACGGCATCCACTCTGGAATGCGCTCGCGGTCCTCCCACATAGACCACGCTGCCTCCAACGGCACCATGACCTCCGCCGACGCTTTGTTCTCCAGCCATTGAGCACGCTGTACTACGTCCCGTGGCAGCATCTGGGCCTGATGGTTGAAGCCGTTCCGATGGTGCCCCCCACTGAGCGCTGCAGTGAAAGGTGCAATGCCAACAGCTTAGTGACTGTTTGGACGCGCGCACAGTCCGGAGAACGATGCCTACAGTCATGCTCCGAGAGTGAACAGAAGGGCTGCATACTTGAGTGGTGTGCTGTGCTCACCATGTTGGGTTCGCCGAGGTAGAGCGCATGGCGCCTGCAGGCAATAGGGGGTCACGGTCAGCGTGCGAACGTGCAGATGCGGAAACTTGACACGACCAGATATGACCCTCGCTAGGAGGCCCCCAAAAGTAAGACGTCCCACAAAGACCAAAGCAACCTCACATGTGACGTCAACGCTGTGCCAGTCCGCACAGTGCTGACCCGGCTCTGCATCATGGCCATGTTGCTGCAAGGGGTTTCGCAATGGTAAAGGAGCACAAGGAACAACTTGACTGTCACAAGTACTCCAGACGCTGTCTGATGTATCACAAGCGCTCTGGTGCTGCCACTACCTTGGGGCTTTTCATTAGCATGCGTCAGTACGTCGGGCACAAAAATGGCAAAATGCTCCTTGCCAAATGCGCAGCGAGCTGGCTCATTGTGGTTACTGTAGTATACCACACGACCTTGGTCGGTTGTAAGCACTGGCTGTGGAACAACCCTCTGGCCACAACGTATCAACGCGAGCAACTGAAACCAGGGTGTGAGCGCTACGCACCCCCAGCTCCAAAGGTTACAAAGACACTGCAGACACGGCCAGCCATACAGCTTAGGTTTTCCCGACCTTTGGTCCACAGAATCGGAAGCATGGACTCGGACGATGAGTGGACGCAGCAGCAGCGGGCAACGCCCATGGCAATGCCCAGTGAGTGCGTTGAGCGTGCAGGGTACTACAGGGCGTGCACCTCAATGCACAAGCGGTGCACCAGAGTGTGGCTTTCTACGCGAGCTTGTGCTTGTGGACCGTGTGACCTTGCTTGTTCATCCGACGGACGGCATCTGCTCATTGGACCAACCACCAACAACACAACATGCAGCGTGCCTTGTTGGATAGGCGGGCAATGAGCCTTGTTTCTTTTCTGTGTGCTGCATGCAGCTGCCATTGCTTTGCGCCGTGGCGCCCTCAAGTTCAACCTGAAGGAACTGGCGGGGCAGATGCATCCGACTGCCGGTAGTGGACAAAAGTTGGATATTCCAAACCCCACACCTGAAACGTTTCAAGAGCTGGAGAGCCACCTGCTGAAGCTGACCGACAGCTCCCCGCAGGACGCTGCTGGCAAGACGGAAGTTATGATTGCGGGCTATGTATCCGGCGTGCGTGATGCATACGAAGTCTCGCTGCAGCTGATTGCCAAGCACATCCTGCCTCGCAGCCCCAATGGCATAGAGCTGAGTGTGCATAGTCTGGACCACGTAGAGCCCCCGGAAGGCCTCCAGCTGCGCGCCCAGCACCTGCTAACGGCTCACGCAGCAGCATCGTCCACGTCACACAGCAGTGGGGCGCCAGCGCATGCTGCCAAACTGAGGCATGGATACGCTTGCTACGACTCGGACAGCTACCGCCTGCTGCTGCTGCACTCCCCAGGAGCTGAAATCGCAGCAGCGCTTGTGTCGCTCACGCTGGACGTCGATGCGGCGCACCTGTCGGGATGCATGCTGGCCATCCAGGCGCACTGCCCACGCCTGACCTTCCTACAAATTAACGTCCGTAATGAGGACTGGCTTCTGCCTTCGGAGGCGCCAGGCGCCGAAGGTGCTGCTCCCAGCTCAGCCTCGGTCGGTGGGCACGCTGCTGACACAGCAGCCCCGTCGCACCAGCTGTCGCTGCAGCACGGTTCGAATGTGTGGGAGGCGCGGCTGGCATGGCCGGCCTCACTGCTCACCCTGCGCCTCACTTTCCTCACCCAGCCTGACCACCTGCGCAAGAGTGTCCGTGCAAGCCTGCTGTCCACAGCAGCAGGCAACGCCCCCCTCCCAGGCACTGGTGAGGCTGCTACAGACGTTGCGCTGGCGCTGGCAACCGACGCGGACGCTGCAGCCGAGAACCTGGGCGCCCACAGTGCCAGCAGCAGGGGTAGCGATTGGGTCCAGGGGCTGAAGGAGCTACGCGTGACGTGTGCGGAGGGCCGCGCCGTGCACCTCGCCACCGACCTCCCGCCGCTGCCAGCGCTGCGGACGCTCGCCATCACCAACCTCGCCTGCAGCGACGCCGAGCTCGCGTGGCTGAGCGGCAGCGGCAACCTCCCCTCCCTGGAGACGATCGACGTCGCCGGCTGGAGGGCGCTGGCGCCCAGCGCTCCGGAACCGGTCGTTTCCGCCCACACTGTCGAGCAGGCGCCAAGCACCGGCGTTGAGCGCTTGGCGCGGGCGCTGGCGACGCTGCCGCTGTTGAAGCGTGTGGAGGGTGCGGGAGCAGGGGCCGGCGCTGACGGCCCTGGAGGTGAGCCATACAGGGAGTAAAGTACTGAAGCACTGCAGGGTGCAAGGTAGCATGTGCAGCCGTAAGTGCGATGAGCAGCAGCTTGGCAACAGTGTGAAATAAACAGGCACTGCTGCTCGTTGGTGTTGTGTGTCGTGCTGGTGTCGTGCTGTCAGTGATGTTCACATGCAGCAGCAGCAGGTGCGAGTCAGCTTGGACACCATGCTGAGAGCCGGCGCACAACGCACACGTAGCCCCTTGCTCGTGGCACGCCGGCAGGCATTGTGCACCCTGCAGTCCTGCATGCGCATTCAGCTGCACACCCACCAAGCAAGCGCCACGCATGTCAGCATGTGCCTAGCTAGCAGTGCAGCATTCATGATACATGGATGCATGCTCACCCCTGCACGAACCCTAACCTGGCCCTAACCCGTAACTTGGTGTACATTGAAAGTGTAGGGTAGAGGTGGACACACCCAGCCAACGCACAACACGCTGAACCCTTCTGCAATTCGTGTCGTGCTCATTCCCACGAACTGTCTTAGGACCTGGCTGCCTGATCCATGCACACACGCACACGTGCACACCGCCTTGCAGGCCCAGCGGCGACGGCGGCGGCGCTGCGCACCGCGCTGCGCGCTCAACGTGCCGAGCGCTTGGGCGGCGGCGCTGCGGAGGCGGCGGCGGCTGACATTAGCGTGGAGGAGGCGTAAGCAGCAGGCCCTCTGGCTGCGATGTGACTGCATGGCGCTGTTGCGACGCGACCACATAATGGCGTGCGTCGCGGGACTGCGGCGCGCAGCCTGATTCGGTGCTGAATCAAGGATGCGTGGGTGCGTCACATCAGCGTTCCCCGAAAGAAGTCTTATTCAGGGAACAACTCACATGCTGCACGTGCACACATGCCCTGCTGTGACGGTGCGTGCCCTACTGTCGTCTGGGGTCCGCAACAACCCACCAGAAGAGCTTGTGTGGGTGATGGTGGCTGGCATGTTCTCGGGCGTGTGGCCCGTGTGTGCGCAGGATGTACGCAACTGCATGCAGTGGGTTATCGCATTGGATGGGTGTTTGAACCACAGGCTGTGGCAGCCATTGCCACATTAGCACATGATAAGCACCTCGATTGCTGGGAGCGGCAGCACGCATTGCTGATTTATGTTACTGCTATGTTCACAGCCATGTTCACAAGTTTGATGGCTGCTTAATACACCACGGCGTTTTCAGGCTTTGTTTCTAGCTAGGTGAGCCACCTCACGGATCAGGCATGTCGGTTGGTGTGCAGGCATGATGCACGGGCGCATGGTCGTTTCTGCACAAAGACCGTAGACAGATAGAGACTCCTGCTTGCAGATCGCTCATTTCTTGAAGCTCCTGCAGCCTCATCGATGTTGCCGGTGTATCATTGCATGCTGCCTAGCAGGAGTGCTTCAACAGGCGAGCCAGGATACAGCGTGGGTGCTCTATCTTTGTGTGCGGTGCCTATTCGCATGGGCGCTAAGCACCAGCAGAATTAACCGTTCCTGCGCATGAAACTACCCAGCCATGCACATCATGAAGCCCTTGTTTTCGTCCTTTGCCTGTGCTTCGATGGTTTACTGTACTTTACCCTTGCCTGTGCAAGGAGCCGGGGACCCGCACTTGGACGCACCTTTGCCGTAAGCTGCTTGCTTGACATCAACGCTTAGCGAGGCAAGGACCCGGCAATCACCTGAATATGCAGTTATGTAACCAGCAGGAAATACACTGGAAGGTGAGGCCATTTAGCCGCCTCTGCTGCTCGTTCACTTCTGTGACGCATGCGCTTTTTGCGCTGCAGCGTGGAATTCTGCCGGCCTTCTGCCAGCGGTCTGACCGACACCATCGGCAACCCGGTGTTGCTCGACTGCACTTGAGCTGCAGTCCAGCCAATAGGCGCTCTCAGCATGCTGTGACCTTGCAGTGGTACTCGTGTGGCCTGATAAGGAATAGCCTAGTCGGTTGGGGTAACAAATTCTGCCAGCACGTACCCCCACTGCCGGCCCACCCACGGAAGGCTGCCAGGCGGAAAACCATACGCATCCGGACGCGCTTGACAATTGCACTGGGAGCAGTTGCAACATGGGGAGAGCCTTCATTCGAGTGTGTGTGAGTGTGTGCTTACGTTGCGACTACTGCGATGAAGGGGTGCGCACGCGATCAACAGTCCACTGTGGTCTATGGCCGACGGTGTCCTCACTCCTTACCATGCTGACAGTAGTGTGTGGCCGAAGCGTGGCGTTCTATAGCTCATGCCTTTGACCCACCAGCCTGAAACCTAGCACCAAGCACTTGTGGTGTGCAGAATTGAGTGCAAATTGAGTGCATGTGCACAGATTGTTCCTGCGGGCAGAAGGGCCAGCATTCAGCATGGGACATCCCATTTCGTTCAAACTCTGCCTGGTGTTTTGCACAATGCGCCCGAACCCTGCGAGGACTGTATATCCTTTGCCCTTGTAGTGGCAGGCCAACAATAACCCCAAGGTCCCAACACTGCACCTATCGCGCTTGCTCGGCTGCACATGTGCACACCGCAGCAGATAGCGGTGGCCAGCCAGCAGCAGGCTTTGAACAACTTTTGCGTGGCTTGCTGCGCACACAGCAAGGTATGCCAGCTTCACGCCTGCAGCTCCTGTTTTCCTTGTAGGTATAATGCAACTACACCACTTTGTCTGTCTGCTCTGCTCATTGCTCACTGTGCAGGTAGATAGGATGGTGGACAAGGGAAACGTAAGCAATGTCAACGCCGGCTGTTACGACAGCATAACCCATTGTCGTCGTGTCAGTGCCGGTAGGGGTGGACTGTGGAGGCGAAGTTCGGGGCGCTGGACTGGTTCACCAGCCATGCAGGTGACTGCCGCCGATGTAAACACCCAGCAGGTTCCTTGTGTCACTGTGGCGTTTACCGGCCACTCAGGGGCTGGGGCGCGTACACAGCTGGCCACACACGCCAGCATGGGGGTGGCAAGCTTCTGGCTTGCAGAGGTTGACAGCGGCACCGACGACCGGCACACAGCGGTGAACGGCATGTACCCACATACGGCAAATCAGCCTGGCCCTGGAATTACTGTGGGAAGCCCCATGCTCGGTTCCACGTGTGCATGCCGCCTGGTGCTACAGTAGTTGTGTAGCCGTGTGCACCACCGCATGCTGATTTACAACCATAATGCCGCTCGCTAATGCGTGCATGCAGCCGTCTTTGAACACCCAAACTTCTGCTTGCTTGGCATGCTTGGCATGCATGGCGACGCGTGCAGGCTTACCCTGGCGCGTGCCGGCGGGACACGGGGCTGCAGCAGCAGTAGGCCATGGCGGGCGTTGCCGGTGGCAGGACGCGATGCAGCAGGCAAGGATGGCATGCGAGGTGTGTAAGCTGTGTGTGCGTGCATGCGGCGTGTGAATGTATGTATGTACAACCCGGGGCATGTGGGAGCGCACTGACCCTCAACACCCAGCGCCGGGGCCCTGGATGGAAAGACAAGGAGGCGGTGGTGCCAGGGGCACGGTGTGATGAGAGCGAGGACGCTGCCGCAGCAAGGATGGAAAGCGTGCCTTGGGCCGCGCGGGGGCCGACGGAGCCGAACACGAACGCGGCGCATCAAGAGAGCACAGCTCAGTACAGGCAGGACATCAAGGGAGGACAGCACAGCACAGCACAGCACAGCACAGGCAGGACATCAAGAGAGCACAGCACAGCACAGCAGGGTCTTGTGTTCAGCCACATAGGGGGGGACAGGGGATGGTAAGGCTGCGATCGGACTGTGGACGTGACACCATGACCAGCAGGAATGCTGTGATACACAAGCATCATGGTCTTCTTCCAGCCGCTGTGTTTGTGGCAGAAACTGATTTTTGTTACCTTCCAGCTTAGAGAGCTGTCCTGCCATCTTGCTGTGCGTGAATCGAGCAAGTGCAGAATTTACGCAAAACAAGGGTAACATGCACACACACGAGTCGCACATACTGACATAGTCATCATACTTGGGCAGCAAATAATCTGCCATCTAGCACGTCATCAGATTCGAGTTGCTCTGCCTGCGTAGGTATGTCTGTTCGTTTGTTGTTGGTCTGGTGTTTGGCGTGGCTTCCAGGAACTGCTGCTCGTCACCCACAGAAAACAAATGCTGCAGAATCCTGCCAGTGCGTAAAGCTGCTGGTCACTTGCATGCGACGCTACCACGATGTTGCATAAAACACCTTTTTACATGTGGTGAAGCAGCCTTGCGCTCCTGTATTAGAAGTGCCGGTCCGTATATCCCAAAGCAGGTCAGTGCAGAGGTCAGTGCCCACCATAAAAATGGATGATCAGCCGGGCCGTCTAAACCGTGCAAGCCAACCATGATAAAGTCAGCACTATATACGCGAGCCTGGATTTTCTGACTGCGTACCGTCGGTCTGCTGGACCAGCCGGGTCACCACATAGTCAAGCCACAGGAACCCAGGTGGTCTGAACGACAGTGGAAGCACGAGAAGCCTTATTTGGCTTTCCTAGGATTATCCAGAGTCTTCTGGTCTTTCATGCATTACATTTTAGGCTCCAATCTCAGTCCAGACCCTTCCTTGTGCTTAAACCAACTTCATCCGTGTCCTTCAAACCACCCTTCAATTACCACCTCACATAGTTCGTGGCATACTTCATATCCTGAAAGGTGGAGGGTGGCCAACCCTACCTTGAAACGCATTGAATTTGAGACTTTGTACAGTGAGCTACATCACTCCGGACACAAGTTCCTTCTGTGTCTGTAGAGCTACGTGTAGTCCTGCATCAGGGCGGCCTGCAAGCTACATGGCCTGTACGACACCGCGCGCCTCTCCCCCCTGGGCACAAGCAGCAGCTAGCACGGTAACAGTGTACACACAACACTCCAGGTGCCTCTTGCTGCTGAGAAACGCAGGTGCCAGGATTAGCAAACCGCACCCTTCAGCTCCTCAGTATCTGCACTTTCACTGTGGTCACACCATTCCCCATTACCGCCTGTCACAGCAGGACTGCCACTCTATTGGGTGCACGATTTACATGCGGAAACAGCTCCTTGTATTGCGTTTCAGGATATATGCTAGCGGTCCTCCATCAAGGCAATACATATACTCGGGTATGCCCTCGCGAGTGGTTTTGGAAGGCATCCCAATCTCTTTGTGCAGGTTTGGAGGCAGGTATGGAGACTGCAGTAGGCGACCCGAAGCCGGCAGCTCAGCAGGGAATAACCGCAACCCGCAAGTACAATAAGTTCCCCAGGGCAAGTCGTTGCCCAAGAGTAGCAAGTCGTTCGGTTTACCAGCATTCGTTCCTGAGGGTGGGACAATTGAGTAAGCAAGTGCGCAGTTGTTTTTGCATGCGTGCAGGGCTGGTGGAGGCGCTTCATGACCGAGTGGAAGGCGCAGTGGCGCAGCAGCAGGGTGCGACCAAGCAGCGCGTGGGTGCAAAGGTGCGAACAGAGGGAAGTGAATGCCAGAGCCCCTGAAAGTGTTGCCAAACACATCAGCAGCGTCGAAGGCCCTACAGGACTGGAAGCGCCCACTGATAAGCTATCAGGGTACCAGGCCAGATTGCTTGGTGCATATGCTTTCCTTAACATGCAGGTGGTATATGGCCAACGCGCACGCCACGTGGGGAGATGCAAAACCCACGCTCAGACAGCTTCAAAGACACGCAAACTGCAGCAAACCCGTTACTGTGGTGAGTTGGCTACCAGCCTTGCGAGCTATGTGACGGACCTGGACAATGCTGTCATGGCATCTGTTTTAGGACACAAACACTACCTGCCAGGCTGTCTTTCACTGCCGGGGCTCGATGAGGGTGGTTACTGCCCCTTGGCCAGATCTTAGTGCTGTGGGGATATGTGCAGGTGTGCGCCTGGCAGCACTGTTCCTGATGCAAGTGGTCCGTGTGCAGCTGCTGGTAGTAATCGTGTGCTCAAAACCAATGACGCTTGGGGACGGGCCACTGTCGAACGCTTAACCTCCTTTGCCGTTTGATTGCTTGTATCTACCAATATAGGCGTTGCAGGACGCACCAGCAGGGTCATCAAACCCGGAGGGGGCAGTGCCACCCCAACCGTTGTCTACCGAGCGGCCCCCTGCAGCAGTTCGACAAGCTGCTCCTACGGACACCGAAAACGCTAACAGTTCACCGCTCAGAGCCCTGAGCAGCTACAACACAATGGACAGTGCAGACAACAGCTGCGGTGAAGTCAGCCATGGGAAAAGCATCGTGAGCGGTAGCGGAGCTTCGCGTGCCGATCGTTCGCCGGAGGGAAACGCAGCTGCTGCATCTGATTCCACCACCACCCAAGCCATCGAGGATGTGCAGGAAACAGCTCAAGGCAAAAGCCATGCCAAACTCAGCCCGGGACATAAAAGGCCGGTAGCTGCTGCCGGTGCAAGGATGTCGGACTCGGTGGTTGCAAAGCGTAACTGCGCTGTGGTCGGATCCTACCAGCGTGTGCATCAGGGTCTTACAGAGCGCAACGCGTCAGAGGGTGAAGCAGTAGGCTGCCGTCAGCATGCTGCACAGCAAACAGCAGGACCTCCTGCCACAGCCGACGCTGCCACGCAGACCACTCTCACATACCTCCCTACCTCACAGGGGCCCGCCGCTGGTCACACTACCGCTGAAGCTGCAAGCCAAACGGATGCGGTGTGCGTTGTGGACAGGTCCTGCTGGCAAAGGTACGACAAGCTGCAGCAGTGTAAGCGCATGGCCGCAGCCCGCAGCCTGCAATCCGCGGCTGGCGGGCGTCCGGCGGGCGCACCTGCTGGCTTCCAGCCGGCGCCGGCGCCCTCACAACACGCCGCCCTGCCGCTGGCCCAGCAGCAGTTCCCAGCAGTCAGCAGCTGGGGGCACGGCCAGAGTATCAGCAGCCGCGCGAGCTGTGGCGCTCACCAGTGTAATGGTGTCGCACTGCGTGGCGGGCTGGACAGCGCGTGGCGCCAGCAGCCCCACACCAGCTGCGTGTGCAGGGGCGTGTGTGCCTCCATGAGCTCCGCAGCCGCCGCTGCCCCGGCTGCTGGCGCCGCCGCCGCAGACGTTGCACCCCGCTGCGGCGGCGGCCACCCCCAGCAGCACACCTGGGAAAGCAACGCCAGGGGCGAGTGCTCGCGCTGCCCGCCGAGACCTCCCCGAGGTCTTTCGGGCAGCACGCTCGCTGCCAGCTTGGCCCCGTCAGCTGCGAAGGAGCTGCCGTCGCCGTCAGACGCCGCTCGCAAGAGCCGCGGCTGCGGCGCCGGCGCGGGCATGGCACCCTCGAGCACAGCAGCTGGCGCCTGTGGACCGGCGGCCGTTGCGGACGACCTGCCCCTGTTGTCTATGTATGAGCTCGACAAGTTCGACTGCTTTGACGAGCTCGCAGATCTGGTAGCAGACATTCTGCCTGACGAGTTCTTGTCGTTCTCGCACTGTGACACACGCAGCCGGGAGCAGCAGCATCAGCAGCAGCAGCACTCTGATGGAGCCCGCAACCCAGCATACCCCTCGTCGTTGTCCGTTGGCGACCGCCCGGCGTCGACCTGGGGCAACCATGCCCAAGGCCACCACCACCACCACCAGCAGGTGCATCCTCAGGGGTGGCAGACGCTGCGCTTCTGATCGGTCCCATGGCAGAGGCAGGCAGCATGCAGTCATGCATCAAAGAACACTCCCGTGCGCACTTAGAGTGCGGGCCCCCTTCTGCCTCACTCACTGCAGGCAGCCGGACTGTGCCATGCTTGCGCTGCCCGCTGGCGCTATCTAGGCGGCACGCACCCCTACCAGGCCGGACCGGGAGGTAGGCATGAGGGTCAACTACGGCGATTTGAACCAGGATTTGGACCATGATTTGAGTCAGGATTTGAACCCATCGTTCACCAACAAGAATTGTGGAGCTGGCTGCGGCCCTTTCATCAGCATGGTGAATACTGTTGCTTTACTGGCAATTGCTCTTGCAAACGCTCTTTGCTCGTGCTGCCTTCACAGTCAGCAAATCCGCGCATGCTGCGCGCGGCTGTTGTATCTGCTTTTGAGCATGCATCCTTTTTGTGAGTGTGCGACCGTACGTGCGTGTGCGTGTGTGTGTGTGTGTGTGTGTGTGTGTGTGTGTGTGTGTGTGCGTGTGTGTTAGAGTTCTTCGCTTTCCGCGGGGCAATGCAGCGTGCTTCCCGTGAGGCCATGCAGTGTGCATGTGCGGCAGGATGGAGACTGCACCAGAGGATGGCGAGGTGTCTAGGCTGAGCTGGCAGCCTGGGCAAAATGAATCTGCCTGACGACCATCTCAAAGTTAATCGCGGTCTGTCAGCGCTGTGTGTTCAAGTACCTGTGCTGGTGTGTTCAAGACTTCAAGTACCTGTGCTGGTGTGTTCAAGTACCTGTGCTGGTGTGTTCAAGACTTCAAGTACCTGTGCTGGTGTGTTCAAGTATGTGTGAAGCTGTGGTCAAGTATGTGTGCTGGTGTTCGTGTGGGGGCGTGCGCGCGCGCGCGCGCGTCCATGCATGCGAGCGCGTTAGGGCTGCGTGCATGCCTGCCGCGTGCGGTGCGTATGCGTTTACCCCCGAAACACCAACACCAGTTCAAAAGTATATCATGTCCCATTACTCCATCAGTCATTGCCGCATCAAACCACTGTCGTGCGGTTTAGTACTTAGCAGCCATGGCATGCACGGGCCCACCCTCATCGCCAAATCAGCACGCAGAGCAAGGTTTGGGTCCTGCTGCGCTGCTCTTGAACCGCACTGTCACAATGTACTGCTGTCCGCGGCTCGTCGCATGGAGTTACTTCGATCGATGGCGCATCAAACAGTCGCCGCGTGCGCATCCATGCCTGCTCGCTCGTTTGCACAATTTGCGGCAGCCACGCCCTTCCAGTGCGTGCACACTCCATGCCTTGATGTGGGCCGTGGTCCTTTGGAATCCAATACGGGGCCTGGTTGGTGTTGATGAGGTAAGAAGCTTCAAGGTGCACGCCCCGGGCGCACGAGCGACCGCCTCGAGCCATTAGGGCAGGGACTGGTACATGTTATGAGCATGGCGCTCCCGTGGCTCAGGGGCCTTCTGTCCGATCCAGTGCTCGATACCGACCTAACCGTGCTTGTTCTATTCTGTTTCTTCCCTTCATTGCTCTAATTACGCCCAAGTACATTCTTCCTTTGGCTATATGGTAAGAGGCGGCCTGGTGTGCCTCCGGTGTGCCCGGGACCGCCGCCAGTTGTTAGTTTGTGCACTTGTAGCGCTAGGGTGTGTGCGCCCCTTGCCTTTCCGTGCGGCCCTCGAAAGACACACGCAGGTTGATCAATAGGTGCTCTGCCGTTTGCATTCGGTTTGACTCTCTGCGGCCTTTGCTTGCGATAGCCCTGGATCCATCATACATGGAAGAATTGGAAGCTATTCCTGGGGTGCGTGGCCTGATTGGTACTGTTGCACCTCCACAAGACTGAATTGACAGGCTCGCGCCGAGTAAGAGTTGCAGAGTGAACATGGATGCAATGTGGTGTGGCCAAGCGCGGCTTGAGATTTGGCAAGGGGTGCGTGGCATTACTGTGACATTTCTGTGGCATTGCGTTGCCTCACATCAGGGCTCTGCTCATAGGCGAGAACCCGGCATGCAGACGGACCTGTGTTGTACCAGCATGCAATGCAGTACCGAATGCTGCCGGCAGCGCTGGCTGTATGTCCCTCCGTATCGTATGCAATGCGCAATCTCGGCAAATTCCTTGGTTGTTTTCACAGCTCAGCTTATGCGAGTACTATGATCGACGATGCTAAGAAAGAAAGAATCCACCTCTCTAGGTGGCATGCAGCTGATTAAGGGTAGGAATGCAGCATAGCTGCTGTTTCCTCTCTCCTTCCCCTGCCAAACTCAGTGTGCCTTTTGTTTCCTATCCTTTTCACCTGACAAGCCCAATGTACCAGTGCGTGAGGATGGAGGTTGACGTTTGAGCGTTAAGGGTGGAAGCGGAGTGTGCGGTGCCCCCGTGTCGTCGTTGCGCTGCGATGCGGCCTGTTTGGCCTTGCGCCCCACACCTCACGCTGGAGTGCATTGTTCGCATGCACTTGCTTCCTGGTGGTCGAACCAGAGGCCACCGCACCTTCCGTGCTTGTCAAGCAAGCCTGTACAGCATAAGAAGACGCGTGCATTCCATCTTGCACGCCTCGGTTTTGTACGCGCGCTGACGCATGCCAGCCATGGGTCGGCAGGATGCCTGTACGTGCTAGCATGCGGTGCTGCATGTGCATTAAGCTGCTGCATTAAGCAACTTGTCTGGATGTGATTACCCATATTTGTTAGGTCGTGCCGCTTACCAACTATATGTGCAGGCATATGAAATGCGCGAAGTAGTGCAAGGTTAGCATTACTTGCCCAGTTGAGGATGTATGCACCGCCTTGAAACGTCGGGCAATGAGCAGGCAGCTGTTCAGTCGTATGACACATACCGGTACTACCAGAGGTAGTTACCAGAGGTATTTAAGGGTGGAGCTATATGCTTCCGTGTGCGGCAGGGCCGCTGGAGCAGGGCGGAAGGAGAATGTTGTAAGAAGCCCCCTGTTATGAAGCAGCCGCCTGGCCACGGCTCTACGCCATTACGCTAACTACGCAGCCAGGGGTCATAGTGCCATCTATGCGTCGCTCATAGGGGACCACGGACAGGCGACTGCCGTCTGCTGTGAATGAGGTTGCACACTGTCACTGTGTTTAGAGTTGTTTGGTTCCCATGGGGCCATGCAGTGTGCTTTCCGTTGGGCCGTGCAGTGTGCTGTCACTGTCACTGTGTGGACAAGTTTGGCACATCACGGTATGTATGAGCAGTTGAGCGAGGCAAAGCCATGCTGGCAGTTTGCGTGATGACTGGATGGCTGTTGCATGCTCACGGACACCGAGAGCAGCCCCATAAGTTCAGCTGGTGGTGCATATCCACGAGGCATTGACGCATTGAGAGTCTGAGACACGGCCGGAACAGGCAGCAACAGCAGCACAGACCTTTGACAAGGGCTCCGTCTGACACCTGATGGCACTGCGGCCTGCTTGCGGCAGTGTAATTCAGTGATCAGTGTTGCGGTACGAGCACCGCAGAGGCGCACGCATCTGCATGACACCTCACCCCGACACTGCAGGTGTGTGCTCCGTTGGCCCCGGCCTCACTCACACTAACCTCCCCTGCAGCCGCACCGTATGCACCGCCATATGTCGTCATGTTATGTTACATCAGCAGTGGTGTCGGCCGAACAGCCCATGCGCCCCCACATGGGGTTCAGGAGTTCAGGAGGGGTGCAGCACCACAAAGCTGCACCCCCATAGCATGGGGAGCACTCATCCGATAGCCTGGCCTCCCCTCAGCCTCCTGCACACCGCTGAATCCTGCATGCATGCATGCATGCATCGTCAGAACAGCCACATCCCGGGCACGCCTGTTGCTCCGCATGAGTGGCACCTGCCTGAAATGCAAGTGCAGCACTTGGGCTGCTGTTAATGTATCTCCGCACTTATGTGACCTGCGGAGTGGTGCCGCGACATTGCGCCCGAGGCATGAAGACAGGCAGGTGAGGCACCCTCACGGCCAGGCAGGCTGGCATTTTGTCGGTTGGGTACGCCCTGCATGCTGAGAGCCCCACCCCTGTGCCATGCACGCCAGACTGTCACAGCCATGTCCCAAGACAGCGGATTTCGTTGGGCAATGCTCAGTTCAGGCTCGCCCAGATGGCTAGCGATCGCCATGAGGTGGCCGCCGGCCTTGACCTATGTTGACGGTCGTGCCTGTACTCAGCCCACATCAGTCCCTGGAGTCTGGCCATCATACGTTGGGGGCTGGGGCACAACCGCACAGGGCGCAACAGTGGCATGCACATGCTGAGCATTGCTGACCGTCACGGCTTTGCTTGCATTGATGCGCATCCGGCAAGGACGCTGTAAAGCACAGTGTCAGTCTCTTGAGTGTTGCGTCGGTGCTCCAGAACTACTCGCAAACAAAGTAAGCTGCCTAGCACAAGGCAGTGCCTGCCAGGGTTTTCTGATGCAGACTTAGTGGAACATGTTTTGACTTTTGACACACGCCCGCACCTGAACGTCTATAGATTAGGACCGACACAGCTTTCTCAAGTACGCATGTGAGGGGCTTGCACACAAGAAAATTTCAGCAGAGAACTGGGAGCACACGCTTCGCCATCGATTTGGTCTGGACTGACCAGCACCGCTGATGTCAGCAGGATTATAAGAGGCTGTGGAGCACGAAGCAATATGCTGGATATGTACACTGGTTTCAAGGCCGCATCCAAGCCTGTTGTTGTTGTTATCACGCAGAGCAGTCAGCGCTTTGTGTGGCATCACGCAGGCCACATGACCAAAGCAGCGCCTGCCTGTAAGGACAGCTCTCACACGTCAATTAAGTTACCTCTTAGGTATATCAGGTTGTAGGTTTGAGCCCCTATGTGACGTAGGTTAGTTCACGATCGCCAGCATCGAGCAAGCAAGATGAGGTTGAAACTCAGATACCTCCTGGCGTGGTGTGCTGTGCGTGCCAGGCTAAAGGCGCACTTTGCGCATGCGGAGCTTGATCCTTGTCAGAACCATATCGCTACATGTGGCTGGTGAAGCAAGCCGCTCGGCTGTACCCCTTCATATTCTGCACAGGCGTAGGGCGACCAGCTAACACAGGTCGCATGTTGCATGATAACCGTGCTGCTGTTTTGCTTCGCTTATGGTAACAATTTATTGCCAACCCTTGTCTGGGGTGTGCAGCTGAACAGCACTGTTGTTCCAACCGTGGCATAGCAGGTCAAAGAGTCTATCTTAGCCCACTTACTTACACTATGATAGCTTGCATGGACAGCTTACTTGTATTTACACATCCGAACGTCCGCAATACCTGATACTGGTTATATGCCAATCGGAGCGAATTGCGATTTGGGACGACGATCCGCCCCACTGCCAGCACTTGTGTCACCTTGCTGTTGCTGCTGCCTTATTCGGAAGCCTTACAACTTACCATAACATCACCTCCTACATAGTCTGGGCTCAATGCTTTTCACATTCTGCTGCCACTTTAGCTCAACAGTCAAGTAGGCAGCACAGGCTGTCCGGCATGCAAAAGCGGGTTACACTGCTCTTGTTGGCCTGTGCTTTTGTGGCCTTGGGTGCTCCAGAAGTTAAAGTGGACGACGATGTTGCAGGACCTGTTGTCAAGCAAACACCTACCAAGGTGCAGGCTGACGACGATGCAACCACGCAATCGTCCGTTCCGCCTCCACCGTTGCAAGCCGCAGACGCCAACGCTGTAGTCACAGTGCCCAGGACTGATGACCTTGCAACGTGAGGTTTAGTACACGAAGCTTGCTTCAGTGGCTCCAGCTATGCTCAGGGGTTGACCACTGGCAACAAGTGGTTTTCTTGGGTGCTCGCCTCCGTCGCACAGATTCACTTTGCCAAGTTGTCGCCCTGGTCCGGCGTACCTGACTGATATGTGTTGTGGGTGCCGTCTGACTACACTCACCCTGCTCTGACGCACAGGTTCATCAACGATGGCCTCAAGAAAGAGTTTTCTGGAGACAAGCCCTCCCAGGGCGAAACGTTCAACAAGACTGTGGGAAACGATGAGGTTTGTTGCCTTTCAGTTACATTAGGGCTCTGGGCTGCAACATGCTGTTACCTGCGCCAGGTGCTGCCCCTCTCGTATGAAGTGGGCGGCACGCGGTCATCGATGTTCAAAAGCACCACGATGGCGCAGTGCCACATATGCGCTGCTCTTCACTGCTTCATGCTTGAAACTTGCAGGGTGTCCTTGAAACTGTTGTCCGCATCAGCTCGAAAGACTCGAGCAAAGAGGTGACCAACACAGGCGTGAACGGCACGAACACGCAGTCCAACACGACGACATCTTCGAGCAGCAACAGCATGGGCAGCGGGCGCCAGGAGGGAGTAGCCGTCGACAGAATAATCGACTCCAAGGACAACGAGTTTGTCCTCTCCAAACCGAAGTGAGTGGGCCAGAGTTGCGGCATATGTAGAGGTGCCACAGCTGGCGCGCAAGTTGAGGCGTGCAAAGCCGCATAGTGTATGTTGCTGCAGCAGGTACGGCGGGCAGGCATCAGCGCACCTTTTGAGGCAATATATACACCTTGAGTCACCTGTCTTAGGTCTTACGTCTGGCGGCAGAATGCGACCTTCACTGCTGGCGGCAGGCGCCGCCACGGCTATGCCGTGGACACCAACAGCTGGCCTTGTTTTTTGTATATCCTTTAACTGTGTCGATGGCATTCTTTTGCATCCTTTGTTACACGGTGCACTGATACCGCCCATTGTATCAGCCGTGCACGCTTGCCTTGGTACACGTGTCAGTTCACAGCCACGTGCAACAGCTCTGTAGGAGGATGCCTCGCAGCTGTCTGTGGCTTGCAAAGGTCATGATGTGACACACCTCCCGCTGCTCAATATCGCTCAAAGTACAATTGGAGAGGCGGCGTGAATTGCCAAACCTCCGCGGCGGTTTGGTGAAGGCCTTTGCCGCCGCACTTGATGGACCGCTCTGAAAGCCAATTAAAGCACTGCAACTTTGCTTGCTGCTGCTTGCAGTGAGGGCGTGGCGTCGCTTACGCTGGATGCCGTGCTCATACAGGACATCACTATCCTGCTGTCGGCCGCTGCGGTAAGCTTTACCCAACAGCCCGGACAACGTTGCTGAACATAAACACTGGGAACCACTACCGCTTTGCCCAGTGCATGTCCATTGCCGCGGTCACTGCCTGACACCAAACATTTCCACATCACGCCCACCCTGCCGTATGCCTGCTGACGTGTGCCGCCCTGTTGCGCAGCTCTTTGGGCTGATGTTTGAGGCTGTACGCCAGCCTGTCATCAACGGGTACTTGATAGGCGGCGCAGTGGTGGGCCCTGGCGGGCTGAACTTGATCAAGGTAGGGGCGGGCTGTGTGCGTGGGCAGAGGCCAAGCACGCCGGCCGCACGCCCGGCCGGCCGCCCAAAATTGTGGACGCAAGCACGCAACTGTGGATGCAAGAAACGCAATGGATTTATTGTTGGCGAGCGCATCTGGCACCGTCAGCACGACAATGCATGGCGCCGCTCAGTGCGTGCGACGCTCAACAGACATGAACATGAGCGGTGCAGCATGCAACCAGGGTGTTTGGACTCGTCGCTGCATTGAGGGCAACGCTCGCTGCACTGTGGCAAGTCACCCGGGCAGTGCTATACGGCACGGTGCCGTGGCTGCTGCAGACACAGCGCCACAGCGGGAGCTGGACCCAGTGCACCGTGGTCCGTGCTCCCAGCAATTTCCCACTCAATCCATCAATCCATTAATTGACGTCCTGAAATCACGACCCAGCATTACGGGCAAGGCACGTGTGTAATTGCAATCAGTGGACTGAGGTGTGTGGTTGCGTGGCGGGGTTTCTGGCCTGCTCAGGAGCTGGTGCAGACGGAGTCGGTGGCTCAGCTGGGCGTGCAGCTGCTGCTGTTCGGCTTGGGTCTGGAGCTGTCGGCGGCGCGCCTGCGCGCCGTGTGGGGGGTGTCGGTGGTGGGCGGCACCGCGCAGGTGCTCATCGCGACCGCGATCGGCGGCGCGGCGGCCGCCATCCTCAACGCCCCTGTGGGCCAGGTGTGGGCTGGGGTTTGTGTAGCGGCATGCCAGAGTGCGTGCCACGCAGCATGGCACACAAGCGTGCTGCACATCACACATGATGTGTGCCGCACATTACTCATGACACATGCTCGTGAGTTTCACCACTCGCTGTGGAGCGACCTGTAGCCAGTGGCAGTAGTAGTGTAGGTCGGCATTGCAGTAGTGGCTGGGCAGACCCTCGAACGATAATCCGACGATGCATTTCGCCTTGCCCATCCTAGACATGACACAACATGGATGCGTGCTGCGTTGCGGGTGCCCTGGGCCTGCATGCTGGCCGATTGGCCATCCCGCCCATCCGCGTCACTTACTCACTTGCACGTCTTTCGTATAACTCAGTAGCAGTGATGCAGACAGTTCATTTACACGCTGCTTGCTGTGGCGCCTCTGCTCCGCTCGTCCCTGACTGCAGGGCGCGTTTGTGGGCTGCCTGCTGTCCATGTCGTCCACCAGCGTGGTCGTCAAGTGCCTGGACCTCATGCGCAGCACAAGCAGCGCGTACGGGCAGATCACCATCGGTGGGTGCATTCGGTGCGTGGCATTCGCCACTTGGCTTACCAGCAAAATGAGACGCCTGCTGTTGTAGCACGCACCAAAGCACGGTGATGAGCTGCTCACCTCCTGACATTGCAGCCGGGCACTAGAGAGGGAGTGGGCGACTGGGCGGTCCTTTGCATGGTCGTTTGCATAGCAGCGGCGTACAATGGCAGGATACAAGAGTCCCGTACACCCTCATCACATCACGTGTGTTTGTTTAACTGCACATGCCCTCTTACGGGCCCATTGCATGCCCTGGGGCCCTTGGCGGCCATGGCGAGCGCTCGCTTTCCCGCCGAAGTTCACTTGGGTGACTTACCACAGTGGGTCAGCCTGCCGGGCCTTTGCACTCATGTGATGGCGGTGCCTTGTCTCGCCTTGTCCTCACAGGCACGCTCATCCTGCAGGACTGCATGGTGGGCCTGCTGTTCGCGCTGCTGCCAGTCTTCCGGCCCTCCTCGGAGCACGTCTCGGCAGGTGAGGCGGCAGAGCCTCACAGGGGCACAGCGACGCAGCGGCATCACAGCATTTGTGTGGCGCATCATGTGTGGTACACACAGCATCATTGCACCGGCTCGTTGATGTGAACACCGCGACCTGCCACCGGCGCCCACAGCAGCGCATACGGTCATCATTTCGACATCTGCCTTTGCAAGGCTGATATAGTGATATGGCTAATCAAGCAATAGCAGCTCCCGCCTATGCACAACTCCGCGGCATGGGCTGCGTTGTAAGCGCCTTTTCCCGCTCTCCCCTCTGCGTGTGCATGCAGATGACTTTGCGGAGGCCAAGGGGCGCGTGGTGCTGCTGGTGGTGGTGCTCATACTCAAGGTGGTGGCGGCGATGATGATCGCGTCAATAGCGGCCAAGACAATCCTGCCGATACTGTTGCGACGGCTCATGAGGTACGCCGCCACATCCGGCGTGTGTTCTGCTACGGTGACCAGGAGTTGTGATGCCAAAAGGCTGTGCTAGTCAGCCCGCTTCAGGTTGAGTCTGACAGCAATGCAGTGGCGGGATGGAGGGCACCTTAGTGCCGAGATTATCATCGCCTCACTGCAGGGTTCACTGAGGGGGCTATGACCAGCACATGGAAGCACTTGCGCTGGCGTGCTCTACTGTCAGGGTGATCTGATCTGATCAAGGACAGCCCCCGCCTGGACCATACTAGCTCATCCGGTTCTAATGGGCAAGGCTTGCATGCTGCCCCCACCTGGATCAAATGCAACTGCGTTCTTTCCCAGGCTGGCATGCATGGTGCATGGTGGCATACACTTTCCTGCTGGCCCTCATACAAGGGGTGTGCTTGAGAGGTAGCCTCGAGCCAACGCAATGCAACGTCATTTGCATGCATTTGGGGCGCGCACGCAGAGGAGTTGCGTTGCATGCGCGTCTGATTCTCCCCCCTCACCCCCGCCCCACACACACGCATGTGCACACTGCACGGCCCTACGGAAAGCGTACTGTATGGCCCCATGGGAACCAATTATTTCCGCGCACCCACACACACACACTCACAGGAGCGCGTCCAAGGAGCTGCAGCAGCTGGTGCTGGTGGGGTGGTGCCTCAGCTTCTCCTGGCTCATGGGCGAGTGGGGTCTCAGCACGGAGCTCGGCGCCTTCCTGGCGGGCGTGGTGCTGTCCATGTCGGCAGCAGCGGCCACGGGGCCGGGATCGGCCGGCGGCGCAATCCCCATCCCGCCAGCAGGTGCGCTGCGCTCATCTGTCTGCTTTCCTAGGGAAGGGGGGGACTGGGACTGGGACTGGATTACAAGGTGGCTCTTCGGACTGCTGTGCTGCTGCTGCGTCCTCAGCGACGGGCGACACGCAACTGAGCAATTACTTTGTGCACAGATGTGGTTCACGTGCCCGGTGCTCAAGGTACGGGGGTGCACAGGCAGCTGCCACACTACAGCCGCTGAGGTCCAGACGCTCAGCGATGCGCGGCGCAAACTGCCCATTGCCCCCTGTTTGTGTCTTTCTCATGGCACACTGTACTGGTCAATGATGGGTCGTAATCGTGATTGCCACGGCTTTTGTGTTAATGGTGGTGGTGGTGGTTTCATGCTGACAGGGGCTAATGCCATATCCGGCGAGCCGCACCTGGTCAACTCGCTGACCGACCCCGAGGCCGCGCCGCTGATGGCCGGCAGCGGGGGTGGCGCCGGCGCCCACCAGTACAACAGCTACCACGACACGGGTGTGACGGCCGTCAACAGCATCGTGCACAGCGTGATGAACAGCATAGACAGCGTGCACAACGTGCTGGTGGCGCTCTTTATAGCGTCCATCGGGCTCATCATGTCGCCAAAGTGAGGCAGGGAGGGAGGGGGCGGGGTAGGCGATGGAGGAGACGCACACGCATGTAGCATTCAGCAGCTTGTCGTAGGGTGCTTGAGGCGCCGAGCCCTGCACCATGCACCATGCACTATGCACCATGCACCATGATCGCTATCAGCCATGTGCGAACGCCCAGTATTCAATACCCTGCGCGGGAACATGGCTCACATTCATCTTCCAACGCATGAGGCTTCAAACGGCAGGGGACCAGCCATGGCATCCTAAGCTGGAATCCACATTCCAGAATGATCCGTCTGATGCAATGGCCTCCTCCATGCGTGCACCCCTGGGGCTCTTACACTGGGTCGATCGCAAACAACAACAGCAACAGTGCAACACCCCATCTGAAGTCGTCGCCCAGCCACATGCTGACAAATACTTGTGTGTGCGGGTGTCCCGCACCAACCCGCAGGTTCCTTGCGGAGCACATCGGCGTGCTGACCATGGGGGTCATGGCGGTGCTGCTGGTCAAGGCCATGCTGGTAGCAGGTCAGTGGGGCAGGGCTGGGCCTTTAAGGCCACTGCCGGGCCGCCGGTACGCCACTGCATGCGATCGATCCATTGACCGATCCATTGAGCCACGCATAAGGAGCCAAGCACAAGCAGGCATGGCGTATGGGCAATCCCTGTCGGCACCCTGTTCAACAACCCACATTACGCAGACATGACATGCGGGTCACGCGGCTTACACGCTAGCGCGTCGTAAACCCCCCCACAGTGCTCGAAGTTCAGTTGCATCCTAGCCAGCACACACACCGACTTATTGCACATGCACGTAGGGGATGCAACACCTCTGGCTTGCCGTTGTTGCCCCCTGACGACGCTGTCGTCGTGTGTGGCACACGTGCACCCCCGCAGGCGTGGTGCGCATGTTTGCGGTGCCGTGGCGCACCTCCCTGGCGGTGGGGCTGTCGATGGCGCACATCGGAGAGTTTGCGTTTGTGCTGCTGTCCATGGCCAACAAGCTGGGCATCCTGCCGTCACAGGTGAGCGCGCCGGGCCATCGCTCCAGCACATGCGTCCAATTGCATGGCGTGTTGGGCTGCAAACCTGCGATGCGTGCGTCGCATTGATCTCCACATGGTCATTGGTGCCGGTATGAGGGTACTTCTGTTGCGGCGCTGCAGAAGTTACCCAGATCGGGCATGTGTACGGGCAATGACGTGAGCAGGCAACCTTGTCTGTTTGCACCACTGATTCGTCGACAAGGGATTGTTGCTTGCCTATTGTGCAACCGCCTCAATGGCCTTTGCTTCGATTCGCCCCTGCACCTGTTCCCTGCCTCCCTCTTCTCCCCATTCCCCGTTGCCCTGCCAACGTGTGAGCAGGTCTACATGATGCTGCTGGGCACGACCGCGCTGTCGCTGCTCACCACGCCGCTCATCCTCATGCTGTGCATGCACTGGGTGCTGCCCAGCGCGTCTGCCGGCCTGGGGATGAGTCCAGGGGGGCCCAACGGCGTGAATGGCTACAAGGGCATGATGCACATGAGCGCCGACAAGGGGCTGAAGGAACGGGACCGGTAGGGCTCAACTGCCGCGATGCAGAATGGCTGGCACTCACCCCACTGGTGCGCATGGTTGACAGCGTGGGAGGTGTAGCGTGCTGTGCCCTTCCCTCCCTCTGGCGTCGTGGGCTATTGTGTTCGGGCGTGTGCGGGTGCTCGTGTGCTTGCATGTCGATTGCTGTGTATAGGCGAGTGCAGGGTGGGGGCATGAATACTGGCGTGAGAGGATGTGCAGTTTTCGAGCGACAGACGTGCGATCACGGTGCTTTGGAAGTGTTTGCGCTGACAGCTTTCACGCACCAAGTAGTTTTTTCTCTACCTCTGAGGCGCTTGCTGTACTGTTTTCTCACGCATGCAGCGCAGTGCAGCAGGGGGATTGGCACGACAATGCGCCTGCTTGAAGCATATTTTTATATGGCGGAGTGGTAGTGCTGGCTTGCCGAGCGTGTTGCGCTGATCGCTAGAACAATGGCCAGCTTGGGCTGTGACCTGCGGCCTATGCAGTCGTGCTAGTAGGTCACACCCCGATAGCTTGCGACTGCGTGTGTTTCCTCACTGCAATCCTGCCCTGCACATACATGGGATATGCCATTTTGGGGCGCACACCACGGCGCACACATGTTTTTTCTTTTGAGAGGTGCAATCTGGGCTGCCACTGCTTGCACGGTTGGTTGCAGCATACCAGCATCCCATGAACATTGGCTACAAGTGCTCGCAGCACACCGATGTCGCAGTGTGCAGCGATGGCATTGCACAGGAGTCCCGTTCCTGCTTGTATGCTGGGCGTACTTGCTCCCCTGGTGGGCGTGGCGCACTTAGCGCATGCTCGTTGCGTCGACCACTCATTTGTTCGTGTGTCTGGCTGTGCGTGTGCGCGCGTACGACCCCGGCTGCGCGTTGCCGTATGCATCTGTGCCTGCTCAGGTGGTCACACAAGATGGTCACCCCAACGCGCATGCACCAAACCACGCGCCAGGTGTCCTCTTCAGGCTCCGCGTCCAACGTAGGCCTGCGTGCTGTGGGCAGCGACGATGGCCTGTACTTGAGCATTCGGTGATAAGCTCCTGAGTGGCTGCAGTGGCCCTGTACGTTAGGACGGATGTGCGACAGCACTGCTGCTCAATGTCACCGTGCAGCCGATTCTTCCTAGCCCGTCGTGCTCTTTCCCCCTCATCCGCTGAAGCTCGCTGTGCCGGGCGCTTTGCTTTCCTGCCAGCAGCATCCCTCCCCCCTCCCCCAACCCTAACCCCAACGCAGCACTGTGCTTGGCCAAGTATTCCCTCCCCAAGCAGGCCTTGCCATGCAGACAGCTGTCTGGGGGAAGTCGCTCGTGCCATATCGCCCGCGCCTGCCCTGTTACCCCGCGTTGAGCTGCCCCACTGGGCGCCTTGAATAAGACAACATGCACCGCGGTCGCTGGCATGCCAGCTGATGCCCCTGCCTGCCTGCATTGGAAGCCTCTCTCTCTACAGGCATTCGGTGGGCGGGCAGGGCCCGACGAGTGCATGAACACATGCATGCATCTGCAGGCGGCATTCCCCGAGTAGAGTACCGTGCGTGTGCGTGATAGAGAGGGAGGGAGAGCATGCGTGCACGCCTGCCTGCCTGCTGCTGTTCCCCCGCCCTGCTGATTCAGTGGGAACCGCCAGCGCGCTGTTGCTGCGCATCTCCTGGCGCTGACGCGTTGTGCAATACCAACTGACACGTGATATCGCGCGGTGCGAAATACCCAATGCAAGCGCACACCGAACTCAACATTCTTGTAGCATACCACTAGAAGGTGCTCCAGTGCTTTTGCATGTTTTTGTGGGTCAGACCCACGTTGCTACAGGCCTGGCTTGCCACTCACAACTGACGGCGTGTCTGTGTCCCCGTTGCTACCGCTGACAAGCCCGGGAGTTATGTGCCGCATACGCACAGCCCGGCATCTGCCTATGCCACCTTGTATGTGTGGTGATTAAATGCTTTCCCAACTACCGGTAGCTCGCTGGGGCCTGCACTTACTTCATCCTTGTCCCGTGACCCCTGCTCCCCCTGCAAGGTCGTGGGACATGATTGATTGACTTTGCATCTGGTGGCCTCGCAGACCATTAGGGCATGATCGCATGCTCAAGCGTGTACTGCGCACTGTGAGTCACTCGCATGCATTACATGCATGAGAGTAATGCATGCGAGTGATGCGTGTCCCATCAGGCCCTCACACCAGCAGGCAGTCATGACTCATGACTCATGAATGCAGCAGGGAGGTCAGAGGGGGAGGAGAGATGTGTTTGAGGTCGTGAAGCCATGTGGCACGCGTTTGGAAGCGAGGTTGGATCGCCGGCGTGCAGCGCATTGTGGCGTGGTGCATTTGGAGCAAACATGATCAATATCGCATACGCCTGAACGACAGGTTGGGCTACTTGGGCACACACGGGAATGGAATGGGCCATGTGCAGTCCTGCCTGCCTTGATGGGCAAGGGTGGGGAGCATGAACAACATGCTTAGCTGTTTGCATGTGGAGTTGGTACCGTGTTGAATGATGCACCATGGTTGCTCACGTCGTTTGTATTCATGCTTGAAGAATCAAGAGACAAACGGGGCGGTGCATATGCAAGTGCATGCAGCAGGGAATGGGAGTATAGACAACGACGCAACACTGTATGCATGCTTCACAAACATCGCAACCGCCCGTGCAGGGTGAAAGGGGGAACGGGCGGGCGAGGCGCGCTTTGCGGTTGGTATGTGAGATGCAAGCAAGGCAGGTTAAGACTTCAGTCTCTGACTCCCGAGTCAGTGGCAATTCAATGGTGATGGTGGCACAAACATGCGCCCCACACAGTATCATGACCACCAAAAATGCCTGCTTGCAAAGATGTGACCAGCACCCAGCGGAGGCCGTTTACCTGACTGCTGGATTGAGGCAGCTCAGCAGCTGCAGGAGTTGAACTATGTGCAGTGTCTGTGTGATGCTCGGTGGCGAGGGCGGTGCACCCAGGAGTGTCGGCCAATCTGCCTTGAAGCAGGCACCAGAACCACAAGCCTGCACTGCACAGGCACATGCATGCACTCGTGTGGTGATGCCGTGCCCACGAGTGGCTTGCTAACTGCACCCGCGGCCTGTTTAGCGACCAGGCGAACCCGTGGGTGATGCCAGGAGCGGTTGGTGTATTCCCTGGCAGGAGCGTGCAACAAACGCCATCGCTTGCGTAATGGTGATGCCGACCAGGATGTCGGTGGAAAGCATCCAGCATCAGAATGGGAACGGGGTTGATGCTTGGCGACCCCTGCTGCGCAGAAGCAGCATGGAGCTGCAGTGATGCTTCAATCCTTCATGTAACAACTGTTCACCCACAGCCTTGATGGGGTGCATGGGAGTGGCAGCAATGCTGACACTGGTTAAGCCCACTGCCAGCCGAATGCAAGCCAGCAGCTGAACGCTGTACGGCAACGATCATCGAGGCACACTTGCATACTGCAGCTAGCATCCGGTTTTTTTGTTCAGCAATATTAGGCGCCTTTGCGTCATGACTCATCTAGGCATTACTGAGCGCTCAGCAAACAATCGCACGAGAAGCACTATGGCACCAACAACAGCTCGGCACCAACACCGATCGACGGGTGCACTTACTGGGTACGTCCGGCTGCTGGCTGTGGTAGCCTCATGCGCTTCCTCTAGAATCCTTCTGCCTCCAAATTGCCATGCTGACCCCTGCCAGCATTCCAGGCCTGCTTCCTGGCATGGCATCCTTCACCAGCTGCTGCCTGGCATGGGTATGTTGGGATCAGCAGGTACCTGAAAGGGCAGGTGATCAGCGCCTCTTCCAAACCTTTACCACAGCAGAGCTTTGTGGACGTTGACAGTTCCTGAGCTGCGTGTCTGCCGGTGCTTTAGCCGAACGGGAGCTCCTCGTTGCCGCGGCCCCAATGTTGGCCAGGACACAGTTCCGCAGTGGCAGCAGCCTTGGTCGCGTGACCTCTCGCCAAGGGGTGCGGTGAGCGTTGTCAATCGTTTGTGCAACAGTTGAAGCGCACAACCTTTTGTGCCCCTCGCTCGTCAGCCGGTATGGCGTGGCGCGGTGCAAGCCTTTCAATTGGTGTAGAACTTGCAAGAGTATAATGGTGGTTTGTGACGAACAGGCCCGCTCTTGTGTTCTACAAACGCTTGGTCACTGCCAACTCAACTCAGACTACTGAGGTGGGGCCTTTGTGCTGGTGGAAGGTTGCTTGCACTGTGGCAGAGGCTGCAACTAACGGGCAATCGAGTTGCATGACCATGCACGAAGGCCCTGAAAGCTGTCTGTTGTGCGGCACTGCAGGAAGCCAAGCCTGAGCCTAAGACCGTGGCAGAGAAGACCACAGAAAAGTATGGCTTGGAAGCTGGGCTGTTCACGGTAAGGTTTCGTTGTTTGGTCGCTGCGCCACGGATAACATCCGGAACCTTTTGGCGTGTAAAGGCTGGGCTTACCATCAGGTTATGTCAAACTTCCGCACAGGCTTTGACTTCGAAGGATGAGACTGGCGTGAGCAAAACAGACCAGGCAAAGCAGCTCCTGACACAATACGGGTCAGCCTACTTAATAACCTCTATCAGCTTGGCCATCATCTCGTTCGCGGTGTGCTATGCTGCAGTCACTTCAGGTATGTTGTTGGATTGCAGCACGTTCTATCTTGGTCCCTTGCCTTTGTGCCATTGGCAGTCCCTAGCGTGCTGACCGTGCAGTGCGTGCCTGGTGGTGCTCGCGCAGGCGTCGATATTGCCGCTCTGCTCTCTCAGTTCGGCCTCCAAGTTAACAGCACCAACGAGACCGTAGGAACGTTTGCAATTGCGTATGCAGCGCATAAGGCGCTGTCCCCAGTGCGGTTTCCACCGACGGTTGCACTCACTCCCCTTGTGGCTAAGGCGCTAGGCAAGAAGCCGCAAGAGACCAACAGCAATTAACCAGCCTGGTTGGACTGTTTGCAGCGAGTGTCTAGCACAAGCGAGTGTTAGAGGCCGCCCCAGCCAATCCCGTCTTCTGCCCTTGGAACTTAGGGCCCTTTTCACATGGGGAACGTGAACAACTTTATGTCATGCCGCACTGTATGTGAGCCCAGCCTGCCCGTGACGCTATATACTTGACAACTATGTGCCTTGTTAACGCGGCTGTGAGGGGACATACCCGTCCACATGCAACCCCGCACGCATTGCTGCAAGCAACACACACACCTCAGTCTGTGTGTTGACGAGAACTGTGCCTCCTTATATAACATGTGATGAACACTTTTGCATTCGAACCAGACTTGCCTAACATGCGCGACCGTGTTTACTGGTCCTGGCTGCTCCATGCCAAGTGCACAAGCCACCGCTGCTTCTGCAATCAAAGCGGAAAGAAAAGCATGTGTTGCCTGTGGTGAATACTGTAAATAGCTATCGAGTGGCTGCTTTTGGAGTCAGTAACTATCTTTGGCATTAGTCGCATTAGCCTGGCTGCAATTGTGTGGTCCTGAGCCACAGGCTTGCCCTGCACATCTCTCGCACATAAGCGGACCAGTGCTCCGTTGTCAGGTACATTCACCACGTCAAAGGCACACCGTTCCGCTCATCTTTGTGAAGCACGCACACTCTGTTACACGAACGCTTGCGCCTTTCACATCTTTGCGAAGCCAGCCTTGCCAAGATGATGAGCCTCAAGCCACAGGCCCTGTCCTCCAAGAGCGCCCGTCGCGCTTTTGCGCGTAACGCTGAGACGCTGCGTTCACAGCTGCTGAACGTCCCCAAGCGCCCGGTGAACACCAAGGCGTCCGCCACACAGATCGTGAGTCTTGGCCAGTGCATATGATGGGGGAGTGGTGCGTACGTGGAGTACTGTGGTGTGTGGCACCAGCCTTCTCAGGCTTGAAGCCTGACAGCTTGTCGTCTTGTCCATTACTTGTTACACGCTTACAGCTTGCTGGACATGCTGTGCTTCCAGCGCGCGGGAGGTTCCCCGGGGTTGTCCAATCATGTGCGCGTGTGTATGTACACATGTGGACAAGCTCAGCCTCTGTCAGCCTGTGTCAGTATCTGATAGCAAGTCTGTATGGAAGCTTGGCGCTGAACGCAGGCTTGCAGTTGGGTGTCGCATCACTGTGTTTGTGTGCGCTGCACCCTCCCCTCACTGGCCTGCAGAGCAAGGACCTGGCGTCTGAGCTAGTGCAGAAGCTGCCAGCTGCTGCCCTGGCCTCTTTGTTGAGCATCTCCCAGGCCAACGTTGCTTTGGCAGCTGATGCTTACCAGCCTGCCCCGGAGGTCACCACCGCCCCTGCCCCTGCGCAGGTATGTGTGGTTGCAGTTGAACCGGGGCTGCAACTAGTGGAAAATATGACTGTTGCACAGCTGTGTGCATATGTTAAACGGCTTTGGTATGGCTGGCCAGCGTCTGTGGGTGGGGCACTGCAGCTTGAAAGCAAATATGGGCAGGTCCAATCACGCAGTACTGACGGGAAGCGGGAGGCATCCATTAAGCCTCGTGTGGGAGGCTGGACTACAGCATGTTTCTGTTGCTGGGGTGCCTTGGACCTTGTATATGATGTTTTAGCTGTTTCTCCGGCAGGTCCAGGTTCATTGCAGCTTGGGACCACTGCGTGATGTGGTCAGCGCACCCGCTGGTGCCTGCTGCCGAAACGCCAAAAACACAAACCGTGCCTGCGTCCACAGCAACGGTTTCCAGCGTGCAGGGACTGGTTAGGCAGGGTCAAGGGTGCGCCCAAGCAGTCGGTGCAAAGCAGCTGAACTGATCGCCTGCATGCTAAACGCGTGCGCAACATGCCTTGCGCAGGTCCAGAGCCTTACTTTCACGAGCGGCGCTCCCTTGACTGCCCCGGAGGTGAAGTCTGAGTACCAGCTGCCTGAGGGTACGCAGTGGCGCTACTCTGACTTTGTCGGCGCTGTTGAGTCCGGCAAGGTTGAACGCGTGCGCTTCTCCAAGGATGGCTCACAGCTGCAGCTGACGGCCGTCGACGGGCGCCGTGCCACCGTTGTGCTGCCCAACGACCCTGACCTGGTCGACATCCTGGCGAAGAATGGTGTGGACATCAGCGTGTCCGAGGGTGACCAGCAAGGCAACTACGTTGCCCTGCTGGGCAACATCCTCTTCCCGCTGATCGCTTTCGGCGGTCTGTTCTTCCTGTTCCGCCGTGGCCAGAACGGCCAGGGTGGCGGTGGCCCTATGGGCCCTATGGGTGGTGCTATGGACTTTGGCCGTTCCAAGTCGAAGTTCCAGGAGGTGCCCGAGACCGGCGTGACCTTCGATGACGTGGCGGTGAGCTTGCGTGTGTGGATGTATTGTCCTTTTGCTGAATATCTGCGGGGTGAGGGGCATTGATGCATCTTTCTCTGCGTTGGGCGAGGCTTGATTCGCATGCGCAGCTGTAGTGGGAGCCTGTGCTGCAGCACACCTCCATGCTGTGGGTTGCTCATGCTTGTGTGCACATGCGAGGTCGTGCATGCATAACACCTGCCCCCACCCACCTTGCTTCCCGTGGCAGTCTTGTTACAAGCCCCTTCACGCGCCCAACGCAGTCTGCGTGCGTGGATGCATCATCACTCACAGGCAGCAATACCAGGTGCCGCTGTGGCATGCAGCACGTGCCTGCCAGCTGCCCGCCTAACAAGTTCGTGTGCGCTCGTGAATGCGTGCGTGTGTGATATGTACAGGGCTGCGACGGTGCCAAGCTGGAGCTCCAGGAGGTGGTTGATTTCCTGAAGAACCCCGACAAGTACACTGCGCTGGGCGCCAAGATCCCCAAGGGCGCGCTGCTGGTGGGCCCCCCGGGTACCGGCAAGACGCTGCTGGCCAAGGCGGTGGCCGGCGAGGCTGGCGTGCCGTTCTTCTCCTGCGCCGCGTCTGAGTTCGTGGAGGTATTTGTGGGCGTGGGCGCCTCGCGTGTGCGCGACCTGTTCGAGAAGGCCAAGTCCAAGGCGCCCTGCATTGTGTTCATTGATGAGATTGATGCGGTCGGCCGCCAGCGTGGCGCCGGCATGGGCGGCGGCAACGACGAGCGTGAGCAGGTGAGCGGAGCGCCCCCTGCTGGCTGCCCCCACCTCTCCCCCTCCCCCTCCCCCTCTTTTGCACGAGCACCCGCACACCCCACCCCTTGTTCACACAATGCATGCTGGTGAAACATGCACGGCTTTCTCTGTCTCCGTACACCCAAGTTTGCCCTCGCAAGTGCGTCCAGTTGAGCAAGGGCAACAAAACCCGATAGCCGTGTACTGACCATGTGGTTGTTCATGCTTGTTTGTGGCGCCCCACAGACCATCAACCAGCTGCTGACAGAGATGGACGGCTTTGAGGGCAACACCGGCGTCATCGTGCTGGCCGCCACCAACAGGCCTGACGTGCTGGACCAGGCGCTGCTGCGCCCCGGCCGCTTCGATCGCCAGGTCACCGTTGACAGGCCTGACGTGCAGGGCCGCGTGTCCATCCTCAAGGTGCACTCCCGCGGCAAGGCCCTGGGTAAGGACGTTGACCTGGACAAGATTGCTCGCCGCACGCCCGGCTTCACCGGCGCCGACCTGCAGAACCTCATGAACGAGGCGGCCATCCTGGCGGCGCGGCGCAACCTGAAGGAGATCTCCAAGGAGGAGATCGCGGACGCGCTGGAGCGCATCATCGCCGGGCCCGAGAAGAAGGGCGCTGTCATGAGCGACAAGA
>BDDA01000002.1:230010-240977 GCA_001662385.1 Chlamydomonas asymmetrica | reverse complement strand
CGCGGGGGGGGGGGGGGAGGAGTGGTTGTTATGCTCTGATCGGGAAAGCGGATGGGTGCATGCATGACGCCTGCATGTGGTGTGCTTTTCGGATTGCACTGCACTACTGTTCCTGATGACTCGCAGTTCTTGCTGCATGTGTTTGCTCTGATGGGTATGTGGTGTGTTGTAAGTGCAGCTGCGAATGTTTGGTGCCGCCCGCTTACCATTTGCATGCACTGACGCCAGGCTTTGTGTCACCTGTGCGCAGGCCGGTCACGCGCTGGTGGGCGCGCTCATGCCCGAGTACGACGCCGTCTCCAAGATCTCCATCGTGCCCCGCGGCAACGCGGGCGGCCTGACATTCTTCGCGCCCAGCGAGGAGCGCCTGGAGTCCGGCCTGTATAGCCGCACCTACCTCGAGAACCAGATGGCGGTGGCGCTGGGCGGCCGCATTGCCGAGGAGCTGATTTTCGGCGAGAACGACATCACCACGGGCGCCTCGGGCGACTTCCAGCAGGTGACCCGCATCGCGCGCCTGATGATCACGCAGCTGGGCCTGAGCAAGAAGCTGGGCCAGGTGGCGTGGTCTTCGTCGGGCGGCAACACCTTCCTGGGAGGCCAGGTGGCGCAGCCGAGCGACTTCTCCGCCAAGACGGCGGCTGACATTGACTCTGAGGTCAAGGACCTGGTGGAGCGCGCGTACAGGTGAGGGAGGAGATGCTGGCAGCATAAAGATGCATGATGCAATTGATCATCATGCCACTCCTAAGAGTGGCCTACCATGGAGGCGGCTGGGAGGGATGTGAGTTGGGTGAGCCGGAGACAGTGGCACATGTGTTTGAGCACGGCACGCGCTTGTGACCTGCATCGGGAATGTTGACGATCAGGCTTGACATGGACGCGGCCTGGATGCTTTGGACATGCTGGCGATTGAGAAGATGACTGCCCGATTGAGGCACTGGTGCCTGTGCGTCACTGCGTGCCCGGTGGCCTGGCGATTGCCAACATGCATGTCATTTACTGACATTGCTCTGTGGCTGCTTGTGTTGTCATGCAGGCGCGCCAAGGACCTGCTGACCGCCAACATCGACGTGCTGCACAAGATCGCGGCCATCCTGGTGGAGAAGGAGAACATTGACGGCGACGAGCTGCAGCAGATCGTGGCGGCCAGCCAGGCAGAGCAGTACCTGAAGAAGGATGCGCCCGGCATGTCCATCCCCTACCAGTACTAAGCAACAACCCACCCACAACCACACCACAAATGCCCCAGTGCAAGCCTGATCCTGGCGATAGCACGGAACTAGTGGCTGGTTCGCGTGTTATGGTGTTGTGAGGTAGTTGTTGCTTTGGTCTGGTAGAGCGTTGGATCCTTGCTTGGCGGGATGTAGGGCATCTGCCTGGGCCCTGGAAGCGCGCTGCTGGTGCTCCTGGCATGCGATTAGTCGTGGGCGGATTGCGACCCAATATGTGAAATTTGCCTCCCATGTTGCGTGAACTGCTGCACACCCCCGCCTGCACCTGCACATCGCGCCGTTTCATAACACGGGCCTCAACAACCCTTCCGGGGCCTGCCACTTGCGCAGTTTGACTGTAGAGAGACATGAGAGAAGAGTGTGCTATTGATCACTGACAACTGCCGGGATCGACGCGCTGTGGCAAACGCCGGCGTGGCGGTGCCCTGCAGGGCGCATGTGCTTACTCGACATCGACCCACTGATGTGAATCCATATGGCACTGTACGCTTATTTAGCTGCAAGCATAGCACCTGCCAAATGCTGCAGCCAGTCACAGTTTGTTGTTGTTTTGGTGGTTTCCAGTGTGTAAAGTACTTGCCGAGCTCGCTGCTGCTGCTGCTGCATGCTCAAATTGTTCGTGTGTTTGCTTTTGCGCGTTGGTCTCACCACACCAACCGCATGCTGCATTTTGACGAGCGAGTGACGCATCGCTTGCATGGCATAACCCCACTATAGGTAGCTGCCTTGCTGCCGGGGTACCAAACTATTCATTTTTGGCGTTTTGTATGCTGAACCTGTAACCGGCGATCCTGCAAGTGGACCACTGTGTGGATGCTGTGGGCAAGGAGTCGGTGTGAATAGCGAGAGAGAGAGGGAGATGACATCACCCGGACCATAACAGCCAGAGGCTCAGGCCAGGATAGTGCGCATGTTGCCATGATGCATGCATGTGAAGGGTTCAGCACATGCTACAGGCTGCAGAGCGCTTGAGGCATGCTGCCAACTGAAGCACAACTGGTCAGCACCCAGCTTGGCAAGGATAGGTGATGAACGGCTGAGACAATCCGAATGCAGCCGGGCACACAGGCTCGGATGATGATGCGTTTCGTGACCCTGGTCCCTTCAAGTATGCAGACTGATTGAGGAGTGTTGTTATGCCTGCATGTTTGGTTCGTGTTTTTGCAGCGGAAGTCCAGGTCAGCATACTTGCCTGCTGTCCTGAATTCTAGTGCCTGAACCACGCGCATTGAGTTGCTACGGGCTGAGGACATTGCGCGTCACAGTGTACCGCATAGCAGAGCGCATACACACACATGGCTGCAGGCTGCCGCCACTGCTGTGCATGCCAACATCCATCCTGCATTTTGATGTGCAGATGAAAGCTGCCATGCACACCACACACCCTGAAGTTCTCAGCGCTTCGGCGTTAGCACCAGGCAACCTCACACATGCACCTCAGCCCCCCCACAACACCTCCAGAAGAATCTGAACAGTGCATCAAGCGTTCCCAAAGGCCCTGCAGGACTGGGACCCCCGACAGGCTCACCGCCCGGCCGCACAGACTGCGCCAACACAGACAACATCCCACACTGCTGCACGACGTGCTTGCACCCTGCTCAACGAGTCCAGTGCTGTACTGGCAACGTGCCGCAGCGTGACAGGGCTGGCAGGTCAACGTGGCGACGGGTAAGACCGAGCGCAGCCACAGCGCTTGCTCTCTACCGTTTGCCAGCCACAGGAGCTGCAGGCTGCAGGCTGCATGGGCAGCAGCGGAAGGGTTCCCAAGCGCAGGATCTTCCTGTGCCAGCTGTGTAGATGCACGTGTCCTCACACAAGCGCATGCCCATTGGCACCTTCAAGGTCAAGCTGCAATAAACCACACCGCACGCCTTGCACGCAGGACCATACCATGGGTCTCATGTTCATCACAGCAGGACCATACATACCATGTGGGCCTCAGGCCCACCACAGCCGTTGAGAGGGAGGCTACACAGACGCAGCTGTGGCACGGAGGCGGGCTTGCTGCTCCCTCCGTCCCCAGGCCGCACACCCGCACACGGGCATCTGTTGTGTACTGCACTCAGGTCCGTCCGAGGGATGTGGCATTCTAGTCCCGCCAGGGGCTGGTTCGCTAGCTGCTGCCTGGGATGGCTGCTGCCTGCGCCAGGAGCACATGCAGGGCGTCTGCATGGCGCACACGACTCATCCTACCTGCCAGCCTGCAGTGTGATGTCAGGGCTGCAACAGTGCGATAGCAATCAGCAAGCGCGCAGACGCATACGTGCATGCTGGATTTTTCCTTGTGCACAGGATGGCCTTTGCTGTGTCTTCCTGCCACGTCCATTCCCCCACACAGCAGAACGCGTCCCTGTGTGCCCCGCTGCCCAGTCAGGGTTGATGCGAGCGTTGCTGCGCTGTAGCAACGAGGTGTGTCCAATGCACTGCTGCCCATGTGCAACTCGTTGGACGGCCACGCCAGGCAGCAGGCAGGCAGGCAGGCGTATGCCACCACCACTGCCCGTCAGGCCGATGGTGCACTGACTGCACTCCCGGAAGTGCCGCACGCGACTTGCGCATCCGGCCCATTGCACATACACGCTGACTTTGGGGCCCCTCATTGCATATTCCTGACGACCCAAGCACAACCTGTCGCTGCCTGCCATGTTTGCAGTACTCTACAGTGCACTGCACTTGTTAACTTTGCCCGGCAGTTTTGCCTAGGGATGTTTGGGACCGACAGCGCCCTGTCATCTTGTGTGCGTGGGTGTCGTGGGCGTTGCGGCAAACTGTGTGTGTACTGTGTGTTAAGAGTTATTTGCTTCACGTGGGGCCATGCAGTGTACTGTCTGTGGGGTCATGCATGGAGCATGCGAGTGAGGATAGGAACTGCACCTGGCACTGGCGAGGTGTCTGGGCTGGGTGCGTGGGCTGGGTGTGGGGCAAACTTGTGGATGTGTGTGTGTGTGTTCAAGTGAATTTACTTCCCGTTGGGCCATGCAGTATGCTTTCCGTGGGGCCGTGCAGTGTGCTTGTATGTGTGCTTATGCGTGGTAGTGGGAACTGCACCTGAGGGTGGCGAGGTGTCTGGGCTGCGCTGACGGCTGGCGTAAAGGGAACAGCGGTCTGATGCTCTGAGTCGGTGGCTGTAGTAAAAGCGGTCTGTGAGTGAAGTGTGTTAAAAATGTCTGTGCTGCTCCAGCGGTGCTGCTGCTGCTGCTGATTAGCGCGTAACGCGCAAGGGCGTGTGTGTGTGTGTGTAGCGCGCAATGCGTGATGGCGTCGCGTCCCTGCATGGATGCCGCCTCGTGTTCGGCTGATCCATGCTGGCATGCTCGAATGCCACGCAGCAACACCGTTGCACACCACACAGCAGGTTACCCACTTGCATGAAGCACAGTAGGGATCATGTGGCACACATAGCACAGGCGGGCAGCAGCGGCGAGCGCGGTGGTGTCCGCCTTGCTTCCTAGCAGGACGATTGAACTTGCTGCAGCCTTCAGTGTCGAGCACCGGAGCCAATCAATCAATTGCAGTGGGTGCACTGACGAAAATTGGAGTCTGGTCGGCAAAACAGAGGGTGCCTTTATCTCCTTGTGCCCAAGCACTGGCAATAGCTGCATGCCTGACAGGGTCAGTGGTTGCATGGAACTTTGCGGTGAACGGGTCACGCAAACGTTTTGGCGGGACCACTAGCATTGTTCAGGTGCAGTCAGAGGAGGTGGTGCTTGCTGCATACAAGCAGATATAAGACATGGCTTCGTGCTGTGCTCAGGAGGGCTTTCTCAGCTTGGCAGGCGTGCTGGCTGTGACGCGACCTGGTCAATCCAGGACCCTGCGTCGTCATCCAATACAAAGGCAGCGGCAGGGGCGTTTGCTGACATAGTCATCAATGTGTCAGCAGGTCAGCAGGTCGAGCAGCAGTGCAGGTCCAGATGCAACAAGCGAAGACCGTGGTGTGCTGCATGCATCTTGATTTGAAAACACGTTGCGAGTTGATTCGCTGCGCAGCATAGTCGCCAACAGACCCAGCAAGGTGCTGAAGCTTAGAGTTCCTAGCCATGACTTCACCTTGACGGCAGCCACTGCCTGGGCTTCGAATGGGGGTTTTGTCAGGACAGTCGGATGCAGAGCGGTCAGGCAAGGTGAAATCACTGCAGCAGCAAGTGTGGAGGAGAGCGCTGCTAACCAGTGCTGGCAGTGTAAGCCAGGGTTGGTCGAGCCAGGGTTGGTCGAGAAAAGTAAGCCAAAGCCATGTGTGATGTACCTCAAAAAGTGCACCTGGACATAGTTGGAGGCCAAGGGCATGTGCGAGACGTTCCAGGACGCCTGACGGTGACTACTTGACACCTGCACTGTGTGTGGGTGCACGTTGAGCTTGACATAATCTGTGGGTGGGCTGTGACCTGCCACGAACACGGTGTGCATGGCACGCCGTCGCGGTGCCGACAGGCGCAGGCTGAAGGAGGCAAGTCATAAGGAATTGAGCTCCAGGTATGCTAGACAGCTGTGACAGGTTTGCTGGTCATTTAAGCTGGTTGTCGCCTTGTGGTATATCCTTTGGCAAAACTTTGTTATCATATCCACGCTTGCGTGCACTGTGCTGTGTGCACAGCTGACTATGCACTCCTTGCTACACATAAACACATGGGCAGGCATGAGGTTCTGGAACCATTGTATGTAGGTTGTAGTTTGTCTGTTGCGGTCGGTCAGCATCCTGGAACACAACGGGTGGTGCGTTGTAGCACTACAGGCTCTCACTTTTCAGCGGCGTGGGGCTTTTCCGGAGGCAAGACCCCAGTTCACACAGGCCCAGCACTACTGAAACTCACGGTGTTCAGTACCACACACACAACAATCACCATGTGCGCAATTGCACCAGCAGAACCCCCACCCAACCACGCTGTCGTTAATGTTCACAAGCAAACTCGCAACAGCAGTACAGCCTCCTGCACGGTGGAGGTGTGTGCTGACCATCATACTTGTCCTTGAAAACGCACCTTGCATGTATGCAGCCGGGAAGGTCAATCACAGGATAGAGTGACGTGCTTTCACGCACCCGCTGCTTGCGCATGCGCAACTTGGCAGCCAGCAGGAGCACAGGGATAGCGGCCTGCACGCTTACGGACGGTGGTTTTCGCCACAGTAAATGCCCCTGGTCTACTTGACCTCCCGCCAGGGTTTACAGTGTGGTGAATACTGCCCCAACCCGCTGCACCTACCCAGCACCTACCCTGCTACGGTGGAGAGCCGGGACCGATATGCCATCTGGACAACCAAAGCACAACGTTCACGCTGCTGCGATGTTTCGCCTATTGAGGCCCACATGAGAAGGTGGCCGGCTCTTCCGGGGTCATGCACAGTCAGGACGCTCTCGTATGGCCGCCAAGTGGCATCACGTGCCCCTCAACGGCGTTCAAATAAACAAGCTCCAACCCTGGCAGTTGAAAACTCCAGCACAGCACAGCTTAACAGAAGCGGAACATAACACTGGGTGGTTGTTGTGCTCTCGCCACCCACCCGCACCCAACAGTATGTACGGGTGATGGACGTAGGCCCCGCAGGCAGTGCTAGCTCCCCGAAGCTGTGGTAGCGCGATACCAAACTCAGCAAACCTGCGAGTTGTAAGGTGACGTGTCGCCGGGACCTATGTCGCCCGTCAAATGTGGTTTGTTGAATTGAATAACACATCGGCACCAATTCCACGCACCCACCTCCGCTCTTCAAGCAAAACGTATATCAAATGTCCCGCGACTCATCGAAGCTTACCAACTCTAGGCTGAATATCAGCGCGTGCAGCCCGTAAGCCAGCAGATACCTCGCTCGCCTCTGAGACATCTCCAGGTTGTCACTTTTGAGCTGAAATACACCGCTCCCCTGTCCACACTATGGCTCGACGGGTACTAGCCCTAACACTCTTGAGTCTGCAGCTGGTGCATGGTGCAACAGCACCTGAGCTTCCACAGTTCATATGCTATGATTTTGCAACAGGCTTTTCGGAAAAGGTATGTGCTGCTGCGTGCATGTTGGTGGTTCCAACACGTGGTGTAACGATGCAGGAAATTGTACTTTGCTTTTTCTCACACGGGCCCCCCTTCTCTGTGCTTTTCCTGGGAAGTTCTGGTGTCTGGTCAGGCAGAACAGATGACCCAACGTTGTGGTTCCTCTCGGCCCTTGCTGGTGTGGTCCTGTGCCCGTGCATGTGTGTGCAGTGGCTTGACGAACAGGAGCGTGGGACGCTGCTCTATACCCCAGACTACGGTCCTGGCCAGGGCTACCTTCCTGGACACATTCGCGACTGGCCTCCTCATACCATTGTTTACTCCAAGCTCAATTATCTGCAGCTGTTCATTGACACAATCCTGCCGTACCTGGAACATCCCATAATACTGGTGCTTGCGGGTGCCGACGACACTCCTGCAGAGGAGAGGCTGCAGAAAGTTGCTTCCAAGGCATCCATGATATTCCTGACCAACACTCCTGGTGGAGGGGAGCACCTGGTCCCGCCACGCCGACCTCTGCCGGTGAGCGGGCAGACTGTGGCGAACGCATGCAGCGTCAGGGGAGCAATCAGTGCGCAGAAGCAGGGAAAAACAAACTACGAAGCCAAATTTGGGACTCTGAGCACGCAGTCTTGATAGGCAACATTGATGCGCAACCATTACGTGCTCGGTAATTAACGCGTTGTAACGTGCGTGCATGCGTTCTGTTGCGTTCTGCGCCTTTTGCTGTGCCCCTTTGGTTATAAACAAGATTGGGTATCCTGAGAAATACAGGTACAACGGCAGGCAGGACGTTTTTGCTGCCATGTTCCAGCGTACATTCCGCTCCAAGGAGGCGCTCTTCCAGGCCATGGTCCAGAAGGTCGACAAGGTCTACGTCCCGCCGTTCGCACCCACCACAGGCTTTCGCACCAAAGCTCGCCACCTGCTCAACTCCCCAGAGCTCAGCGAGTTCATTGTGCAGGGGCCCCAGGAGAAGACCACCCACATGGAGTATCTGGAGGCGCTGGGCAAGCACCGGTTCTGCCTGATGCTACGCGGCAACGGCATCGACGTACACCGCTTTTACGAGTGCATCCTGATGGGCAGTGTGCCCCTTTACGTCTCTGACGACGACCCTCCTGGTGTGTTCCAGGAGTTCGGAGCTAACTGGCTTATCAGCAACAGCACCGGCCTGCACCACACCATCGAGCGCCTGCTGAAGGTGAAGGTGTTTGAGCTATCGAACTGGGTGTGGGGCAACCGTTTGAAGCTTACATCAGCTTACTGGGCGGATACTGTGAGAGAGTTCCAGGCGAAACTGAGGTCCTCCCGGTAAGCTTAATCAAGCCCGCCTGAAGGTCACCTTGCCGGGACTCGCCAGGTCGGGGGTGGTGCCCGCCTTGGCTGCCCAGGGTAAGCTCTCAGCCCAGTGTGCTTGACTTTGAACGAACATACTCTGCCTTTGAGTTGCGCATTTATGCCCAGCACCTGCTTCGGAAGGGACGTGGTCGTGCGGAACACACCGTCCTCATTTTGGACCGTCGTGCCCGCAAGGAGGGCTTGGTCCGTAGCCGGGTGTAGAACCCTATGGCATGGTGCATGTCCCTCCTCAGCAGAGAGGTGCCAGATACATGCACGCATTGTGCCACGGCTAGCAGAGTTTTGGGTTTGAGCAGTCCGGCCTGTGAGCCTTCACACGCACCGCGCGCGTGCAACGGGCAAACCATCACCCACTAGGTAGCCCCTGATTAGTCGTTTCTCCTGATTTGTACGTAACAACCTGCACTGCCAGTGTTTCTGCCGCGCGCGCTGCACCACATGCCAAACCAGCCTAGTCTAGCAATAAGTGAAGGTGAACGCTACAGGCCCCTCACTGCTGTAGCCGCACCTGCTCCTAGCAACACACGCGGACTCACCTAAGAAACGCACGCCCTCCTATCATGGCCGTCGTTGGCGCTCTCTCAAGATGACGACCTTGCAACTTGGTACCTGCTGGTGTTGACATGGGTGACCTCGCGCCCCATGTGCCCCTTCCGCAACACAGCCGTGCGTGCACGGAGAAGCAACTTCAAGCAACGCTGCCCTGCGCCACCCTTACCTGCCCGACCCCTTCCCATGCAACTGTGTATGTGGCATGAGATGCGGCATGGACCTATCCATCCTTGGTAATCCACGGAGCGGCGGGCGGTCAATCCAGGGTTGAAACTCCTCCCTGACACATACATTCTGAATTTCTGATGGACTGGTAAATGCGTTTTTGATGCAGGAAGCAGGAAGCTTCATTTACTTGTCCTCGCTTGTGCTGTGAAGCTGTGTCTGCCTGCTTGTGCGTTGTTCTCTTGGTCGCCTTGCTGGCATGCGTTGCTGGGGCATGAACAATCATGTTTGCCGAGTGTTACCGTGCGCCATATCCCCCCCCCTCCCATGCATTGAGAGCAAGCATGTGCACGCATGCATAAATTCATCCTTGATATTAGCATATCGCTGGACGAGCGCGGATGGAACCGACTTGCTGAATGTAGGGCCAGCGGCGCTTGAAGTGCTTTAGAGTTTGTCGAAAGACCGGCAATCCTAGGTGACGCCGCGCCCTTTGGTATGTGACACTGAATTGAGGACGGCGGGAGTGTGTGAGTGATGCCCCACATGGGTTACGTACTTAAGATTGACACGAGCGCTGGTGCTGACGGTGTGCGCGGCAATGCTGCTGCTCGCTTAGCGATACCGCGGCTGGGCCCCTGCGCCACATATTCCTTACACATTACTGCTCCCCGTATTACTTACCCACATGCATTGCTGAGCCCTGTGTTTAAAATTACAATCACAGCCCATGTGGCGACTGCTAGCTGTGCCACACTAGCGATACGTCTGTGCCTGGTGGGACCCGCGTATCTCTGTGCATGGGTGAAACGGAGGCTGGACGAGCTTGTCGGCTTGCCGGATGCTGGTGTGGTCCTGCGGAGCGCCAGGTGCCTCCGTTGCAATGCCTCTTTACACGAATCATCACGTTGACGCTTGCTCTCATGGGCCCTGCTGCATGCCCTTGTATGGCCTACACAATCCTGCATGACTTCTGCATGGCGCTGACGCGGCACACCTGCCAGCTCACCTGTGTCTGTGGGAGCCAGCGCCTGCCTTGCCCCCGTGCATTTTGACCATCTCAGAGCGATAGATAGGGCCGCGCACGGTTTTTCAGATGCGCATGGGACCACGCATGCGCCATGCATGCATCCGCATGCATGGCGCATCCGGTCAGCATGCCCTGCCGCTTGATGCTGGCTGTGCTGAGCATGCTTTGTGCATAAGGCCCACACGTTTGCTGTTTGGCGGCATCCTTGCCGTGCCCGTCCCCGCGGTTCCACCTCCAAGCCCTGCCTGCGTGAGGAGCTTGCGGGGAACGAAGTGCTCTTCTTGTTGTTGCCCTGTTTTTTCGCACACATGCACCGCACTGGCGTTTTGCTTACGTATTGTTGATAAATGCACCATGCACAATTGAGTGTCTGAACTGCGGAGGTTTACAGAACCACCTAGCACCAAAACCTGCACCGCTTCGTACCTGGTATTTCCCTCAACACAATGCAGACACTGCCTTGAGAATGTCCAATTTTGTAGGTTCCTCTTAACACATCGGTGACGCTCTGTTGAGAGCCGTCAAGGTTCAGCGCACCAGCGCTGGTACAACTGCACTCTTTTTGCTGCACATTGCGTGTACGAATCACAATCAATCAACCATGCATAACGTCCTCCCACACCCTTGGTGAAGTTGAGTGCG
>BDDA01000002.1:202570-228980 GCA_001662385.1 Chlamydomonas asymmetrica | reverse complement strand
AAAAACCCCCCCCCCCCCCCCCCCCCCCCCACACACACACATCCTGTGTATAGTTTGTGTACATGTATGGACATGGCAGCAGCCACGTTTGGGCCGACCCCTTGTTACCCCAATCATGACCTTGTAAATCCTCACCCGAGTGCGAATGCTGCAGAGACCCTTCCAGCCAGTGTATCCGCCGTGCTTTGCACACATCTGCGCCATGCTGCGTTGCAACTGCACCTTCAGCTTGTGATGGCTCCGGGCCTTCCTGGTGGCCCTCATGGCAGCACAGTGCTGCCGCTTCAGCACAGCGTGATTCTTGGCACCAGCCGACTCCACCACCAGCGCTGACCTTGCCTGCTGGCCATACTCAGCACCCACGGTACTCAACCCACCACCCACGGTTGCAACGGCATCGCATGCGACGCAGATGACCACCACCGTCACTCGTCAGCGACAGGAAAACACCAATTGCACGCTCCCATCGCGTCAGCTGTACTGCCTGCAAAAAGCTCAGTGGGCAGTGCTACAGCACCACCCCAAAGTCCACGACGAACGAAGTCGTGTGTGCATGTGTGGGGCGTGACTCAGTGGGGGACAAGGGCCGTGGCGCTTCACACACAACAGCTATTGCTTGTAGTGCTGTGTACCGCACAGCCTGCACCCCACTACGATACACTCAGGCGCTGACTGTTGGCGCCAAGTTGTGCCAGGTGCCGCGCGCAGGTACGCACCTAGTGCACCTGTGCGGTGGTGCTTGCAGCGGTGATGGTGCCAGCTGTGGCGTGGTGTTGCTGCGCCTGGCATGCTGCCACTGCTGTGCTGCACGACCGCCTCATCAACCACGATGTGGGTGGCCCAGACAGTGGCGATCCGCCTGCCCCTTCCTGGTCTGGTGCATTGCCACACATACATCTATGACGCCATCATCATCCGAACACCGACTGGCGAGGTACAGGTCATTCACTGCTACATTTGCAATTCATCCGAGACCCTCAACCCTGCCGCTGTCATTTGTACAACGCCCTGTGCATTGCGCTGCCGACCCGCCGATTACACGCGACACACATACACGGTGCGCAGTGCTGCCCTGTGCCAATTACGTGCGTGAGCACCACGATCCGAGTCGCAAAACAACCTCTGCCTCTTGGAGCATTTCACGCAGCGCATGCATGCGTGCGGAGATTGAGACGGGGGTGTTTGGGACCTGCCGGACCGAGAACGGTCAGGCATGCATGGCCCCTGCATGCGCGGACGCCTCGTGTCAACAGGAGGCCTGCTGATGGGTGCACATCGGTCCATGCGGGGCAAGCACAGGCAGGCGCGGCGTGCCACTCACGGCGCGGCGGCGCACATGATACAGACACCCACGTCATCCAGGACCACTACCCCACAGCATCCCTTGTAGCACAGCCAGGTGCCGCTCACTCACCACTCACGCTGCTGCTGCGGCGCACACAATACGGACGCCCGCATCCTCGACAACCACCACCCCACATCGCCCCTGGCTGGCCCGCAACACGCAAGCCCGTACATGAGCATTTAGTCTTTTACGCATGCATGCCGCTGCCTACGCCACAGCACACGCGATCAGGAGGAAGGAGTAGGTACTTCCACAAGGAGGTGGGAGTTACGTTTGTACGTTATCGGTCCACGCTGTCCCAAACAACGGTTATCATGAACGAAAGACGCCAACCGGGCTTGCACTCACAGGCCTCGATCGTGCGCCGGTGAGAGCCGCGTGCAGGCACATTCGCTACAGTACGGTGCCCTGATGTGAGAAGCAGCAGTGCGATTGGCAATCCTTGCACTGTGAATCCAAGCACTGCGGATCTGGTCCTGGCACCATGTGTGCAGCGTGCATCTGGGTTGGGCAATGACCTGTGCACACCCTCAAGCGTGTGTGCTCACTCACGCACAACCGCCTGAATGCCGCCCTCGTCCTCGCCATCGTTCCACCAGTGGAGCTCCACCGCCCCCTGCTCCTGCTGCTGCCCCTGCTGCTGCTGATCAGCCTGCTGGCTGCTGCCGTTCTCACCCACCCTGCCGCTGCCAGCACCGCCGCCCTCACCCACAGTCCACATCCCTGACTCATCAGGCGACATCACCTCCATGGCCACATACGACGTCGCCAGCAGCCCGCAGCGCTTGAGCTCCGAAACCACCCCCGAGACCTGATACACGAACACTCCAGGGTCCTTGAGGGAGGCGAAGCAGTGCAGCTGCGCGCGGGGCAGGGCTTGGCCGGTGGCGGCGTGGATCAGGCGCGGGATGGGCTGCGGTCGGCCTACACAGCCCGCAGCCAGGCCGCAGTGGCGCAGCAGCGTCTCGGCTGCAGCGGCGGGCACCCCGATGAAGTTGTATTGGTAGGGCGTGGGGCCGATGCGCTTCGCAAACAGCAGCTGCCGACCGGACGGGAGGGTCCCATCTGCAGCCTGTGGCGCGGCTGGCGGTGCGGTGTTCGGCCCGTGAGACGCGATCCTGCTGCCTGATGCTGCTGCTGCTACCGTTGCGGCGACCGACGGAGCCATCACTGCTGGTGCCGCCGCTGCCTCACCTCGCGTCAACAGCCAACGTACAGCGGTTGCGCCGGCAGCGGCATCATTGCCTGGGGCAGCAGCAGCAGCAGCCATGTCGGCGGCCGCGCCGGCGCCGGCGCCGGCGGCCGCTGCGGCATCAGCAGGTGTCCACAGGATGTTGAGCGTGGGCGAGCGTGGGCTGAGGTAGATCTGCACACGGTCGCCGATACGCGCGCCCGCCAGCGGCTGCTGCGCGCGTCCCACCAGCCCTGTCAGGTTGAACCCAGCTTTTGGTGAGGTCTCATCACCCTCCACTCTATAGTACACTTTGATGTCACAGCGTACCCCGTCTGCCACAACGACAGGCGGTGCAGGGCGGTGGGAAGCCGCAGCAGCGCCCGCTGGTGAACGCGGCAAGCCACCCGCCGCTCCCAGTGGTGGTGGTGCTGCTGCTGCGCCACCTGACTGTGCAGCTACAGCCGCATCCCCCGCCGCCCGTCCCTGTACCACCCCGCCGCCATTGGCGTTGCTGCGGATCGCAGGCGGCGTGGCCTTGAGGATGCGGCACGTCACAACCGCCGCCGGGGCCAGGCTCGCTATCCTCCGCCGCTTCGGCTGCTGCAGCGGCCTGCGCGCCTGCAGGTGCCGCTGGCAGGCCGCCTTGTGCTCCGCCTGCCGCTGCCGCAGCCGCTGCTGGAACTGCGCTGGGCCCAGCCCTCCCGCGTGCTGAGCCATCAGCTCAGCTGCGCGCCTCTTCAAGCCGAACGTGGAGCCCACCACTCGCCGGTCGTCCACCAGTGTACCAAGGTCACCGGTAGTGTCTGCATCGCCCTGACCCACATCATTAGTCATGCCCACCTGACCCACATCAGCATGGACGACGGCGGTGGCAGGTTTGCGCTGCGATCGGCCATCACCAGCGTCCGCAGCTGGTGACACGCCACCCTCTGGATCTGCCGGACCTGCATGTTGGCGTGCGGATGCCGTCAGGGTGCCGTCAACGCGCGCAGTGTTCGCATGCGCCGCCCTCACCGCTGGGGTGCGCAGCGTGCCCGCTGCTGCAGCACTCACCCCAGGCCCCCCTGGCCTTGCCAGCAACTGCTGGGCTTTGGAACGTGCACTCGCAGAGGCGGCACCAGGCTCCGGAGCAGCAGCAGGTGGCGCGTCCTGCTGAGATGGCCCGGGCGCCTCCTGCATAGTGCTGGTAGCTGGTAGCGCGTTGACCAGGGCAGCGGGAACCCACATCAGGTTGAGGGAGCGGGAGCGCGGGTCGAGGAAGAGCTGTATGTGGTCATCCGCACAGCTGTGCTGGAAGGGCCGGTGGGCGCCCCGCGCGACCTGCAGGATGTACGAGGTGACCACCACGCTGTTGCTCCTGCGGCCAAACACCGCTCGCAGCTCGCACCTCACGCCCCGTGCCAGCGTCGCCACACGCAACGAGCCTCGCGCTATGGAGCCCACCGTTGCTGCAGCTGTGGACGGTGGGGCCCCACTGCCGGCGGCAGGCTCGGCTTTCAGGAATGTGCAGGTGACCGTGGCGAGGGGGGGGAGGTTCTTGACATTGTGGCGGGATCGGTGCGGCTGCCCCTCGCGCGCGACCCGGTGCTTGGCCAGCAGCTGCCGCCTGCGGCTCCTCATCTCCTCTGCGTTAAGTCCCTCCGCATGCTTCAGGATGGTCCGTGCATCTTCCGGCACGACGTAGAACTTTGCATTCGGCCCTGACATGGACTTCGTCAGCTCGCGGTCTAGCACCAGCTGACCCAGATCGGCTATCGTGGGGTGACCCACATGACCCACATCAGCGGTGGCTGATGTGGCGCCAGCCCTGCTGACCGGCGCCGCCTGCTGAGCGCCTGGCTCTTTGTGAGGTGCGCGGCTGCTGGTGTTGGCGCGTTTGGCAGCGCCTGTGATGGGCGGGGCAGCGGCTGCTGCGGTGGCTCTGACAGCAGCAGCGGAGGTAGCGGCGTCACGCTTGCGCTTCTTGGATAGAAGAGCTGTGGGAGGGGAGGCCGCAGGTGCTGCAACTCCAAGGGAAGCGTGCTGGCCACGCTGAGACCCTGAGGTGGGCGCTGACGCTGCGGCAACCGCCCTGGCGGGAGCAGCAGCAGCTGCGGCATCAGCGGGGACCCACACAATGTTGAGCGTGGGCGTGTGCGGGCTGAGGCAGATCTGCATGCGGTCGCCGGCACGCGCACCTGCCAACGGCTGATCTGAGCGCCCCAGCGCGCCCAACAGGTAGTAGTTGGCGCAGGGGATCCTCCCAGACCCATGCTTGAAGCTGACTTTCAGATCACATTGCACCCCATCGGCCAGCGTCACCAGCGGCTGGCCTGCGAATGCCGGTGCCGGCTGGCCTGCGAATGCCGGTGCCGGCTGCCCTGCTGGTGCTGTAGCTACTGCTGACGGCGGCCCGTTGCCTTCCGCAGTGATGCCATCCCGGCCGCCAGCGGCCTTCAAGAACCTGCAAGTGGCAGTGGCTACTGGCGGCAGGCTCGGCGGCTTTAAACGCTTCGTTTCCGGCTGCGCCAGTCGCCGCTTGTCGGCTGCCTGGCCCTGCGCCTTCAGCCTGTCGACACGCTTCTGAAACTGCACTGTGCTTGTGCCCTCCACATGCTGCGTGATGAACGCAGCAACGCTGGTGGGCAGCCACAGCCTGCGGATCCCCGCAGGAGTCAGCACCCGGTCGACCACCACCTGACCCAGATCGCCGGTTGCAGAGTTCTGACCCCTACCTGCATCCGGGGCCTGACCCACATCAGAGGTTGTGTGGCGGGCGTACTCTGTGCCTTCAGAAGCACCAGCAACAGCGTCCGAGGCAGGATGAGCCTCAAGTGGAGCTTGCGCCGGGCCGTCTGATGCCAGCCTGGGGACCTTAGCAGCGGGGGGCAGGGCGGCCCGCTCGTCATGTCTGCTGGCACCGTTACATGCAGGGACCCACAGGATGTTGAGCGTGGGCGTGTGCGGGCTGAGGTAGATCTGCACACGGTCACCGACACGCGCGCCCGCCAGCGGCTTATCTGAACGCCCCAGCGCGCCCAACAGGTAGCAAAAAGTGGTGGGAAGGCCCGCCTGGCCACGGCCAACGCTGACCTTCAAATCACATCGCACCCCATCGGCCAGCGTTACCAGTGGCAGGCCTGCGAACGTCGGTGCCGCCTGCCCTGGTGCTGCTGTTGCTGCTGCTGCCGGCGACCCGTTGCCTTCAGCAGTGCTGTTGTGCTGGCTGCCTGCAGCGGGCGAAGCGTTCAAGAACCTGCAAGTGGCGGTTGCCATTGGCGGCAGGCTCGGCGCCTTTGAACGCTTTTTCTCCGGCTGAGCCAGCCGCTGCTTGCAGGCGACGTGCCATTGCGCCTTCAACGCGTCGACGCGCTTCTGGAACTGCGCCGTGCTCGTCCCCTCCACATGGTGCACGATGGATGCTGCAACGGTGGGGGTAAGGTGCAGCTGGTTGAGTCCTGAAAAAGTCAGCACGCGGTCAACCACCAGCTGACCCAGATCCCTGGTTGCAGAGTTCTGACCCTCATCTGCATCTGGGGCCTGACCCACATCGGGGGTTGTGGCGCGGGCACCCTCGTTGCCTTGAGAAGCAGCAGCAACAGCATCCAAGGCAGGATAGACCTTAGGCGAAGCTTCTGCCGGGCCGTCTGACGCCAGCCGTGGGACCTTAGCAACGGGGGGGAGGACGGTGCGCTCGTCACGGCTGCTGGCACCGTCACCAGCAATCGACAAACCCGCAGCGTTTGGAGATTCCAGACGGCCGCTGCCGCGGCGGTCAGAACCATCGGGGTTGGGGAGGGAGGGATATCGGGCGCCGTCAGATGGCTCCTGCTTACGCTTGACGCCTTGCGGATGACTAGACAGCGGCGGAGGCATCAGTGATGGCGCCGCTGAAGTGCCGGTAGTTGGCGCCACAGCACTGTCAGGCCGCTGCTGCTGAAGCGGTATCTGGCGGTGCGGCACCCCCGCGCTGCCTTGGTGCATTAGGCCCTTGCTGCCACCACCCTGCTGAACATGGAGCGCTGTGCTGCCCTGTCCACCGCGGGCCGCATCAGGCTCGGCCTTGATGGCGGCAACGGCGCTTGGCCCTGCGGCACCCGACCCCGGCAAGCATGCCTGCTGGGTTGGCAGCAGAGGGGTGCTTGGAGTGCAAGGCACGCTGCCATCCGGGCACCTCGGGCGCTGCATCGCATCCATGTGAGCATCCTCGCCAGCCTGCTGCGCTTCCCTGCGCATGTCCCGATCTGGGTCTTTAGGAAGCTGCAACGGCGGCGGGCGGATGAAGTCAGAGGTTGGGTTGCTCAGTTTGTGCGGTATTGTGGCCGCAGCGCTGTTGTCTTGGGCGCCGGCGCTGGCAGCGGTTACGGGGGTGGCAGCGGCTTGCGGGGAGGCCTGGCCGCGCCTTCCGATGCCACCCTTGGCAAAGTTCAGGACACGCTTGCCAGCGGCAGATGGGCGCGCTGTATCCGAGCCCGTGGCGGTGTCAGCGGGGCGTACGACGTCAGAGGAGGTATGAGGCGCAGGCAAGCTAGACGGCCATGCAGCATGCATGGCCGTACCGCCGCTGCTGGTGGTCATCTGCTGATGAGGTGGTGCGCCGTACTCGACAAGCCCCGGTGGTGGCGCAATCATGCGGTCTTCACCGGCCCAGCAGTGGACCTGCGGGAGTGGCTGCCAGAGCGGCTGCGACTGGCTAGGCGGGGGGATCTGAGCGGAAAGCACACGGCACGGTGCCAAGCACAGCGACTGGTCAGACACCGGTGCATCATTGTCTTTCCACATCGCGCCGGCATGTAGACATGTAACAGCATCACGTCAACAATGGCATCAGGCAGACAGATGTCGAAGGCACGTTAGCATGCTGCGTGCCCCCAGGCTGCATGCATGCTGCGCTGCCCTTCTGCCACCCTGGCCCACTGGGTACCCTCACCAGGCTTGCCGGGGCGTAATGACCAATGACCGATGATAATTATCAATCATTGATGAGGCAATGAACATTGTTCAACAAATCCATCCATGATTTTGCATGTGGCACATCCATCCTGCACACGGCTGCCGCGCCTACCTGCTCATGCGGCACCAGTCCACCAGGTGCGAGTTGCGGCATGTGCGCTCCCACGCCCATGACCGCTGCCACCAATGCGTTGGACCCTGCTGAGTCGTTGGCAGGCACCAGCGCTGCGGACCCACCACCACCACCACCGGGCCCCGCCATCATCAGCGGATTGCAGCTCATGTCGATCGCAGCGGTGCTGTTGGCAGCAGCGCTTGCGCTCGGTCGCAGCCGAGGGTCCCTCCACGGTACCACGAACGCGTCTGGCTGCTGCGTCACCAGCGGCGCTGTGCTGTGCTGCGGCGCTGCAGCGCTGGGCTGCGGCGCTGCAGCGCTGGGCTGCGGCTGCGGCGGGCCACGCAGCTGCGCCAGCAGCTGGTTCAGATGCACCAGAGGAGAGATGTGGGGCTGGCTTGGTGGCGTGGGCTCCCGTCCTGGTGGTGGCGGCGGCGGCGGCAGCGCGCCAAGCACGAGGTATGGCGGCAGCGAGTCAAGCACGAGGTATGGCGGCAGATGCGGTGGTAGTTGCGGTGAAGGTGCTCGGCTCGTCGCTTGCAGGCTTGGTAGCATCAGAGGCTGATTTGTCCAGTGCAGTGACGCAGGGGGCGCAAGCTGCTCTGCAGGAGCCAGTTGTGGCGCGCTCCAACATGCGGTGGTAGCGGTGGGAACTCCATCGGGCCATGCTTGACAAGGATGCACTGGTGCCCAATAGGCCGGCTGCTGCCACTGCTGTTGTGGGCACTGGTACTGTTGATCTGGTGCAGGCAGCTGTGAGGACTGCCACGGGTGCTGCATACTGCGGGTTGTTCAAACTTGCCTGGCAGCGTTGCAGGCTGCTGCCGCCTTGGGAGGCGACAGCACAGAAGGCAACGGTGCTGCAGTGCCTGTGACCGGCGTGCTCCCCTGACTGAATGAGCTAGGTTTGGTGCGTTTAATGGAGGCCGTGCTCAGCCGTGTTGTGCTGGGCGTGTCCAGTGAGTCCAGCAGCCCGAGACGCCTTGCTGTGACGTGTTGCCTTACAACAGCGCAGAGCAGTGTCCTGACTGACCTGCATCAAGAAGCGAATACATGCACCCAAGCATAAAGCGACCGTTGTAGGGCGACAGTGCTGAACCTGGTACAACTTGCGGATCCTACCAAACGACGTGCGAGGCGCGTGACGTTTCAGGCGACCTGCAGCAGCAGCCGGTGCAGCTCATGCTCAGAGCACACAGCCCTGGCCCAAACGTTCGTCCAGACGGCAGGCGTGCACAACCACGCCCAATATAGAGCCCTGCTGGCTGGTGCTGGAGTGCTTTTAATAGTACGGAAAATGGCGGGAAATCGCCACCACCAGCGCCCTGACCTGCTGCTGGCAGGAAGCAGGGCAGTGCAGGGCCCTTCCAACTCTACACAGCGACTCGTTCGTGCTTTGCAGTGCACCTCCTCACCTCAGCGCTCCCTTGCGACAGGCGAAGGACGTCTCACGCGTTGACGACTGACCACCGCCAGTCTGGCGCAACGACAGCAGCAACGAGGGTGAGCACCGCTGCAGGTCACAAGCCCAGTTTAGCACAGCAGCAATGGGGAGCAGGACTCGCTAATGGTCACTGCTGGTTATCAGATACCTCGCTAGCTGCCTGGTGCACTGGCAATGTGATGAGCGTGGGGCTCCATGGGTCACCGATGGATCGTCAAGCGCCAACCCACGCGCATGCATGCTGCGATGCGTCATCTATCAGAGCACCACCCGCGACCAATCTAGCAGTGTGCAGGCTGTATGCAAGCACAGTAGTGCGGGACTGCGGGTATGGTGGTGAGGGCACGGTATGGTTGACTTCACATCACTTGGCCGATGAGGGCAGTGATCATGCAGTCGCATGAGGTGGACGGTCCTGGTAGTGCGTGTGTGTAATGCGAGCGCGGTTTGCCAAGCGCGCGTCTCAATGGCTGATCCAACCACGCCTAAACATGCGTGCCGCCGCCTTTCCTCTTACGCACGGTCTGCTCACCACCATTACCGGTACATACAACGTCAGCAGCTGCGGTTCATTGCTCACATCCGCTTTATGCACGGGCAACAACCGTGTGCTTATGCATGCTGTTTGTGCTTGCCGCTTCTATGGATAGGCCGGTCTGCCCATCCACACAACAATCATGTGTATGTGTGTGTTGGCGTGGATCATGCTGGCTCAGTGTGGCTGCCAGGTATGGTGGTCAGGGACGTGGATGCTAACAACAGCGTGGCAGCGTCTCTCAGCACGCCCCTACCGCCACTAAAAACGTGCCTTCTTTGAAACCCTCTCGAGGGCGGCCCTGGGCCTCCGGCTAGCTGGCCGAGTGTAAACAACAACAACAACAACAAATGCTTATCAGGCACAAGTACAAGCAAGCTCAAGGGATAAGGGAAGGTTCGTACAAGGCAGGCGCAGTACGGGCCCAGTACGGGCAACATAACAGTACCGTTGCTTGCTTGCCGTCAGCAGAATTCGTTGAGTTGCCGGGCAGCGCACTCATACCGCAAGGCACGGATGCACCTCGGAGATGCAAGCAAAACACGTAGCTACCCGCACACCTGTCATTTGCCTTGGCCGTGCGCATGTCATTCATGAGGGTGCATGCATGCATGTTGCTGGTGTGGAGTATGCGAGCAATAGACGCTGGTACCGCAAACCAGTGCATGCCCCCTCCCCCCCCCCTACCGCCCCCGTGGGACAAGGGCAGGGTCTTCATCGCTAGCACGTGACCCAGCACCACATGCGGCTGGCGCTGTTGGGCGTGGGCAGTGTGCGCAGGTGGTTGACATGAGCCCCGACCAGACAGCAATTCAGCAGGATCGAATACGGTACGGCTTTCTGACACAATGCAGGGGGCAGCGCAGGCAGAAACACGAGGAGGGGGCAGTGGGACATATTTACTTCCGCCAGCGCACGGGGCAGCACGGGCAGGGACGCCAGGAGAGGGCAGTCGTACATGTGCAGTTCCGCCAGCGCAGGGGGCAGCACGGGCATGGATGAGAGGAGGGGGCAGAAGGACACCCATAGATTCACCAGCACAGGGGGCAGCACGGGCAAAAACGCGAGGAGGGGGCAATTGGACACCTTTAATTCCACCAGCGCAGGAAGGCACGCGGGCAGCGCTGCGAGGAGGGGCCAGTCGGACACGTCCAGTTCTGCCAACGAACGGGGCAACGGGGGCAAGAGAGCAAAGAGGGGGCAGTCGTGCAAGGTCAGCTTCGTTAGCGCGGGGGGCAGCGTGGGCAAGGATGCGAGTAGGGGGCAGCCGGACACGCACAGTTCTGCCAACGCAGGGGGCAGCATGGGCAAGGATGCGAGGAGGGGGCAGCCGGACACGCATAATTGTGCCAGCGTCCGCGTGTGGTCCAAAGGGGGCAGAGATGTGAGGTGCGCTCTTGAGATGCGAAGTACGCTCAGAAAGGTGACGGCCGCTACTTCCGCCAGCGAGTGTGTTGACGGCAGCTCCACCTCCAGATGCGCCAGCCGGCTCAGCACAGACAGATCGCCTAGCGTGGTCAAGACGCCGTTGGCATTCAGCGACTGCGTGCGCGCAAGAGAGAGGCGGGGAGAGCAACGTTAGGAGCGTTCGGTGCAAAACAACTCAACGCCCCCATTTCCCGCCATTTCCATCCCCCTCCCATGCTCGCCGTGTTAGCCCACCTTCAGGCGCGCCATCAGTGCGGAGCTGTCGGGGTGGGCGGTCAGGTGGTCCATGAGGGAGAGCTGCGCGTCGTCCGGGTGGTGCATTCCGACACGCAGGGTCTCTAGCGATGGCATCTTGGCTGCAGGCAACGCTGCCATATACTCTGAGAACCGCAGCCGGCTCGTCACCGGCTTGACCTCCAGCAAGGCTGCAACCTTGCACCGCGGCAGCGCCCGTACATGTGCGCCCCGCACTGCCGTGCAGAGATTCCAGCAGTCCCTGCGGTCCAGCTCTTTCTCAAGGGGCTCCAGGGCCTGCACCAAGAGCTCAGCAACGGTGAGGGGCGCGCCTGCGTCATCGCTACCCACTTGGCAACCGGGCGGCAGCTCGGGCGCCTGCAAGGTAAAGGGTGTGAGCACGACAACGGCGCTGCCATGTTAGCGGTCGCGTAAGGGCAGGCGCACGCGGGTGTGCTTGCTTGCTGCGCTGCACTCACGCAGCAAGCGTGATGGCGGCAGTGTATGGGGAGGGGATAGATCAAGGGGGGTGAGGGACAGGCTAGGCAGGCGGGCGGGGGCAGCTGTGTGACTGGGTGCCACTGGGTGCCACTGACCACTGAAAGGGGTGTGACCACACACCTGCTGCCCGCACATGCCCATGCAGGGCTGCAGACGCCTCACCGTGTTATCGTCGGCGCACAATTCGCCGCCTGCCTTGACGCCTGGTCGAGCTTTGGTGCTCTCTTCGTCCATTGGACGATTCAGGAACGCGCTGGATGCTCCTGCGGGGCAGGCAAGTGAAGTGGCACACGAGGCGCGATATAATAAGGTCAAATTGGCACTTGAAAGAAACTACCGTGATGGCATATCTCAGCCCTTCACAGTAGAATGTTTCCGGGATGGCCAGGTTGTGGCATATGAGAACCGTAAAGAGCAGGCACCCCGCTGACTCGGCACTTATGTGGGAAATGCACTCAGGAGAGCACAAGAGAAGTAGGTGTCGCGAATGGCAGCCGGCAGAACCGCCCAGACACCTTGCATTATGTGCATGTACGCGTCATGCACGATTGCACATTGTTTCGTCCATGTGGCAGCTCGCAGCATGTACTCGAGTGCTAATCCAAGCACGCTGCAGCACCTGCATATACCTTGGTTGGGGCAGCAGGCTTGCGTTCTAAGCCGATATGCGCAGTGCACACACGGCAGCTGGAGCCGCTCACATGCGCATTTACTGCATATTACACACACCGCAGTTGACCCAACCACACTGACCTCCCCCTACTTAATGGTGGGTGAGGTCACCTGGCGTACAGTCACGTACCCAACCACTGCAGACAGCTAGACGCTGGCAGCAGCTTCCCATGTGCCTGTGCATGCCCCCTTGCGTTTGAATGCAAGCAGAATGCAACTGGGGCACAGGAAACGGCAACTCACTCGATTATTGTGTACACTCGGCCATGAACTGCATCAATCTGCCATGAACTGCATGTAGCATCGTGAAGGATGAAGCTCTGCCTGCCTGTGTGAGGTGAACGTAGGTCACCTATCCTGGCTGAAGGCGACCAGCACCCCCCCTTCCCGCCTCTCGACCCGTGTCACTTCTCCACACAGCGTGTCATCTCCCTCGAGTACTGCACAAAACGTTTGCGGTTTTGCGTGTCGTCCATGAGGGGTTCCTTTACAGCAGGCTTGGGGAGGCATGGTGCATTGCCCCCAGCGTGGAGGGAAGGTGTGACCCTGTCAGCATGTATGATCTCTTTCCCGCGGCCCAAGTGCGCAAGCGGTCAGCGCGATCCAACCCACAGTACGGCCATTCGTTACTTGTCAGCGTAAAGCAAGGCTTGATAACACAAACATGATCATATGAATTCGATACGATGCGATAGATACGATACGGTGCCTGGATGGTATTAATACGGTCCTGCAATACAATGTGGTTTCACCGCGTAGCCCGCACACAAGGGGATAGATGCACATGCAACCATGCTCATAGGCTTGCAGCACACCGCACATAATGCAATTTTTGAGGTGGTCAGTCTGTCAGCCAGAACCGTGCGGTGCGAGGTAAGAGACGTCTGGCAGCTTGCCAAGTTCAGTGAAAGCGGATGGCCCGTGATGTGTTTAAGCTGTTTTTCATGACATACAGTACCCCTAATACGATGGTATGATCAAACCTTGGCGTAAAGCAATGCGCCTCCCATGGTACTGTCGTGCATGGCATTGCGGTCACATCAGCATCAATCAGTATCCTAACATACGCCATGCAGTGTGAAGGGGCAACCCCTTGAGGCTTGAGCAAGCGCGATTCCAAAGCCCATCGCGAGCGTGCTATGCAGGAGTCTGCCTGCTGCCACCGCCGCGGACAACGGCATGCGTACGCACGCTCTACGAGTTCCGCAAGCACAAAAATCAATGAATGACCTCCGTTCCAGGCTGCCGGTAAACGCCAAGATGCAGAGAAAGCTTTCCACATCACACCAACCTCAAACCTCACTAGCTGCTGCCCTCAGCGCTTGTCGCTGCCTCGCCGTCTGCATGCAGGTACCTTTCACAGAACTCTCCCACTGTCATCGCATCACCGTGGTATGTCATGGGTATCGCCAGGTGCTTCTCCGTCAATGGGTGGCGTGGGTTATACCGCTCGAGCAACGGGCCCATTTTGGCGTCCTTGCCCAGCCCCGGCGTGTGGAGCAGCAGAGGAGTGGTTGTCATGCCGTACCGCCGATCCCTGAACTTCTCGATCTGTTCATCGTAGTACACGTCGGCTTTGGGGTCGTCGAATTCGCCAATCGTCACAAAGTCTGTGAAAACCTGGAAGATGCGGGCGTCCACATCCAGCTCGAGTCCGTAGCTGTTGCCCATGACCCACAAGCAGTGCTGCACGCATAAAGGGCCATGAACACACACACAAAAGTTACACACCCGTGACAAACCGGACGCCAGTCCAGTCCTCATCACTCCCACTAAGCTCTAGCCCGTTGTTAGATGTGTCGCTGTGCCGCGCGTGCCCACGAGTGCACACTGGCACTCCGGGCAGTGGGCTGGGGTCCCCTTCAGCTACGGTACCAATCACGATCCCCTATCAATTCCACGCCCCCTTTTGACCATGGTGTATTCTTGCTAAATGCATGGTGATACGTAGGTGGTTATGCGCTCACAGCTTCAGCGCAGGCCACTGGGTCAGCACAGACACCTTTTAACACAACAAAGGACAGATCCGCTTTCCGCAGCCACAAAGAGTTTGAGACGATCAGCCTGCCGCCTGTTCGCAGGATCTGCCAGTTCAGCGCAGACACATCACATGCAGTTGCCATGCACGTACGATTGTACGCGTGCGTATATGCTATTCCATGACCCGCAGGGATGCGGGAATTCCTCAACACACCCGCACCCCCACAACGTTTGGATGCTATGGTGACTGACACCAGCAGGCACTACATACCCACACACACAGGCCGAGTGTCAGCGCCCACCGCCCGCGCTCCTGGCCCGTCCAGCTCACGGACCCGTAAGCAGCTGAACCAAACTAACCCTTGACAACCTGGGCACTGGCACTAGCAACTTGAGCTAGGATGTGAACCGGTGTGTCCCAGGCGACCTGGCCGGAGTGTTTCTTCACGTTGCCCTCGCACCCACCGACCATCGTGCACCCCCCGCCCTCCCCCTGTGCACAGTTTTCTTTTCCAGCTTGCTAGTAAGCTGCAAAGCGGCTGAACTTAAGTGGGCCAACCCACGTGCAGGCACAAGCAGCAACTAGTCTAGTTTAGTCTACGCTTGACCTATCTACCGCCCCGTGAGGATGCGAGGCTGTGACAAGCATTTTGGGTGTGCGGTCGCAAGCAGGCCAGAACGGGGGCGGGTTCCTACGTTGCGTGGTGTGTGGCTATGTGGACACCACGTGACCTGAAGGTCACACCTTCAATCTGCTTCAATTCTGAGCTGGTGTAAGTGGTGTCGCAGTGGCAGCCCACGCGGCAGCCTAATTTGGATGCAAGGGCAGGAACCGTTTGCTGCATGTATGCAGGCCACATTTTACGATGCACAAGCACCTCTGTACTGTGTTATGTACGCGACTGGGTTAAAGTGCTCATGCTGCGTGTTGTGTTTGCTTACGTCTGGGCAGTGTTGACTCCTTTGGACACCAATGTTGCATGAGCATGTTGCAATGCAAGCATAGTGAGCCTCCGTCCCGGACGTGTCTGGCACCCATCCAGTCCACCTGGCTCAGCGCGCAGTCGCGCAGAGACATTACTCACCAGCCACGCTTGGTCGTCATAGAAGTCCGTGGCATTCAAACCTCGTATGCACACCTGAGGAACACGATTGTCTGGTGAAGGCCCTCTGTGTGCGGCTATTTCCACCAGGTCGGTATACATCTTGCGCATTGCGTGCACCTTCCCGATGATACCTCCAGAGTTGACACCGTGTCCCTTGGGCTCTGTAGACTCAGGCGACCTCAAGCTGCTGGCAAGCCTTTTTTCCCTGTGGAAGATAAACAGCAGCTGCAGTGTCACAGCCTGCACGGCACACATGGCCTACGCAGGAAGGTGGAAGGTTGAAGGTTGAACTACAAGCAAAGGAAGCATGCCTTGTGGAAGTGTATGTATGCTCACCAATCACACCAGTCGTCCGGCTTCAAATCGCCGAAAGCTGCATGCCTGCACATAGGACGGAGAAATACGAACCATGTCACACCTTGCACTCCTGCGATTCCCCATCCTGATTACATACAGACAGAACCTTGGTAGTTCAACAGCCGCACTTTCTTGAGCAGTTCTAAACAGCAAATGGCTGCATGCCCCGACTAAACTGCTGTGTGCACACTGAATTACCTACCGCCACACACACGCTGAACTACATACTGCTGAACAGCGTTTCCGCAGTTTCCTTACGGTGGCCAGCAGTTGCGCTCGGCAGAGAGAAGTATTGGCGCCTGTCCAAGGTATTCTTGGTATCCTTTGACGATTTCCTCCGCGCTGGATTGTATCAAGTAACTGCGAGCGAAGGCAGACGGCGACATGCGTCGAGGTGCATCAGATCCGAGAAATAGCATCAGCCTTAGGCGCAAAGTGCCAGTGTCAGGTTAGCCGCCCAGGTGCATGGCTCAAGGCCAGGCAGTACTCAAAGGTCTGCTTACTCGGTTGAATCAATGGCAAGAATCAGGTCATCGGGACCAAGAGAGCTGTGGTGACGGTGCATCCACGTAAGCACTGACTCGAACTTTTGAACATAGCCCCATATTAGCTTGTTCTCAGCTGACCCGCTGGGGCCTATCAAGTGCACGCTGATTCCATGGACTGCGCCGGAGCGCAGCGTGGTATGACAAACAGGTCCTCTGTCCAGCTCGCCGAACGAGTACCAGGGCGCTATCACGTGTAGGGCACCTTGTGTCGCACGGTACGCAAAGCAGATTGCGTAAAGTAGACAGCTCGCCAGGACTCGTGAACGCAGCATGTCGCCCATCGAGTCTGCAGAATTTGTGTAGGCAGAAGTTTCAGTCACACGACTCCTTGTTATTCGGTATTTCGATGTTGATGTTGTTTGGCATGTGTGAACCCAAGAAGCTTAACAAAGGGTCTACCCTACCAGTGACTCTTCTGCCAGTTTGGAATTTCCATTCTCAACCGCAGGTCACTGCAGTGCATTGGCCACCTCCACTGCCGACCTGGGACGAGTTCTGTATGCTAAACGCACATAATGAGCTGCCAGTATCGGGAGGTCATACCTAACGAAGCCTACTTGCGCACACTAGTAGTCGGCCGGGCTTGGGGAGCAACCTCTTTGAAGGACTCATACCTGATGCAGCGCTGTTCCGACCAAACCGTAACGATGCGTTCAGAAACAAACCACGCACTTCACGCGGACAACAGCAAGGTCGCAGATATCAACTTGGCTTACATATGGAATTATGGATGATGCAAAACCCGTCCCTTTCCTGGCGAGCATTAATTTGACCTGGACGAGTGGCCAGGCACTCCGAACGCTCCTTAAGGCTTGGCCGTTCTGGGTTCAGCAGAGCAGATTCATACACACAGTGAGCTGCACCACGGTTCGACCTGGACGTTTGCAAACACCGTCAATCAGCATTGTGTTCACGCTGGAGCTCCTGCCCATGTGGCCGCAGACCTGTGATCACCCCAGTTCTGCTGAAATTGAACAAAGTAGCCAGATACGGGACACGGCGCCAATCATGTACATCTCAGGAAGGGGTCTCCAAACCGCTGCAGTACCCACGAGGACTGGCGTGCGCATAGGGAAAGAGAGGCGAGGGGCAAACTGAGCGGCACACAAAGGGCCGCAGCCGAAACTGCTGGTGCTCCACCGCCTTGCCTAGAGGCATTGCTTGAGGTATTGCTTGAGGTATTGCTTGAGGAGGGGGAAAGCACGGCATGTAAGCGGAATCAGCGGATGCAAACCTGTTGTGGTGAAGGGCTGGTCTTGCCTTGTGGCCCAGGCTGTGGTCAGACGTGGCGTGCCCGGCTGCCACTTGCTTACGCACGCTGGAGCAGCGGTGGACGCAGCATGTATGCCTTCGCAGTGTTTTTGCCCCGACCCGACCCCCTGGTCTGACCGGTCGCAGCCGCGGCCTCCTCGGCCGGGCAGGGACGAGCGCGCAGCACGCCTTTGCATTGGTCAGCCCCTTCAGCCGCACGCTCCTCCCCCATTGAGCCCGCACCCGGCGCCGCAGCATGTTGGGTCCGGCTGTCGGTATGCCTCAACCTCTGGGTGGCACACCTGTCGTTGCTGGGCCTCCTCTCGACCCTTCGCCAGCGCATGCTGTGTGTTCAAGTGAATTTACTTCCCGTTGGGCCGTGCAGTATGCTTTCTGTGGGGCCGTGCAGTGTGCTTGTATGTGTGCTTATGCGTGATAGTGGGAACTGCACCTGAGGGTGGCGAGGTGTCTGGGCTGCGCTGACGGCTGACGCAAAGGGAACAGCGGTCTGATGCTCTGAGTCGATGGCTGTAGTAAAGGCGGTCTGTGAGTGAAAGTGTGATAAAAATGTCTGTGCTGCTCCAGCGGTGCTGCTGCCGAAGCTGATTAGCGCGTAACGCGCTGGGGCACCCCAGCCCGAGATGCATGCTGTGTGTGTGGCTTACTGGTCGCGCCTGTGGAAAGCACCTGTGTGGCTGGGTCTAATTACCTTCACGTCCTCGCGTACCGCCTGTCCTGCAGCGCTGCCTGGTGCGGCCATGACGGCTTTCTTGAGGAATGCTGCATCGCCTGCCAGTGCGGCTTGCCCCCTGTGTCCCGCTCCGGGCGGCCGCTCTCCGCGGCCGCTGGAGACGTACACTCACATATTCTTGGAAGGGTGCGGTGTGGTACAATCCGTGCGTGAGGGGTGGTGAAATTTCTAAGTCAACCAGCACCAAGTCACCAACCCAAAACCTCTGTAATGTGTTTAGAAGTAGAAATAGAAATGAACTACAAAGTGCTGCAGAACGCGTTTTTGGCAACATCCCTTGCGCTTGGCGGCACCATGTCCACAGCGCGACCCCGCGTGTCAACCCCAAACCTGTATGCAAGTACTAGCACTGAGCAGAGTCAATAGTGGCCCTTTCAGATGCATCAAACACTCTCCTGTTGCTGGCTGGGGGGCAGTAGCCAGCCCCACGCGGTGTGCTGGGGCATGGCCGAGGAGGTGCTTCAGCCCGGGCGTGACAACAACTGCACTGCTGCAGTGTTGGGATGTTTTCGCAACGTCTGAAAACCAGATCATGACTTCAGCAGCAAGGCTGAGCTTGACAGCAGTTGCGTTGGGCACAAAGTCAAACTTGCCGGCGTACGCAACCCAGCGCACAGTCGGTGCCTTTGCTTTACACAAGGGAGCATAAAACTGCATCAGCAGGACCCCCACAGCAATACAGTAACACAAAAGGAGTATTTGTTCTTGTGGTACCGATTCAGCGGTCCGCCAGCCACTGTAGGCAACTTGTAGGCGCTTTCGGTCAACAACGGCAAGTGACCTGTGCTTGAGGTGAGGATAGTTTGGAACCTACTCATTGCGGTTCATTCATTGAGATGTTCCTGCCCGCCTTTTAGGACTTAGGGTCGTTATGTGTAGGGCGAAGGTCTTGAATACACGGTTGACCAGAATGTCCGGGGTGCTCGAACCCCCACCGTGAAGGCGCAAGACCATAGCAAAGGCATAGCTCACAACTTGCACACGTCCTTCAAAACGGTTACTGATGCTTCTGCCCAGGGCTCGTACTTATGCACGGGTTTGGGGTTGACACGCGGGGTCGCGCTGCGGACAAGGTGCCGCCAAGCGCAAGGGATGTTGCCAAAAACGCTTTCCGCAGCGCTTTGTAGTTCATTTCTATTTCTACTTCTAAACACATTACAAAGGTTTTTGGGTTGGTGACTTGGTGCTGGTTGACTTAGAAATTTCACCACCCCTCACGCACGGATTGTACCACACCGCACCCTTCATGGAATGCTCAGCAAGCTACCACGGCACGCGGCCCCCAGATTCAGCGGCGGTGCTGGTGGCGGATGACTGCTGGCGGTCTTGGCCGGGTGCGCCAGAGGGCCCGAAGGCGGCCCTGTGGATGGCTCTGCGGCTCACGGTGCTGTTTGTCATCTGGTCGGCGCGCGTGGCCAAGCAACCGGAGCGGCAAACAGCTGCAGCAGCGGTGCGGTTATCCAGCGCCAGGCTGCGGGCCGAAATGCTCCTGCAGTTCAACCGCGCGCAGCTGCATGGGGACCTGGCCTTGAGCATCCCGCACCAGCTCTTGCGGGTGCATTATGATGGGCAGCCAACGGAGGACTCGTTCGTCCGGATGTGGGTCGACAGCGGCCCACATCCGGCCGCACACGCGCAGCGCCTTATCAGAACCAACCGGGGACGCTGCTGGACACCCTGCTCACGGCATCGCACCCAGTGCTCGCCCCTCCATAGCTGGGCATGCGTGCGGCTTTGGGGGTGTGCCGAGCGTTTTGGTTGCCAAGGGGCGCGGGCACTTGCTGCGCTGAGTGTGTCAGTCCTTGGCTGCCGCTCGGACCAGGGGGGATCTGACTCCCTGGTGCACCGTCTACGTCGCCCTGGGGGAGCCGGCTGCTGCTGTCTTTGTGTGTTGGGTTGCGATGGTGTGTGCCCTCGTCGTGTCCCCGCTTGCCGGTTGCAGTGTGGGGCTTCAGTGGTGGGTGGGTCAGTTGCGCTTGGTGAGAGCGGGCCGTGTTTGCAGCCGAAGGGTGTAATTGGCAGGCGCACGCACCGCGCTCGGGGGTAACCCTCCTCATTGCTGCCCTCCCACATACACATGCTCATGCGCTCTCCCCTCGCATTTTTGTGCGTGCCTTGCTTGCTTGCTGAGTTCCAATCTCTTCCTGCTGTCGCCCATGTGGGTCATGTGTACTGTATGTGTTGTCGAAGGTGCATCCACGTGACACCTGCACTGCTCAGTACTCAGGCATGCATGTGAAAGTGCCCATGTGAAAGTGGCCGAGCTGTCGGTCCTGGCGGCGCAGACAATGTGTTGGCTGATGGAGTGCCGGCCAACACGCTGGCGGTTCCTGCGAGGGGCACCGCCTCGCAGTGCAAGCGGTATGCGATGACCCTCTGCGGGCTACTTTGTGACAGCATTTTGCGACAGCATTTTGTGACAGAACGGCCCAGACACCTTGCATGTACCGATGTACGCGTCATGCACAATTGCACATCATTTTGTTCATGTGGCAGCTTGCAGCATACACTTGAGAGTTAATCCAGTTAATCCAAGCACGCTGCAGCAGCTGCATATACTGTGGCTGGAGCAGCAGGCTTGCATGCCAAGCCGATATGCGCACATGGGGGCCCAAGCGCACACAGGGCAGCTGGAGGTGCATACATGCGCAATACTGAACTGCCGTGTGTGTAATGTGCAGTGCAGTGCACATTACACACACGGCAGTTGACCCAACCGCGCTGACCTCCCCCTCATGGTGGGTGAGGCCACCTGGTGGACAGTCAAGCACCCACCCACTGCAGACGCTGCCAGCGCTGCCCATGTGCCTTTGAGAGGTCCCTTTGAGAGAGAGAGAGAGAAAGAGAGAGAGAGAGAGAGATGCTACACGGGGAGATATGGCCTGTGGCTCAGCCCCACACCCAGCAAGCCCGCTTGCGTTTGAAATGCACGCAGGTTGCAACTGGGGCAGAGGATACGGCAACTCAATCGGTCATGAACTGTGATTGCCAACTGTGTGAAGGAAGGGGTAACCCCACCAGCATGATCACTTTCCCGCGGCCCATGTGCGCAAGCGGATAGTGCAATCCAGCCCACAGTACTGCTATTGATCACTTGTAAGCTGCAAAAGATAATGCATCGCTCTGGGTACTGTCGTGCAAAGCATTGCGGTCACATCAGCATCCAACCAGTGTCCTAATAATACGCCATGCAGTGTGGGGCAGAGTGTGAAGGAGCAACCCCTTACGGCTTGAGCAAGCGTAAATCCAAAGCCCATCGCGATTGTGCTACCTACACAGGAGCCTGCTGCCACCGCTGACAACGGCATACGTACGCACGCTCTACGAGTTCTGCCAGGACAAAAATCAATGAATGACCTCCGTTCCAGGAACAATCCAGGAAGAAAGCAATGGACTTTTGATTGTGAAAGAAGGGGGGCCGGGGGCCGGGGAGGGGCTGCAGGCTTGTTGCAACCCCCTTGGAGCAAGGAGCTCCGCCTGCATGGCATCTTGCATTGCATCTTGCATGGCACCTCACGATACGCATGTAATCATGCAGCTTGAGCTTACTTTACTGCACAGCACACGGAACACTGAACAGGGAGGTTCTTCCCACCCAAGCACCACCTGCCAAACTCCCCCAAGTCTCAAGCCCACAGCACTGTCTCAATTAGCTTCCGGGCAAGCAGGGTCTGTGCCCTTTGGCTCTGCTGTGCACGCATGTCACTACATAATGCGCACGCTCTGCACATGCAAAGCACTCGAGGGGCGGTGAGACTGCGTTTGTTCGGTTGGCCAAGTACGGCGCATGCGCCTAAGAGTGTGCTACAGGATCAGGTTTGAAGCATTGCACTTGGCCAACACTGAAGGCAACTCTAAAACCAATCAGGCATGAAAGAAGCTCGCAAATACAACCAGGCCCAACGGCAGAAAGTCCATAGACTCAGCCCTTTGCGTTGTGCCCATGTCCAGTCCTGGCCTACTGGCTCTGATGGCAGTAACCTGGCTCCCGGTAATCACCAAGAGAGAAAAGAAAGCTCTCGACATCACACCATCCTCCAACCTCAACTAGCTGCCCTAATTGCTTGTCGCTGCTTTGCTGTCCGCATGCAGGTGTCCCTCACAAAATTCGCCCAACGTCATCGTATCGCCGTGGTACGTCATGGTCATCGCCAAGTGCTTCTCCGTCAAGGGATGATGTGGGTTGTACCGCTCGAGCAGCGGGCCCATCTTGGCCATCTTGGCGAGCCCCGGCGTGTGGAGCAGCGGGGGAGTGGTGGTCATGCCGTACCGCCGATCTCTGAACTTCTGGATCTGCTCATCGTAGTACACGTCGGCTTTGGGGTCGCTAGCATCGCCGATCGTCACCATGTCGGTGAAAACCAGGAAGATGCGGGCGTCCACATCCAGCTCGATGCCGTAGCTGTTGCCCATGACCCACAAGCAGTGCTGCATGCATGTCAAGGGAAGGGCCACGGACACGCACAAGCGCACGAGGGTCAGTTAGTACACACGCCTAACACCCCGTGCACCACTTTTCACTCGCAGTCCCTCACTTGCCTGCCACTCAAGCACACGTGTGAGGTTGTAGACCCTTGAACCCGAACAATGAATCAACATGGATCACGTGGTTTTTCAGCTGTTGCTCCCACGCCTCGAGTATGTCTCACTCACGGAGACGCATCAACTGTTAAACACCCATACCGGTACGCAACATGTACACACAGGTTGATGTTTGCAAAGAGCCCTGAGCACTGCGCCAATTTACTAACGGCATCCACGCTGGAGCGCTGCTTGTTGCCGACTGCGTCGGCGTTATTAAGCTCTAGTCAGTCGTTAGGTTTTGTCGCTGTGGTGCGCTTGCCCACGCGTGCATACCAGCACTCAGGGCTCCCGGCTGGAGCGCCCTTCAGCTAGTACCAAGCACGATCAGCGCTCACGACTACAGCTTCAGTGCAGGCCACTGCATCAGCACAGACACCTTTAACACAACAAAGGACAGATCCGCTTTCTGCAGCTGCAGTTCGAGACCATCAGACTGTCGTCTGTTTGCAGCACCATCGTCGAGCACCCTCCAGCCCCCGCCCCCCCATGAGCAGTTTTATTTTTCAGTTGCAAGCCGCTAAGCGGCTGAACTGAAGTGGGACAACCCATGTGCAGGCAACGGCAGCAACAAGTCAAGCTTAGCCTACTGCCCCGCGCGCACGTGTTTTAAAACACCGTGAACATGCGACAAGCAGCTTGGGTGCGCGGGTCACGGGCGGGCCAGGAATGGGGGCGGGGCGGGGCGGTTCCCTTGTTGCTTGGTGTGGGACCGTGTGCCATTAGGGTCACACCTAACTGTGCGCCTGGTCAAGTGGTGTCACAGTGGCAGCCCAGGCGGGCAGCCTGCTTTGGGGCCAAGGGCAATATACGTTTGCTGCATGTATGTAGTGCGCATCCTGTAATGCAGCAGTACGTTCACCGTGTTGTATGCGACTGGGTTGTACGCATGCTTTGTGTACGCATTACGAGGCAGGCAAGCTCAGAAACAGGCCTTCACTGACCCATAGACACCAACGTTGCATTAACATGTGGCCATGCAAGCATGGGGAGCCTCCGTCCAGGACGTGCCTGGAACACATTCAGTCCAACTAGCTCAGCAGCACCACGCAGAATTCTCTGAATTCTGTCACTCACCAGCCATGCCTGGTCGTCCCTGAAGTCCTGGGCGGTGGCATTCAACCCCCGTATGCACACATGAGGAATACGATTGTCTGGTGAAGGCCCTCTGTGTGCGGCTATCTCCACCAGGTCGGTGTACATTTTGCGCATCGCGTGAACCTTCCCGAGAATACCTCCAGAGTTGACTCCGTATCCCCTAGGTTCTGTGGACTCAGGCGACCTTAAGCTGCTGCCGAGCCTTTTTTCCCTGTTGAAGATAAACAGCAGGTGCAATGTCACAGCCTGCACGGCACGCATGCCCTACGCGTGGAAGGTTGAACGCAAGCAAACGAATCAAGCTTGGAAGGGTATCCACGTGTGTGTATGCTCACCATTCACACCAGTCGGTCGGCTTCAAATCCCCAAACACTGCATTCCTGCACACAAGACAGGGAAACACGAACCATGTCACACACAGCAACGCCTTGCATGATTCGCCGTTCTGATTACGTACAGACAGCAACTGTAGTTCAACAGCTGCACTGGTTTGAGCAATACTGGACAGCAAGTGGCCGCACGCCTTGACTAAACACGCGCTGAACTACATACTGCTGCTGGACAGCACGCCTGCCAAGCAGGCGTTTCCGCAGCTTCCTTACGCTGGCCAGCAGTTGCGCTCGGCGGAGAATAGTATTGGGGGCTGTCCGAGATATTCATGGTATTCTTTGACGATTTCCTCGGCGGTGGCTTGTATCAAGTAACTGCGAGCCAGGCAAGCGCCAACACGCACCGAGGTGCATCAGCCAGAGCCGAAATATAACATTAGCCTTAAGAGCACAGTGTCATATTATCGTTAGCCGCCAGGTGCAGGGCTCATCACCCAGGCAGTACTTGAGTGTCTGCTTACTCGGTGGAGTCCGTGGCGAGAATCAGGTCGTCGTGACCAAGCAAGCTATGGTGACGGTGCATCCAGGTAAGCACTGACTCGAATTTCAGGTTGTATCCCGATAACAGCTGGTTCTCAGCTGACCCGCTGGGGCCTATCAAGTGCACGGTGATTCCATTCACTGCGGCCGAGCGCAGCGTGTGCTGACACACAGGTCCTCTGTCTTTCTGGCCTAATAAGTACCAGGGCGCTATCATATGTAGTGCACCTTGTGTGCCACGGTGTGCAAAGCAACTTGCATAAAGTAGACAGCTCGCAAGGACACGTAAACGCAGCATGTAGCCCATTCTAGTGGTCTGGGGGAACTTGTGCAGGCAGAAGCTTCAGTTACACAATTTCGTGTTGTTGTTTGCGTGTTCATATGAACCAAACAAGCTTAACAGGGTCTACCAGTTTGACCCTGTCAGTCCATCCATGTTCAACCGCAGACTGGTGCGTTGGCCATCCTCACAGCCCGACCTGGGACGAGTTCTGTATGCTAAACGCGCACGATGCGCTGTCAGTGTCGCGAGGTCGTAACTAATGTAGCCCACTCACGCACGCTAGTCGACCAACCCCACCTGAGGCTCACACTTGGTGCAGCGCGTTCGGCGCGCTGTTCCGACCAAGCCATAACGACGCGTTCAGCAATAAATCAATCACTGCACACAACCAATAGCAAGGTTGTATGTAGTAATTTGGCTTATTGGACGCTACACCTTTCCTGGTGAGCAGCTTGACCTGGACGAGTGAGCAAGCACACTGAACGGTCCTTAACCGGGTCCTTAAGGCTTACCCGTTCTGGTTTCAGCTGAGCAATCATACACATAGTGAGCTGCAGCACGGTTCGACCTGGACGTTTGCAAACACCGTTTTTCAATAGCATGTATAACTTCACGCTTGGAGCTCCTGCCCGATGATCAGGGTTCCCTGGTTCTGCTCACGATAAACAAAGTGGCTAGATAGGGCACACGGCGCCAACCATGTACAACTCAGTCAGGGGTCGCCAAAGTGCTGCAGTATGCACGAAGCCTGGCGTTGGGGCAGGGAGAGGGAGGGGCAACCCCGCAGCAAGCTGCAGCCGAAACTGCCGGTGCTCCACCGCCCTGCCTAGAGGTATTGTTTGAGGAGGAGGACAGCACAGCATAGGAGTGGATGCAAGCCTGTTGTGGTGACGGACTGGTCCGAGCTGGTCCGAGTGGCCCGAGTGCTGCAAGGCAAGCACGTTGCTGCACGTAGACAGTACCAGAGTTGCCGAACAACAACAGAATGTGGGACACTACAAAGCTCAGGGTTTTCAGAGATCAGCCAGGCAAGATGCTGAACTGTCGCACGAGCCGTCTGGGCAGCCAACGGAGGAAATCGAAGAATGCAACAGAACTTGAGGAAGTGTGCTACAGGGAAGCAAAGAGGCAGCAGCACTGGTGGCATGTTGTCGGGCTGCATGAAGAGGGTGCACATGCAGATGGCAAAGGCCAAAGGGCAGTACA
>BDDA01000002.1:188987-199897 GCA_001662385.1 Chlamydomonas asymmetrica | reverse complement strand
CCTGCCCCCCGTATGCCTGCACCCTGATTCACTGTGCTCCGTCGTTCCCGCATGGCCCTGATTGTCTGCTCTCGGCCCTGCGTGCTGCCACTAGCCGGCTGCGCCTGCCGCATCCCGGTATGCCGCGCTGTTCATTTTTGCAGGCTCTCGCGATGCATGCCTTGATTGCTTGCTGGGTGCCAACCTCTTCCTGCTGTCGTCTCCATTGGGTCGTGTGTTCTGCGCGTGTTGTCGAATGTGCATTTGTAGACCGTGACTCATGCATTGCTGTGTACTCGCTTGCTGTCTGTGAATATCAGAATATGCATGCGTGCACCTCTCCGCAAATAACACTTCGGTCCTGGTGCCCTTCCCCGACTACCCCCTACAGCACTCCCTGAGCGCAATGTGCTTGCCCGTTCTGGTTTCAGCTGAGCAAACATACGGGCTGCAACACGGTTCGACCAGGACATTTGCAAGCACCGTTGACCAAATCAGCATGTGCGCCAAATCAGTAGCAGCAGGCCCTGTCAGCCTGTGATCACCCCTGGTTCTGCTCAAGTCAAGCGAGGTGGCTCAAATTGAGCACACGGCACCAACCACGTAAAACACAGGAAGGGGTCGCCAAACTGCTGCAGTACCCACAAAGACTGGCTGGCGTCGGGGGGAGGAAAGAGGGGAGGGGAGGGGAAAGAGGAAAGACCCTAGGGGGTCCACTCCGGTGCCAGCATACATGAGCCGCGGCCGAAACTGCTGGTGCTCCACCACCCTGCCGACAGATGGTGCTTGAGGAGGAGGAACGCGTGCAACGGTATGCGAGTGAATGCAAACCTGTGGTGGTGACAGACTGGTTCGACAGGCCCGAGTGCCAGGCAAGCATATAGACAGTACCAGACTTGCCAAGCAACAAGGGAACATGGTGCACCATAAAGACCAGGGAGTTCAGGAGAATAGCCCAGGCAAATGCTGAGCGGCCAAATGAGCCGCCTATTGGCAAAAACCCAAGAATGCAACTGGCAACAGAACTTGAAGAAGAAGGGTGATCGATGACAGCTAGCTGCACACATCAGTGTTCCAACTCAGCAGTCACGCAGCGCCTTCCTGATGACAGCCAGCGTCCCAACAAAGCATGCCCACACAGTGCCACGCACGCACGTGTAAGGAGCTACCTCCAACAATGGTGCTACAGCGGATGTGTGAGTGCTGTGCACATGTGGCAATCCGCATCAGCAATGGGCGGGCGTGGAACAAGCACACTGGCGCGAGGACAGTGCGGTGAAACTAGACACGCAACGCGTCAGCGACGATGCACGCTTCCACCTTCAACTCGGAACCTTAACCCACACAAGGAATACAAAAGTGCGACAATCGAGCCCTCAGCGCAGCACATGGCATGAGACACAATCAACAGTCGGACCAGAAGCGGCTCAAAAAGCCAGTAATGAGCATACACGGCGCGCATAACAAGAAACGGACTTGCATGGGGACAGCGTGGTGACATAGGACAATCGGGAACAACCAGCAAGCAAACGACACATGCATGTGCTTGCACTACCTGCACCCTTATCAGTACAACTAGTACAACCCATCGTGAAGCACAAGATTCCATCCAGAGAAGAAGCAGGCTGCATGTCGTGTCCACGCACAGCACGCACTGCACGCACATGCACCCATGTGAAATCCACATGTCTGGCACCAACAGGTGCGCGTGCGGCACTCGGCTGGCTGAGCCGGTGCGGCAACCACAGAAGCAATACCGGTATGTGTAGTGGGGGGGTACATACAGTATATACAGTACATACAGTACATACAGTACATACAGTACATACAGTACATACAGTACATACAGTACATACCGTGTCATCAACTACCAACAACAACACGGCTGCCTGCTTGTCGCATGCCGCTGCACTGCCACCACAACAAACGGTGAGTCGTTGGTGCCTTCGGTGCAACCATGCACGGTGGAAGCTCACATGCAAAGATACTGTGGATGGCATGTTGCATTTGGGTGGGATGTACCACAAAAACAGCCCCCGCTACATGCGCCGCACATGACGGTTCAAGGGTCTAGCATAACAATTCAAGCACGGCGCACACTACCTTGAACGGCACTTTGTTCAAACTCAACCAGGCCCGCACACCATCAGCCAGTGCAATCCGCAAAGCTAGGGATCGAGTGTTGCCAGGTGTGCTGCTGGCTGACACACAGTGCATGGCTGAGGCGCTTCACATCAATCATAGAGTATTTGTACGTCCTGCAGGTGCAGCGCTGCCTGGCATGCCGCAGCCAACTGACGTTGCAGCACATCGGCAGCATATCGATCCGCATGGATGATGCGCAGCCCTGCAAGGTGTGTTGAGGCCTGCAGTGCGTCACACAGGGGCGCGGCGCCGGCAGTATCAGAGCTTCTCGGATGACACCCACGGATGCCCAGCGTGTGCAGGCTTAACAGCGCCGTGGCAGCCTGCAGGGCGGCGCCCAATGGCGCAAAGACGGAGCAACTGCATTCCACACGGAGCGCCTGCAATCTTGACAGGTGGGGGGCGCAGGGCAGCAGCGCGCAGAAGCGCTGCAAACCTGGCTGGTCCAGGTCGGACACCCGTAGACTCGTCAGGCTGCTCAACAGCGTGCAGGAGAGCACCGCACACGCTGCCGCATCCAGCCCCACGTCATTCGGCGATTCATCGCGTGCCATGACTCCAATGTCCACCTCACGCAGGCCGGTCAGGTTCATCCTGGAGTTCTCTGCAAACAGCTCAACGAGCGGGCTCACACCGTGACCGTCCGTATAGCACCCGGGCAGGTGCAGCTCTGTTAGGCTGTTCAGGTGCTTGGCTTGCAGCGCGGATGCCAGCGCCTCTGGCGCGGGACCTAACAGGTCCGCACCCCAAATGCTCAGTGTCTGCAGTGCGCTGAGGCCGGTGGTAGACGCCAGCGCGTCAAACACCACCGCAATCTCGTTAGGCGGGCCCCTTATGAACGGCAGGTGCAGCGCCTTCAGACCGTGCAGGTGGCTGCCACACTGCAGCATCGCCGCAAGTTCCGCGCCCGACGTCATATCGTTGCCCTCGAGGTTCAACTTGGTGAGGCGGAGGTGCGTTGAGCTGGTGAGAACACGCACGGCACGAGATGTGAAACCTGGGCGAATGCACCCGTCCAGACCCAACTCATGCAGCCTGGAAAGGCGAGTGTGTTGAAGCCACTCGTATAGCTCGCCCATGGACACCGTATCCTTGGCCAGCATGTGCACCAGGTTCAGACATGTGAGTGAAGACACGACGTGGGGCGCGGATATGATCTGGGTCCAGCCACGACCGCAGCCGTCCCACACGTCGTTGTGTTGAATGCTGATGTGCTGAATGCATGACATGTGTGTGGCGGCTGCAAGCGACGCTGCTAGCGACTGCCAACCGTGTGTCGCCATGGAGCCGTCGCCTGCCAAATCCAGCCGTGTCAACCCTGAAAGGTGGGGCGAGACGAGCAACGCTTTGCCGAGCTCCTCAGCGTGCACATCGCGCACATTGCAATTGATCAGGTCCAGGTGGGTTAGGTTGGCCAGGGACGAGCAGCGCAGCGCTTGCAGTGGCATGATGTTATAGACGGTAGGATTGGCCGGGTTGTCGCTTCGATATACAGGCCACATTGGCCACCACAAGGCCAAGCTGCGCAGGTTGGACAGCTTAGGGATAAGGGCCGCCAGTGTTGACGCGCAAGCAGCCTGTGCCACATCTTTATCGTCATCTTGCCGTCCGTACCAGTCTAAAAAGCCGTCAACGTGAAGGTGCGTGAGGGTGGTGTGAACGTGTGTGCTGTGATGCAAGCAGGCAAGGGCTGCCGTTGCTGCCGCTACGCCCAGGTGTTCCATGCGCAGCTTGAATTTTCCAAGGCGCATGAACGAGGCGGGGAGCAGCTGACTAGGACGTCGATAGGGCCACTCAGGGCAGTCACCGGCAAGGCGAACCGTTAGAGCATTGCTTCGCATGGCGGTGACGCCATGCGTGTAGCACTCACGCCAGCGCTTGCAGACCAGCTTCACGACGATGTTCACCCGGTGGGGCGCAAGTATGAGCTCCAACACCCCGTCCGGTAAAAGGCTGATTAAGGAGACGGCAGGCCCCGCATCATCGTCCCGTTGTTGAGCATGTGGTGAGATATCGGCAGCAGCCATGACGTCGGCGTTTGGCCTGCGCTGATGTTGGTGTAGTAGCTTGTCAAGCCAAGGGCGGGACTTGATTGTCGGCGAATGCGTTTGCAGAGTGTGAAAACATGTTCAGCCAGCGCAGCAGGCACATGTGGCAGATAAGCCAGGTGCAAAGCGGGTGTGTGGGTGTGTCGGGATGGTGGGGCTTTGTACCTGGACTGCCTTGACTGTGACTTGAACGATGGACATTACCGCGCATGCAGCTTGATGTCCATGCTTCGCTCGCATGCATACATGCATGTACACAACAGCACGAACTGCATGTATTGGATGCACCATTCCACTGTGGTGGATAGGCATGCAACTATCAGGCAGTAGGATGTAACACACCCTACTTCAGCGACTTCAGATGGAGCCAGCGTGAGCGTGTGCGGGAAGTGTGCGAGCACTGTCACTCAGCCCTTGCCCCCTTACGACTCAACCACCTATGTTTCCCCTTTGGCCTTTCCCACGGCAGTGGTATTTCTAAACCATGTGTGCAGCATCACGTCAGCCGTTTCTTAAACCGGACCTGCGTGAAGTGCTCCTGCACCTCGCACCTGGGTTGCACGCAACGCTGACGCCCAGGGAGAACAGGATGGCAAGGACGCCAAGACGAAAGCCAGCAACCGATTTAACACTCACTACTGTGTGCGCACCTCTGGCACTGACTGGCAGTATAGAATCACTCCGCGGGGTCTGCCTGCGCAGAGGTGACCAAGTAGCGTGACGTGGAGCACACGGTGGAATTTGAAAACCGAAAAGATACATAGCTCCCACAGAAGATGCGCGGGCTGGTGAAAAATTGCAAGGAGGCCAGTCAAGTGCTTCGAGGCCGCCCATTGAGCTTCGTTTGATCCCGCCTTGTGCTCACTCAAGTGACGCGTCTCAAAGGCTCAGCATACCCTCATAACCTGAATTTTACGTCCATAAGCTAGCCAGGTTGAGCAGCCTTGTATGTTGTGTGAGGTTAAACCCGGTTGCCATTAATAGTTGGGTTTCCCGCCTGGTGGTCGTAGTGAAACTCAGAGGCGCCTTGTATGTCACTCACAGTATATGCCAAGCAGCTGGTGTGTTTGTTCGTATGATGGATTGGCAAAGGTATTCAGTCACAAGTCAGCATGCGAAGATGGATGACTTGGTAACTAGCGAAACCGTGTGTACTGTGGGCGTGTTCAATCGTGCAACGAGCAAGTCAGCATGAGAGAGCAGGTAAGAGCTTCGCGTGGCAAGAACAAAATTGCGCAAATGCAAGGATACCTGCAATGACAAGCCCACACGAATGCTAACGGTGCATTTTTGTTGCTTGACCCTGCCTGAAGCCTGCCCAAGCCTCCCCACCAAGTCAGTGTCTACCAGTCCACGCTTGGTGCATACAGGGTAGGGTGCAGACAGCGGTGCATGTTGTCGGAAATGAAGGGCGGGGGGGAACATGCAGATGGCAAAAGGCCGAAGGGGGGAGTCACCGCAATCCGTGAAGACAGCCCCCGGCCCCACTACGCCCGCACACAAAGCGCACAACAAACAAGCTCTCAACAAAACAGCAGCACACACGCAGTGCAGGGGGTGGTGAGGAGGCCAGGATGGCGCATGCAGCCCGAGGCTGACTTATGTAACAAGCTCACATAGCTCACAATATGTCAGGCGTCGAGGTGGGCACAGGAGGATGAGGGCGGGGGCCCGGGGAGCTGTACGGGACTGGGCGAGGTGCCAAAAGAGTGTGCAAGACACGATGGCGGTGGACCGATGAGCGCGAGGTGTAATGGATGAGACAATGCACCAAGTGCACACAGTCAGGGGGGTCGAGCCTGCACCTACCTAGAGTGATGGGCAGGACGGTCGGAGGGGCCAGGGGCATGGCTCGCGCGCACACATTAACAGATGCAAGTCTGAAAGCCACCCCTGTCAGCAGGTAGGAGCTTGCACTGGCCAACACAAGCCAAGGACGGGGCGGGCAGCCAGGCATGGACAGAGACCGGCGGAGGGTGGGGCTGACGAAGCAGCCAGGGCGATCCAGTAGACCCGGGCGCCTAGGTCAGCGAATGAGCGTTATCAAGGACATCCGCGTGGGGGGCCAATCGACCTGCGCTTTAGAGTGCAGCCAGGAGGAACGCCGGGCCGACCAGGCAAGCGTGCATCGCAGCGGGGCCCCCACCCCCAGCGCTTCTGCTCTGCCATGCGTTCCGGGGGCAAGGGAATGTTGCGGATTCGCCACTGGCAGGCGGATCTGCCAGGCGCAATGCAGTGGCAACGCGCGCAGAGGGCATGGCACAGCTAGCACAGCGCGACTCACTCAGCGCAATCAATGGTATTGACCGGGATGTCCATGCCTGCAAAGTGTTTAGCGGCGTGAATTCCAATCCAAGCATCATGCCGACATGGACTGTGAGCGATCCACATTGTGACATGCAGACTGCATGTGGAGGGTTGCGCAATGAAATATGGCAACCACTTCCCTAGTTGGTTGCGCACTGTGAACCAACACAAGGACCCTTCCCCGATCACATATGCATCCTGCTGAATACCGGTGTTACGTTGCTCAGGTAGGGGGGCTGCCGCACAGCGACAGCCCGGTCACGATTGTGGGCAAGGCAGGGAGGGACTCGTGGTCGGCCCAGCAGAACGGCCACGTGAGTACTATACCCCACGCTGCCTCCGCACATCCACCGCCGCTGCTGTCATGCCTCATGGTCCCGATGCAAGCGTACCGCCGGAGCCACCTTTCCATGCGTGTGCAGGACGCGCATGTATCCTGCATGTATCGTGTGTGGGGAGGGAGCGAGCATGCTGGATTGCTGTCATCTCCATTGTTGGGCACTGGGCGTGGGTCCAGCTTCATAAGCCCTCCTATGTGTTGTGGCGTCACAGCCGGCTGATGATTTTGGTGTTACAATGCACAAGTAGAGGCAGGCAGGAGCTGTGGCATGTACCAGTACTGCACCGAGTATGCGGCCACACACGCTGGATGGCACCGAGCAGCTGAATGCCTGTAAAACAAAAGTGCTGACCCGGTCAGCGCGCGGAGCAATCAGCCGCAACCCTGCAGCTGTAGTGCACAGCCTAGCACGTGTCTCGCACTCAGCACGCGTTGGTTGTGGTGGACACAAGTGCAAAATGCAGTCACGCTCGGGAGATCCTGTTGGGATTCTTGAACGCCACCTCCCGGCTGTCATTTTCTCCGAGGGCCTCAGCATCGCCTTAACTTCGCCTCTCTCCCCTCATGGCTGCACAGTATGGCCCTGGAGTATGCTTCACAGCAGCGCTGGGCATTGCAATTCGCTGCCCCTCCGTTGCACCTGCTGCCCACTCCCTTCCCCCACCCAGCCCCCATATGCATGCGCCCTGATTGTGCTCCGTTGATTCCGTATGCCCCTGGTTGTCTGCTCTCAGCCCCGCACACTGCCAGTAGACGCATGCGCCTGCCGCATCCCGGTAAGTTGGGCTATCTTTGCAGGCAGTTGTGATGCTTGCATCGATCGGTGTTGCTTACAGCGGTATTGCATGTTGCTCTCCTCCTGCACATACTCATGCGCTGTCCCCTCATTGCTGTGCACGCCTTGAATAGTTGAATGCCTGCTGAGTGCCAACCTCTTCCCGCTTTCGCCTCATTTCGTCACTTGGGTCGGGTGTACTGCGTTTGTTGTCAAAGGTGCATTCACGTGATGCCTGCACTGCTGTGTACTGCTTGCTGTTCGTGATCATGCATGCATGCAGCTGTGTGCACGGAACATTTCAGCCCTGGTGCCCTTATCCCACCTTTTGATGCATTGCGGGGTCGTCGACTGTCCCGCAAATGCGACAGGTGAGTGGTCAACTGCCCTGCGTCCCTGCCTGTGCGTAACTGATGCGGGCACCTGGACTGCAATAAGGATAGACTGGCTGCAGCCAAGCAGACGCTTTACGCTTTAACAACAACAACAACAACAACAACAACCTGGCCCCACTTACGTTTGACCCAACACTTGAGCCTTGACTGAAGGTCACACCGCCACGCTCTCTCACGTCTAGCATCGCTTCCACACTGGCTGTCTTTCACTTAACTAGGAATTCAGTCGCGAGCTGCTGTAATAGCAGCTTGCAAGCGCGTTGGAATAAGCAATGCAGGACAACGGGTGACACCTGCACAACGAGTACGGTGCAGCAGCAGGGATAGCAGAATAGCTCTGCCCAGCTGTGGCGTTCTTTTCGTGGGCCACAAAGTATGTGGCTGTAGCTATGCACAAGCCAAGGTCGCAGCAGCAGAATCAGCACTGGCAGTGCGAATGATGGACCGGTGATAGCAGGTACTTGTGTGCCTAGGCTTGTGAGCTGCCCATGCTGGGATGCAGTTGGAAACTAGAAGAGTTTTGCTCCGTCTGCGCGGTCCTGACCCGCCTGTTACGGCAAGTCCTCGTTGCCGTGTCACGGCAGAGCGCAAGTCTGTGACCAAATGCCTTGGTCAACTCCTGCCATCTTGGTGTACCAGGAAGTCGCGCTTTCCTGCCCCTGCGACTTATCGACTAGCACATATCACTCAGCGCTGAACCAAATTCGGTGCTTGCATGACAGGTGGGCGCGGCCACGTCACTCGGGCAGCGCAGTAGCAAGGCTTAGTGCACGCCGCTACATAATCTTACAGCACGACAGGAGCAAGCATGCCGAGCTACGATGGTGTGGCAAATGGTAAGGCTGGGGCGCATCTCTTGCTTGATGGCCACTTGACAATCCGTGCCTTATGCCACTTGCGTGCCTGGCTCGTATCGCTTAGCTTCCGGTGCCTGAGCGCATCGTGCACAGCCTTGACATTTTCACCCCCTAAGAGCTGTGCTGATGTGGATACGCGCATCGCCCAATACCCCAACCGCCAACCACCCTGGTACACGAGCCCGAGCCCACCTCACTGTGCATGACCTGTGCACAACGCACAACCTGCATTGAAATCCGCACACACATGGGGTCGCATGTGTTGTGACTTGAATAGCGGGCGTGGCCGCTTGGGTCCCTGCATATGTGTGGCACGTGCTTGAGCGTTTCGCGCACTGAGTGGGGTGAGAGAGGCGAGGTCGGCAGCTCAGCGCAGGTGGATGAGCCTGCAATTAACCCTCAGGCCTGGAAATCTGGCTGCAGGTACAAGCCCCAGCTCAGCTGACGATTGCGCGTGCGACAACGCGGAGTGCGGCCCGCCGCCAGCCTCCCCTCATTGCGCTGCTGTTGCGCCACCGCCACCGCCATCGCCGGCTGCAGCAGTCACCCCGAGCCCGCAACCGCCTGCCTTATCTGCCGCAGCAGAGGCCTGTATGGCTGTGGGCTCAACGCTACAGAGCGTGCCAGCAGACAGCCCGCCGACTCAGGTCCGTGATACGAACCGTGCTGCGCCAGCCGCGCCGACAGGGCCCCCTAAAATGCTGTTCGACAGCAGCGCCGCTGCAGCTGCTGCCGGCCAGCCTGCGCACCCCCCGCTTGCTGCAAACGTGGACAAGCAGCCCGCCAGTAAGTGTACGCGCTTCACCGCCGCGCAGCGCTTGAACGACAACGCGTTGAAGGAGCCGCCCACCAACCAGCAGCGATTCAAGGACTTCACCACGGTGTCCCTCTTGGCCCCATCTTACCTGGAGTGTCGTGATGCAGATGTCTCTGTACTGGCGGGCTCCGCACGCTACGGTGCAAGCGGCACAGGGCTGCCAGCAGCCCCGAGCGTCGCCTGCGGAGCGCCACAGCAGGGAGGGGCAGGCGCGCCGCGAGACACGGTGTCGTTTTACGTGGAGTACTCGCACCCGATCGCCACCAAGGTGGTGACGTTGGCGCTCGTGCTGGCGATGGCCGCTGGCGCCATTTCGTTGGTCTGGTTCGAGTGAGTGCCGGTGGGCGGCCGCGTTGATTGGCAGCTGCCAGGATTCCGTGGCTGATGGTTGCCTGCAACCTGCCTGCAACCACATGGCTTAAGGCAAGAATCGGCATGCGTCGTGCTGCGGTGCTAGCTCACACAGCATTGCGGGGACAACAACACTGGACAGTAGACCCCTGTTGCATGTGGGATTACACCATTCGACCGTGTAAACCTGTATGCATTGCGCACGTTCAATTCGACTTCAGCGACCCAGGGACACTCACGGTCGCGTTTTAGTTGTTTGTTGCTCTTGCCATCCCCTTTCTGGCTTGGTCCCTCTGTACAGGTACGCAGACAACTGCAATGGATACTACGAAGTGAACAGGCACATTGCACGGGTGGAAAGCGTCGCAGCCGCAGCGCTCGCAATGGTGCTCAGCCTTGCGTTTCTATGCGTGTACCTGCACCGCTTGTCGTGGTTCCCCAAGCGCCACTACCAGCCCTCGCAGCGGGCGCTGCACTGGCCAACACCGCTGGCGCCGCCGTCGCCTCCGCCACCTCCGCCACTACTGCAGCACCAGGCTGAGCAGCCCGATAACGCAGCTGCAAATGCTTTGCCTCAAGCCAGCAACGATGCAAACGCGTCGCCCACGGCAGACGTGGACTTTGATGTAGCCGATGTATATGCCTGGCGCCGCCGTCGCCATGCGCGCGTGAAAGTGGCCGAGCTGTCGTTTTTGGCGGCGCAGACATTGTTTTGGCTGATGGCCAACACGCTGGCACTTCCTGCGAGCGGCACCGCCTCGCAGTGCAAGCGGTTTGCGGTGACCCTCTACGGGCTGTACTTTGCGCGGACAACGTGCTTCAACGCGCTGCTGGGCATCTGGGTCTTGCTCGCGCGCGGATACACGGTGTATGCGCACAGCCAGCAGCAGGTGGAC
>BDDA01000002.1:101116-187913 GCA_001662385.1 Chlamydomonas asymmetrica | reverse complement strand
GAAGGGGGAGGGGGGGGGGGAGGCAAGTGTGGAGGGGGCGGGACGCGGGAAGTGCGCAGGAAGAGCTGTTTAAAGGAAACTCAGGGCTTGCGTGCTACTCAAGCCCTTCATGCAACTACGCAAGTGTAGGTGGATTGTGTGGTTTGAAATTGGTATCACTCGAGCGACCTGCTACAACCCCTGCATGGCTTGGTTGCGCAACATTGAGCACTTGTGGCAGCAGCATCCCACCCTAATGGCATTCCCCTCCTCTCCGCCCCATGTCACGCGAGCATGGGTTGTTTCATTGTTTGGCTGACCCCCTCGATTGCATGATGAGTTGATGACGTACCAGTAGTGGTATTCAGTGTCAAGCTCAACATGGCGCCCCGATGCAGTCCGCATTTGCATCATACGTGCTAGCAGGCGTGCTGCCTGTGAGCATGTTATACTACTTTGACTCTGCTTTAGGGTGGGCTTGCACGCTGATTGAAAGGTGCATTACTGCCCCGCAGGTTCTGGTCATCGTCTACACGGTTTCGGTTGCAGTATTGTTCCAGAGCCCCGGCTTCCAACCCGAGACGTCCTGCCTGAACTGGTTCTTTGCATGTGATGGCGATAGCGACAACCGAGCCGAAAGAGTCAACGGGCTTCACACCGCAGCGATCAATGGGATACGTGCGAGTCAGGTAAGCCTGTGTAACTCACACCGGCGCGACGACCTGCACAAGGTGTGCGCTGCAAATCTGCAATGTAAGGCGGTATAGCCAGTGAGGTGTGGGGCGGTAGATGTGGTGTAGCGACGCGCATGTGAGCGTGAAACACCGCATTCCCTTGAATTTCTCAATCTTGTGCCAGGCATTGCATGAGCGGGGAGGGGGCACAGCCGTCGACGGAAAACCATAAAACGTGCTAACAAGTTGCACAAGGGCGTCGTGGGCCGTCTGCGGCTGTTGGTGCAGCATGCTCAGCAAATCAGCAGCCTTCTCTGGCTGCTCGCGTACCTGCGCACTTGCTGCTGCCCTTACCCATCGCCCTTGCAAAGCGCTATTTGCAACGTCCAGACCCGACTGCGCCCGTTCCCTTGGGCTCCCCGCACAGCCCCACAATCCCGCATCCGCAATCCCGCCTGTTGCGTCACCACGCACGCTGCAGTGCACCTATATCTGCCCCTATCACCGCCCCTGCCCTGCCCTGCATGTCTGCACGCACGCGCATCCGTCCTTCCGTGTTGCCCCCCCCCTGCAGCTGCTGCTCTTCAGCGGCTACGTGGCCTACCTGATATGCCACGTGGCGTTCCTGCGGAGGGCCTCCCGCCAGCTCAGCGCCTACCCCTACGCATGCAACCGCAAGCTGTACCTCTGGCTCAAGCTGGAGGTCCGCATCCGCCTCGTGGCGCTGGTGCTCATGCTGGTGAGCCCCTTGCAGTTTCCTGAGCCCCTGAGGCATCCGCAGCCCGCACCTGCAGCATCCTGCATAGCTGCACGCATGGCGCTGCGCTTGCCCAGCCACACCCGCCATCCCGCCCACGCTTGCGGGTCTGATTACAAACGTACGTAGCCCCTGGGTAAGGGTTGGGTCACATCGTCGTGCGCCGATGCCGGCGCCCCATTGGCTCGTTTGTATCTGCCAGCAAGGGGCAGCAGTCGAGCAGGCTTGCATCAAGGCTTGCATCAACGGCCACTTGCATCAACGGCCGACATTACTGCAACGAGTCTCACAACCTGTCTCTCTACAGCGTACATACTCATGATGGATGGTGGGAAATGAGCCCGCCTTTACGCCTCATCGCCGCGGGCTCGATCTCACACATGCTGCGGCGCTCGTGTGCTGGCTGGCTCACTCGCAGGCGTATGAGATTTTGCAGTCGCTCGTCGCACCACGCGCGTCTCCTGTGCCTTATGACACCATGCTGGGATATTGGTCCACAGAGGTTAGTGAGGGCTTGTTTCAACTGAGGTTTCAGACCTGGTTTTCAGACCCAGGTCTGACGTTTGTGTCTGGCATGGGCGCGCAAGGGAATGTCTGCAAGATTTGAGGCAGCGCCGCCTGCTGCCTGCGTGGTGGCGATCGGCTCCTGGAGGGCCTGCAAGCCCTCACAGACCGAGAGGTGCATTGCTGAGTGAAATGGCACATCGCGCCTGGTCATGCTCCTTGCAATCATGTGGGTGCCTCACTCGCGCAGCAGCATCTGCATCAAGCACCGCGTGCGCTGATCTTACTTTTGCTGTGCCATAGTGCGCATGCCGTCCACCCCATCAGTGCTGCCAACAACATGTGCATAGCAGCGTCACATGTCCCTGCGTGCGTTGTGAGGTTTCCTGCAAACGTTCCTGCATGTCGTGCTCCCTGGAGCGCAGGTGTTGCTTGTGGTCATCATCTTGTCGCTCGCCTTCCTCTTCCTGCCCGTGCGCTCCCACGCATCGCAGCCGGTGCTGCGAGCAGCTCAGCAGGTGCGTAGCTCACAGGCATCGTACGTGCGTACCTGTGATGGCTTCTGAGACGGCTGGGGTCACCTGTCAGACGGGACGTGATGCCATGATCATCACCCTGCATACCATTATGGCCTGAGCAATGGACCTTTGCAATGGGCAGCATGCGGGTCAGCACGGCGATATAGATTTCTGATCGAATGGAGCTGTCACTCATGTTCCTTCGCAAGGACTGCAGACCTGTCATACAACCCACAAGCCTCAGGCTGTGTCACACCAACGCCTTTTATAGCCCTGAATCCTGGGCACATTGTGCCTGGCTGACAGAGTATGTGCACATGTTGCACATGCGTGCAGCTGCATGCGTGGACAGAGGACGAGGTGGCATTTCGCAAAGCGGAGCGCCTGCGCATGCACTCCGGGGTGGTTCCGGAGCCTGATAACACAGACAAGGGCGCCACTCGCGTGGAGCTGCGCTTGGAGCAGGAGCCCATGTTTTGTTTTGAGGCAAGCGCTTTGTCCTCGTTGGCTTGGCTCGTCTTGCCTTCATGCTGCACGGCATATGTGCGTGGGGGGAAATCACGCACGCGAGCTTGCCTGGTTTTCCTCCCGTTAAATCGCCACCGTGCCGGTGAGGCTGCCTTGTATCCCCGCTTATGTGTCCGTGCGTGGGATGCGCCGGTTAGGACGTTACACTTTCACCTTGATGGTGTGAGGTATGGTTCTGAAATGGGATTGGTTGGGTTGATTTCGGGTGTATGAGGATGATCGTGATGTAGCCTGCATCCGAAAGCGATGGCCCCAGCCGTCACCGGCCTGCTGCGTTGGTGCCTGGGTGTTGGATTCGACGCACGCAAACCATTCACCCGTGCGCCACCGTTGCAGTGCTGCAGTGCACACCACCGGAAAGTGATCAGGCACACCCGTCTGTAGTGGGCATGAGCTTGCACCCCAGCGCACTTGCGTTCGCGCGGTGCGCTGATGTGCTGGTGTGCAAGACGAAGACCTCTGTGAATGCCTGCGCCGTGCGTAAACCAGCCTCTGCCGGCTACAGCAGCAACACAGTGTGGTTGCAAGCATGATCAATTCATGTGTTGCTACGTGCGTGTAGACGGCGATCAAGTCGCTGTACTGGAGCAACCACGCCTACCTGTACGGCATCCTCCTGGAGGAGCCCGACCCCATGACCATGCCCAGCGATGATGACATGCTGAGGCTATTCGACCTGACGACAGTCACGGTGAGCGAACGCTGAAGTAACTACCGGTACCTTCCTCTTCGGTGCCACAATATGACGATCGCATGCGTGGTGTACGCACCGGTAGTGTTGCATGTGAATTGCACTGTATGGCATGTGGGTGAATGGGGCCCTCAACAATCAAGGCAAGGTGCTGCATGTGTACATTGCCTATGTACAAGACACCCTGCCATCTTTTCAAAAGGGTACCTTGCCATGGATTCTGAGTGCTGCTAGCTGGCCAACGCGTATGTGCAGGTGCGTCACGACCCTAAGACCGACACGCGCGTGCTGCTGGCCAGCGGCCCGAAGACGCTAGTGGTGTCCTTCCGCGGAACGGCCTCCCTGACTGGGGCGTGCATCGACCTCCAAGGCATGCAGGTATAGGCATGGGTGCGTTGAATTACTCACATCTCTACATTGATATCTATCGTTTTGTGCGCATTACTGGTGCAGTCAGGTGTGCAATTGTGGAAATCGGCTGGTGCACGTGCTGGTGCACTACGCTGCTGGCACATGCATGGGCATGGGTCGAGGGGCCTGAAGGCAGATGGTTGAGAGAGGGCGACACAGTGACATGACTTTGTTTTGTTGCTTGACTGCGAGCAACAATGAAAGGCCTCACTGCTTCCAACAGCGCTTCCGTGTGCCAACATTCTCAGGCATCCAAGTTTCTCTTCCACACCACGAACTAGTCCAGAAGAGAAACTCGGATGCCTGAGAAATGAGAATGTTTGCACACGGAAGCGCTGCTGGAAAAAGTGGGGGCGTTGATTGATGTTCGCAGTCAAACAACGAAACAAAGTCAAGGCTGTTGAGCTTGCGCATGAGTATTCAAAGACTCGGATTGCGGCAAGGGGTGTGAGGATAACACCCGCACGGCAGTGGCTTCGGATCATCCCTTAAGAGGGAAGCTACCCAGAAACAAGCCTCAACTCCGCAGCGCAATCAGACCCACTTAACTACGTCAAGCTCCCAATGGTCCCGCCCCGAAACCAACCGAAACCAACACTCTCACGCATGTGCTTCGAGTGCAGGAGCCATTCTTCGGCAAGGACGCGTGGCACAGGAAGCTCCAGCGCGAGAACGCCAGCCAGCGCTGCGGCTGGCTGGGGGCCTGGGTGCAGGACAGGTTTTGTACCGCCGGGAGCTTTGGCATGGCGTGCGTGCACCACGGCTTCCAAACGTCCTACCTGAGCGTGCAGCAGGAGGTGCGTGCTGCGCTCTGCTAGCACTGCCACATGGGAGTTACTGGTGTGTGCTTATGCTACCTCCAAGGCCACGCTCACTCGCAAGGAGCACCCGCTGCAGGGGAACGACTGCACCCTGCAGGCGCTGTTGTGGCTGTTCAAACTGCGTCAATTGCACGGCGGGAGATGCCATAACACACGCAAATCCAGTGTGCACAGCACAGTATATGAGGGGCACTGTAGCAGGTGTTCGTGGATGAATGGATGATTGCGTCAGTGCAAACCCCACTTGTCCCTTCACCGTCTTATGATTTGCCGGCTGCGTGGTGATTGTACGGGCGCCTGCATGCATGCATGCTTTCCATGTGTGTGGTGGACTGGTGGGTGCTGTGCACAGGGTGTGCTGCACGTGTGCTTGCATAGCAGCGACCTGCGTCTGGGTAAGCCGAGTTCCCCTTTGTGCTCCGCTGCCCCCCTGCCCCCTGCTGGCTGCTGCCATCCGCAGGTGATGGATTACGTGGCAGCGTTCCACTCGAGGTGCCCCGACGGCATGGTGCACGTCACGGTAAGCCCCCGTTGTTGTTGCTGCTGCTCGTGCCCAGCCTGCCACTGGATGTTTGCGGCCCCGTGCCTGCGGCTTGCCAGTCAAGAGGCCGAGAGGGCCATGCTGGGTTATGGAGTCAAACAAGCCGGCTTGGTTTGCCATCCTGATGGCTACCTCTTGCCGCATTGCCTCGGCACTGGGCGGGGACAAGCCTAGCCAACCCTTCACTGGTCTTCTGAGCGCGTCTGTTGTACTTTTCATCCTTTTTCTTGTCCACCACTATTATCATTGTCTGCAGGGCCACTCCCTCGGTGGCGCACAGGCCATCCTGTGCGCGATTGACTTACGGCTGCGGTTCGACTTCCCGCACGGACAGCTGAGCTGCTACACATTTGGTGCGTTAGCCCGCTTTCATGCTGGCAGCACGTTAGCATGTGGCACGCACGGGGGCTCGAGTCCGTTCAGTGACAGACGACATGCACATTCAAACATTTGGTGTGCAGCGCTGCCACACCTTGATTGATGAACGTTGTGGTGTGCCGTGACGGCGGATCACGCTAAGGGGAATCAGCCGCTTAGCGTTGCCTCATCCACCTGCATGCAACGTGGGCTCATACTATCCTGCGGTACAATTGTACCGTACCGCCTGCCTTCATAAGAATGTACGGCACTGTACCGCCTTCCCTCATCGCTTTATGTCCTCACCTCGCCAGGCGCTCCCCGCGTTGGCAACCGAGCATTTGCGCGGCTGTACCAAGCGGCGAGCGTTGAGACGTGGAGCGTCGCGAACAACACCGACACGGTGCGTTCGGTGCGGTTGCAGTCGTGCAGGGGCGGGGCGCCCTGCCACACGGGGGCATCACTGTATCAGCACGCTGTATCAGCCATGAATGAGATTGTGCTTGTGCGGATGTGGGAGGGTGCAGTGGAGCTGGCTTTGTGGTTTGTTCATTCGCTTGGGTAGGCCATACGGTGCACACCCAGGTGGTCAGCCCGCTGCTGTGATTGCCTGGGGAAGCTACCATGTGGGGAGGGGCATATGCTTGCATGGCATTCACTGAGGGTGCATGAGGTGTCAGTGAAAGGCTCATGCACACATGCATGTGCGTCAATGCATGCTGCCAACTTCGCACACCCATCAGTGCATGATGGTGTCACACTAACCTTGGCCCGTCATGTGTGGTGCATGCCCGCATGCATGCGCTCGTTGGTGCTCCTGCTGTGCCGCTTTCCCAGGTGCCGTTGTCGCCCAAATACCTCGGCTGGGCCGTGTACAAGCATGCGGCGCCCAAGGTGCGGCAAGCAGCGCTGCCAGTGGGGGGAATCGGGAAGTGCGGGACCCGTCAGTGCATGCGGTGATCCAGCGGTTGTGCACATGCTTATGTAGTTATGTGGCTTGGCTGGTATGATATCGGTTTGCGAATACAATATTGCCTTGCCAGTTGCCACACATAAGTGTGTGTGTGTGTGCTGCATCAGCTTGCACTGGTGATCCCTTACGTGATGTGTTGGAACCGTGAGCCGGTGTTGGCATCATGGTGGTTAGGGTGTAGCACAGAGCATCATGGCACAATTGTACATGCTCACGGGTGGTTTGCTGGCAACAGGTGATCATCAAGGAGGATGGTGATTTGGTTGTGAGGCCGGATTACCTTGAGAGCTCCATCACTCGGTGAGTGGGCCATGGCATGAGGCCTGAGCCGTCTGCATGTGCGAGGGAGGGTGGGAACCGTTGGAGGCAAGTGAGGGCCCATGCACGCAAAAAAACCCTTCAGTGCGTGTATTGACGTTTGTGTGTTCAACGCACGCTCCTGCAGGATGCCGTGCAAGCGCAGCGTGGAGGACCATCTCATGCACTCCTACCTCGCAGCCATGGTGGGTCATTCCTGTGTGCACCTGTGCGTGCGGCGGTGCATAGCGTGCTGAGGGTGTTGGTGTGGTCATGCAGCCTCTGCCCCGCCCGTGTGAGAGCCCAGTGGATGCACACAACTGCGCCTGGGCTGGCATGGCGGTCTCCATGGACGGTGCGAGAATGAGTAGTGTGCGTCTTTGAGAGGAGGGAGAGGCGCAGCCCACATCGGGTGGGCCCGACACATTTGCCTGACATGTGGGGCATTCTGTCATGGTGCCGGATCGATCATCAGGCTGGGGGAACGCTATGATGTACCCCGTGCACGTGTGCCTGCGTGCCTCACAAGCACAGTCCACTGACGCAACATGTGGCTTGCTGCAGCCAGGCATGCTGGGTGGCGGCGAGTATGAATCAAGCTGTTGCAGCGCACCATAGGGCCGCCTTGTGTCAGCCGCACACCCAGGCTCGTGCATGCTCGATGCTGTAAATCTTGATCTCTTCACTCGGCAATCTCTTCTTGCAGATCGCCGTGTTAGTCCCGGAATCTGGCAAGCGCCTAGACGGCGGTTTCGAGACGCTGCGCTACCTGGCTCAAAGGCAAGTATGAATGCCAAGGCGTGCTGCTGCATCTCAGTTTGTGCCATTTGTGGCTCTGCCTCTGGCTTTGCTACCGCCGCTTGCTTACGCAGTCATGATGTACTATCATGCTGATCTGCAGCCTCACGGTTTGTGGACCAATGCCTTCCGTCCCATACCCCCAAACGCCCCCTGCATATCTTGCCAGAGCATGCTGAAGCCCCTCACCGGCACCGACCATGCCGTCCACAATCCCCACAGGTACCCCCTGCCGGACATCCAGTCAGCGCTGGACGAGCTGGTGGACCCCTCCGCGCAAGGATTCACGTGGCTGTCGCGCCGCAACGGAGGGTCCCGCCGCACCTCCAGGTGGGGCTGTGCCTGCTGCCAACCGCCTCCCATGCGTACTGGTAGTCCCCTGCAGGGGTGTTGACGGTATCACAATTACTGCGCTCACATTCGAAACAGCGTGCAGTGAGGTGCTGCTTGGTGACCACTGCGGTACCGTAGCGCACACCGTATTGTGCATGCATGCTGCGTTGCTGCATGCCATACACACGCAGTGTGCATGCGTGCAGCGCTGGCTGTGATGGGGGCGGTGCGGCCCAGAAGGGGAAATCAGCTTTGGGCGTTGTATGATTCGCCACTGTACGCTTTAAAATGTGTGCGTGCAGCCGGAAACAGTTGGCGATTCGGGGCAATTGGAGCTTGCGCTGGAGCTTGCGTGAAGCTCGGCACATTGCAGACACATTTTGATTGTGGTTGCTGCTTTATGGCGATACTGGCACTGCGACACGTGCAATCTGAATGTATGCTGTAACATCTTGGTTTGGCGGCAATGCAAATATTGAAATATGAAATGCATCCTACCGGTGTGTGTGTGCATGTGGCTGCAGCAGGGCATCTACCCCTTCAGGCAGCAAGAGCGCAGTCTTCATCCGGCCAGTTTCATCGGTGGCCAGAGCACGCTGGGACGGGCAGAACCACTCATCATCGCTGCGTGTCAACGGAAACGGTGAGCAGCCCCCATCCCCTCTGGCGGCGCCACAACCTCAGGATATGGAGCAGCCCCAGCGCCAGCCGGTCACAACGCCCGATCCTGCATTGCCGGCTGCCTCCGCCGCGCCTCACACTTCTCACGCCTCGCCTTCCGTCTTGATACCGGGTCCAACGGTGATGCCCACAAGGGACAAGAACCGCCGCGCAAGTACAGCGGCTGGCAGTGGTGGGTGGGCAGCAGGGCTGCGGGTGCAGCGTGCACGCTCCTCCCCTGCTGTGGTGACCACTAGGATCCCTGCTGCTGCGGCGGCGGCTGCTAATTCGACTGCTGCCAACGGCGTCGGAGCGTCAGCAGCAGCAGCAGCACGGAAGGCACCCTCAGGGCATGAGGGCCCCCGTTCCGCACCGAGGGCCAATTCGCAGCCAGCAAGCAGCGAGGGCACCGGCCGCTTGCACTCTTTGTGGATGCGTTGGAAGGGCCGAGGGGCCCGGCTCGGGACCAGCAGCAGCAGGGGCACCGATGGCGCGGCGAGCGCCATCAGCAGCTCAACAGCGGCCTCCGGCAGTCAGCAAACGCAACCGGGCGCTGCTGTTGTGATTGCTATTGCCGAGGCGATCGCTGCTTAGCGGGCCCCGACAGGTGCCCTCTTTGATTCATTCATTCGACTTACCGTAACAACTAGCAGCCTACGGTGATGCACAGTTGCTGCATTTTTTGCCTCATTCTTGCCTCAAAGGCATGTGAACTTGTTTTGCTGTGCAGCATGCTGGACCCGCATGTATTTCTACCAATGTGACATATGTATTACAGTTTGCAGGTGCCCTATGTTATGTGTGATGCTCCATGTTGCTGTTGTCCACCTACATGTTGGCTGCTAGCACCTTCACCCGCTGACGCTGAAAATGTGCGTTGCACGCTGGCATGGTTGGGCGCTGCACCGCGCTACTGCGGTGCAGAGGCCCCATTTGCCTCCGCTTGCCTCCTGACAAGTCATGTGACTAGCGGCACTTACGCCACGATACGTCCTGGACAAGCATTTCTGTCACTGCTGTGTGACAAACTGAGGCATCCTTACGCTGTCCTCATGCTGAAGTACATGCGTAAGATCCAATTTCCCATTAGACCCATGCCCGCGACCGCTTGCACTGCAGCTTACACTGGTAATACGTGACTCTCCCATGCATGTTTACCACATGCCCAACCGCCACTTTCCCCATTCGCGCATGTGCGTGGCGGCGTGCATGTGGCGGTACATATCAGCGGTACATACCATCACTGTGCGCACCGGGTTGCACCATGCAGGCTGGCTGAATGCTGCTGACATACTGCATTGCTGATGCTCAGCCGCGCACCCCTGAGGGCATCGCTCTGTGCATAATGGAGTTCAACGGTGATCTACAGCGGTGATCTACAACGGTGATCTACAACGGTGATCTACAGCCGGCCTGTGATATATGTGGATACATATGGTACACCGCAACCTTGTCACTGTGTGTACTTGCCCGTACTTACCCCTGCCGCTGCTGCCCCTGTCAGTGTGTACTAGGTATGAATGTGCTTGCATCCTGGCTTGCAACTGCCTTACATATTGTATTTGCATCCCTCAACATGCATGTACGAATGATTGATATGATTGATGCACATGTGGGCATGTGCGACATCTTTGCATGCCGCATGTTGGCATTCTTACGCTGACTCAAGCATGTGCTGGCTCAAGCATGCGCGGTGTGCAGTGCAATTTTCGTAGTCCTGCGCTGAACCGCCTGGCCTCCTCCCCCACGATGCCCATGCATTGTTTGCCTTGAGAGCTCAGCTGAGAAGCATGTGTGCACAATCCACACGCAGGGATGGTCCACTTAACAGTTTCAGATGCAACTATGTAAGTGAAAGCCTTGTGGTTCACTGTATTGCCAGCGAGGAGAACTGTATTGCCATGCTGTTCGGCGTACGGTACATGGCAGGATTGAAGGCAGCGCTTCTACATCTATACATTCCGAATGCGTCATGCACCCACATCGCTCCATTCGCACTTATGCATCGGCAGCTCGGCAACCGGCCACGCCTGGCGTCTTGCAGGAGGAGGTTTCGCTGGCACGACAGCCTAACGACAGTATGCTCCAGCCGTTCCAGCCGTGCAAACCAGGGGGCGGTCAGGAATGGCGCATGGGTGCATGCTGGCCCTGTTCTTAAGATCGACCTGCCGTCATGGCATCAACTACGCATCGAGTCGTTGTGCTTCATTAGGCAGGCAAGTGAGGCAACACCGCCTCCAACAGTTCCTCACCACACGCAATGCATTCTTCATTTCTTCATGTAGCCCCCAGCACCTGCGCAGTGTGCGCTGTAGCATGGGCATCAACTGGCAAGCGCATCCAACGGCGTTCAGCATACGCGTGCATCACAGCACAGTACCCCGGCCAGCGGCATGCGTGAGAAGTCGTTTGTGGTACAAACCACACGAGCTCACACGCGCGGCACACATGGAATATATGGGCGGCAAGAGACACAGCCCAGCAGACGAGCTTGCAGGCCCTGCAATGACAGGGCAGTGTTTGCTGGCCGAAACGCAGCCGCACCGGGCTGCGGTAATGCAAGTGCATTTTGGCAGCATCGCCTAGCAACGCATCCAAAGGCAGTTTACCTGCAAATTAAACCGTTAGGCATTCGGTACGAGATACTTATAGAGTGAGTTATAGCCACGTAGCGTGCTACTACGAGTCTACGAGCCAGAGGGTTCAGGCACGGTGGCGGACCGCCACTGCTGCTTCAGCGCCTCAGCGGAGGGCTCTGCCACCTCCACGTCCGCCAGGTGCGCTGCCCTGCCGCACGCCTCCGCCAGCGCCTCCACGCCGTCGCGCCCCACGTACGCGCGCCGCAGCCCCGCGAGGTGCCGCGAGGCACGCAACGCCCCGCACAGGCGCGCCACGTCAGCATCGCTCGGCCGGTACAGCAGCACCTCCAGGCTGGTCAGCGAGCCCAGGCTTCCGCTGCTGCGGGTCAGCGCCTCCGCTATCGCGGCGACCGCAGCGCCGTCGAGGTAGTAGGAGTTCCGAAGGGTGAGGCTTTGGAGGCGGGAGAGGTGGCGGGCGGCGGGCAGCAGCGCGCAGGACTGCTGCATGCCCTCGCTGCCGAGGTCGCCTAGCCACAGCTCGGTCAGGCGCGTGAGCGACGAGCTGGACAGCACCGCGCAGGCGAGCTGCTGTACCGCAGACCCGCCGGCGTCGCCGTACCGCCGCCCGATACGCAGACAGCGCAGCGCACCCAAGCAGGTCGGATTTGAGTTCGAATTTGAGTTCGAATTTGGATTCGAACCGCCGAAGCATGCCGCCAGGGCGGTGCCTGTGTCCGCATTCATGCGGCAGCCGCGCAGCAGCAGCAGCTGCAGGCCGCGCATGTGCGGCGCGGCCAGCAGCGCCGCCAGCGCGCCCGCCGCGGAGCCCTTGAGCGAGTTGCCGCTGAGGTCGAGGAGCGTTAGGCCGGACAGCCCGGTGGTCTCCGCCAGCGTCAGCGCCAGCTTGGCAATTTCCTTCGTCCCCGCCTCCATATGGCTGATCCTCAGCTCCTTAAGGCCGTGGAGATGTGTTGCTGTAGCCAACAGGCCTGTCAGGGCCGCTGCACCTGCCGCCCCCATGTACGTGCCAGACAGGCCCAGCTTGAGCAGCCGCAGGTGCGAGGCGCACTGCAGCGCGTCCACCACCAGCTGCACGCCCGCCGGGCCCAGCTCGTTGCTTGAGAGCTCCAGCGCGCGCAGCCGGGACAGGTGCGTGTGCTGACTCAGCACGCCGCACAGCTCCGAAACCCGGCCCGCGTTCTCGTCGTCGTCGTCGCACATGTCGCTCAGATCCAGGGAGGTGAGGGCGGAGCATAGGCAAGGGAGGGCGAGCAGCTCGTTGAAGCCCGCCATGTGGTTCTGGGAGGCGTCCAGCTGGCTCAGCCGTGAAAGGTGCGTGGAGCCCGCCAACGCGCCCGCGAGCGCGCGCCAGCTGGCTGCGTCGATCCAGTTGTCGGAAATGTCCAGCCGCTGCAGGTTGGAGAGGTGCGTTGCGCTGCTGAGGACCTCACCTAACACTGACGAAAAGGTGTCGCTGGTGTAGAGATCGTCCACGTGAAGCGAGATCTCGGTGAGGCTTGCGAGGATCGGGGATCTCAACGCGTCCAGCAGCTGGCTCACGGGAGCCTTCCTGCGCTTGTTGCCGACGTGGAGGCTGAGCGAGCGGAGGGTGCGGAGGTGTGGGGAGGAGGAGCCCAGCAGCGCGGGGAAGGCGGCAAGATCGTCGGCGTTGGAGGTGTCGTCCGTGCCGTAGCGGACGGCGATGTGGGTCATGCCTTGGAGGTGTGTGGAGATCCGAAGGCACTCCAGGGCGTCCGAGATCGTACCGCCGCACACGTGCTCCTCCGAAACCGAGATCCTGCTGAGGTGGGAGAAGCATGCGGGCAGCGGCTGAGCAAGCGTGTACGGCCAGGAGAGGGCCGTGCTGCCAGCGCAGCACGCGCTGCGTAGCGTGGTGACGCTGCGTGAATAACAGGAGCGGAATCGCCTGCAGGCCAGGCGCGCGCCCTTGTTCACACTGCCAGGCGTGAGGATGCGCTCGAGCAGGGCATCTGGCAGGCGTTCAAAGTGGCACGGTGCCAGGCAATCATCGGATGTGCACGCGTCATTGCCACCAGCAGTGCTGCCCTCATCACCCGCCACTGGTCCAGCAACTGCTGATTGCACGGCGACAGCAACGCCAACAGTGCTGCTGTTGTCGGCGGGGTACGAGGGCAATTTTGCAGGCGGGTGTACCCGCCCCACCGTGCTGCTGACGTTTGCAAGGTCGTGCATCGCGGTCTGGCTGCTGCCTGTGACTGGTACACAGAGACCACACCGGCTGGGGTCTCCGAGCACAACATCAGGCCCTTCACCAATGTCATGATCGGCGCTGCTGCCACTGCTGCTGCTGCTGCTTGCGCTGACTTTGAGGTCGGAGACCTTCCAGCACAGCTCGGCCTCGCCTGCAGACAGTTGTGCACCATTCATGCACAGTACATACATCGTCAGGCATGTTAAACAGTGCATGGTTGAACTCATTCTCGTGGCTGTGGGCATTGTGCATGGTTCGTTGGTGGCACTGTGTGCACCACTTGCACAGCCAAACCAGGTGCGTGGGAAGCCGACGGACGTGCAGCAGTGCCATGGCCATGTTGCCGGAGCGAACTGAAGGTGTATGCTTGCAGCAATCTTACAGCGAATAACAACACGTGTGGCAGCTGTGGCTAAAAACACATTGCAGGACAGTAGCGCGCAGCGCTGATGGCTTCAAAGCAGCACCCGCCTGACGGGCTGTTGCCTGACATGCATATGCGCTGCATGGCACCCAGAGGGCAGCAGGTGTTGCAATAGGCAAAACCATGCAAGTCACAGCTTGAACATATTCTAAGGAGGCTTGTTGACCACGTTTGTTGCCTGTGAAGCCCCTCAGCGACCGCCCTGCACACTTGCGTGCGTGCCATGCGCACGTCTGGGTGCAGCTTGCAACTTCACAGTACATGCCTTTATGTGCTCTGCTGCGACACAACCGTGCAGGGACTGGTCCAGGGTACCGTGGTGGCCCACACACGACGCCTGTGAAACGCTGGGCTCGTATGCTGGGCTCGTACGGAGCCCCATCGTTGCAGACACCAACCATTTCACGTCGTTCCCAAGAGTGCATGCCTGAAACCTGTTGTTTATGTGCGTTGGTCCAGCCGCACACCTGCATTTAGCTCCATTCTGGGCAGCAGCTCCAACCACACAAGGCTGTAATCGGCGCCCAAGCCACCCCATATGAAGCAAAGCAGCGGAAGGTGCAACGCGTCGTAAAATGTGATATACTGATACAACCTGAGTATGACCCTCAAAGGGTTCCTGTCAGCTCTGCCTATCCACAGCTCTTGCTTCGGCGGCTATGAGGGCTGGTGGGTTCAGGGCACGGTCATGCTGATCAGTGATGTAAGCATTCGAACGTCGCGGCACGGCCGACGTGCAGCGACAAAGTAAAGTAGAGAAAATAAAAACAGAGATGAAAACTCCAAGCATCCAATCAGCCGCCACAGGCCACACCCTGCATGCCGCCGCATGCCCCCATGCATCCTCTGATATGTGCTGCTGCAGGGAGGACGTATGGCATGGCGCTTCTGCCGTGCAAGCTTGCAGCGTGTCCGCATCGGCTGTGTTGCATGCATGCCATACACCGCTGCATGCTGGGAGGTGCGGACGATGTGGGTCACTGCATACATGCACAAAAGCAGCGCACACCCAGGGGGTGAGGCTCCTGAAGTTGCCCCTGCACGGGTGCGATAGGGATCCATTATGAACAGCCCCCCCCTTCGAGAATGCCCTGCTGGCGCCTATTGTATGAATCACCCCGACGAGGTGGATTAACGGTACCGCATGTGATAATGGCATGTGCGCAGGACTTTTAACCTATGGTGAGGCTGATGGGTGGGTCGTGGGGATGGGTTGCAGGTGTTCATTCCTGTGGGGAGAAGTTGGGCAGGGTGCACGTATGCAGCCACGGGGGGTGAATCGCAACGTACTTCAACGCTATGCTGGCAACCGGCACGTATGTTACACCCGGAGCGCGTCAGCCACACGCTGTATGCTGCCCCCTGATGGAGACGGGAAGAGTGATCAGCGCAGCAGACCTCAGGGAAAACCGTGATACTTGTAAGACACCCATACATGCATTATAAATTAGTGCATGTAACGCCCCTTGGTGGCATGCGCAGCATACGTGGATTGCTCCTGAAACATGAGGTCAGGCGCGCTTGCTGCTGTAGCAGTGGCTGTCGTGCCGTCGCGCGCTCCGGATGCCCGCAGCTTGGAGGCACCACATCGTTGCTACCAGCAGCACACGCCGAGAGCAAACAGTGCACAACACCGTTACAAGCATGCCACCTCGTATGCCAATGATGAACAGTAACTTGTCGAGCAACGGCTCTGCGTCAAACGTGACGGCGGGCGGTGAACCAGTACAGTGTTTGCAGGGCCGAACATGGCAATTTTTCATTGGTGAGGCAGTATGTTTCCACTACGACTACCTTAATGTAAGGTGTCAGAATCTCCAGGAGCGGCGTGGGGCACTGGCAGTGCCCGCTTGCAGGTCTCTGCCAGTGCAGTGCGACAGGTTCCCCTCCCCATGAAAGCAGCGCATCATCATCCAACTTCACTCACGGTATTTCCCTTCCACGGCCCTGAATTCTCAGACAATATCGGTCCGTCAGGGTGAGTGCAGCCGCTGATGCAAAGTAGCCGGCGTGTCGGTGTCCAGCACGTGCCTTGGCGCGGCGGCGCCAAGCAATGCTGCGTCAGTGTGTATGGCGCCCTGTTGGCGTTGTGGGCGTGACGTGACGTGGAATGTGAGTATGTGATGCTATATATTAATATATGCGATGTGAGTGGGTGGTGTGTGATGGGCGTGATGAGTGACCGGGTGAGTTCGCATCTCGAGTCCATTAGGGGCGTGATGTGATGTGGAACCCGTCCTCCTCCAGCTCACGGCAGGCGTCCTCCAGGCTCAGTACGCCTGCACACATGCCATTGCACACGCACGCACACACGCAAGCACACACATTGCTACAGCAACCGACTCAAGAGCATCAGACCGCTGTTCCCCTTACGCCAGCCGTCAGCGCAGCCCAGACACCTCGACACCCTCAGGTGCAGTTCCCACTATCACACATACAAACACACTGCACGGCCCCACGGAAAGCATACTGCATGGCCCAACAGGAAGCAAAATACTTGAACACACGTTGCTAGTGTCGCGATTTGCATTATCCAGGCCTGTTGTGACACCGCATATCGCAGCGCATATCGTGCAGGTGGCCACACACCATTTTGCATCCACCTGCGGATGTCACTGTACGTTCACTTCATTTGATCATGCTCAGCAGTTGTGGGGTTGGACTGTAAAACAGCTGTGCCTGCTGCCGCTGCTGCTGTGCAGCAAAACGCAACAGATGGGGTCATAGGGGTGCGGAACGCACATGGGCCTGAGAGCCTCGCCTCGCTTGCGTGTGAGTGTGCTCGCCCTTACACGCGAGTGTGCTCGCACCTGTGCTCGCCCTTGCGTGTTTGCGTGTCAGGCAGGTGGGACTCATCAGCTGTGAGGTCGCCCGTTTTAATGATAAGGCTAATGAGGACAATGAGGCTACTGCGTGCTTGAGCCCACTTGCAGTGTACGTGATTTTCCAGGCGGTTAAGACTTCCAGAGTGCGTTCTGCCTCACCTTTGCAAGCATACACGGTAGTCGTGGCCTCAACGCCATCCCTCGTGCCCTTCACCTCCACACCACGTATGAGCTGAGCCAGGGTGCCTTGCGCCTGCCACGCGGCAAGGTTTGGCTCCCAGCCCATTGCGCGCATCCAGCGCAGCGACCACAGCATACGCCGGACTTTTTGCTCGTCGCTGTCGCGGGCAGTGGAAGTGCTGTGCGGCACTTCACCGCCTATGAACTGGTTCACTGCTTCCCTCACGCTCGTATTGAGGAGCATCCAGTGCCACAGCTCGTCTATGTCATGGGAAGGGGAAAGGCTGTTCGCACTGTTCTTCAGCATCGTGGCCACCGCCCGCTTTGTCCACAGGAAAGATATCAGCTCCAGTGCATAGGAACGAGGTAGGCCCAGCTCATCACAGCCTGGGTGCAAGGCGCACACTGCTGGGAGCTGAGACGGGTCAGGCATGGCGGGGCGACCAAAAGTCCACGAGGAAAGCAAACGAGTATGTTACAGTCTGAAGAAACTGGACTCCTGCACATTGGTGGAAAACAAACGAGGTAGTTATAGTCTGAAAGAGGGGCACACGCCCAGAGACACAGCTTGCAGGCAAGGAGTGACAAACCTCAAAGGGCGGGAAGGAGCGTCCTTCACCTTGGCACGCAGGGAAGGCCCGGACCCCTGCTGCGATTATGGGTATGTTGCGGTCCACACAAGCTGTTAGAGGTGTAGAGGATGCTTGGACACTTCCTGCTATGGGTCCACCTGTGTAGTGCTGGGGGGCAGCAAGTGGGATTGCTGTTCTGCTGGCGACGAAAATCCCCAGGACACCAGGAGCATTCAAAACTGCACTCCCGTGCATCAACAGCACAGCGAGCAGCCCACAGCGGGCTTGCTTATGCCTTGCTTTGATTATGGAGGCCATGCGACGGGGCAAGCGCTGGTGCGCCGCATGCCTGCCCCCCGCTGTACAGAAAATCCATGCAAAACGTGTTCCTGCGGAATATGCTGAAGGGGCTGGTTTGTGGGCATGCAACCAACAAGCAAGGAGTGTACCTTTGCTGGGCGATGGCCTGGTGGGAGGCTCCACGCACCACGCTCGCCGTACTGTGCATGTACGCCTCTGCCATGTACGGTACCGTACGCCGCGCACACAAATGTCTGCATTCCACTGTCCTGCCTGAGAGCACATGCGTGATGCGGGTGAGGGGGCATGACACGCATGGATCACGCTACGGAGGGTTGCAGGTGGGAACGGGTCAGTCGTGGGCATCAAGAGTGGAGTTTGAAAGAGCGGGTGGTCAGGGGGCGGCCCCCTGGCATGCGCCCTACACAGCAACATGCAGCAAAGGTCCAGCCTGGCTATGCTGCAGCAGCGCAGGTCGCGGGCTGTGTGCGCACGATAGGGTCGACAGCCCATAGTGGGAGCAGCAGGTTGCGTACACAGCGTCTCCTACTGGCCGGCATGCACACAGCCAGCGGAATGCGAGCCACATGCTATGCCTCGGCCTATGCCATGGCCTACGCAGCAATGGCTGCCAGAGTCTGCCCGGCACGACATTCGCATCGGCATGCATGGGCTTCACCCTCCATGATGAGGCGCTGGTGCGTGGATCCGCTACCCCACCAGCTGGTAGGCCGCAGGGCGCACGGCAGTGCACGCATGCAGGCCGGCGCTGGCATGCACACTGCTGACACGTCCGTGGCCCTGACATCAGCGTTCGCGTCACACGCACAGTGATGCCGCTCGTTGGATGACAGGCAAATACATCCTTGTGGAAGTGTTGCAACCGGAACCATGCCATCCAGGGAGTGTGCACCTTCGGTACCTACAGCGCCCCTTCATGCTGCTGACACGCAGCATGACACGCCGCTAGGTTGAAGGTGGCATCAAATACTCTCCTGGGGATAGCAACCGATCAGGTGTTACCAGACACACGATGCGCTGCCCACAGCTGCGTGATGGTGGCAGCGCGCCTGCGTGCCGGACGGACTGCGGCTATGTCCTTGGAAGCGGCCGAATTCGCTGTGGCTGCTGCAGCAGCAGCAGCCTCCGCCTGCGGGCCACACCAGCTGGCAGCAGCATGCGTGCGGGTCTCCCCCATGCACATGTGCGCCACTCGCAGCGCAAGCGTCATGTGGCACCACTGCTCGGCTGATAAAATGTCATCCGCCAGCGCCCGCAGCTGGGAGGCACGCTCCGCCCTCCTCCCCAAGCCAGTGGTGCGGTCCAAGCACTCCAACAACCGCTCCTGGAGGTCATCCAGTATGTCGGAGGGTCCTGCCAGGTCCTGCAGCAAGGCGCGCGCGGCCTGGCAGTCGCCTTCAGGCGCTGCCTCTGCTGCTTCTGCCTCAGCGGGCGGCGGCGCGCATGAAGCTTGCTGCTGATCGGAAGCGGGCAAAGCAGCTGCACGGTCCACAGCAGGTGAGGGGCCCATGGCTGCACTGCTCATCCCACTGGCAGCGAGGACAGAGGGGAGGGGCATGGAGGGCGCCGCAGGTGCGGCGGCGGGCGGCGGCAGGCTGTTGGTAGCAGGAAGGACGTTGGGGTCGTCGCTGATGCACTGGTGGCCCTGCGTGGCGGCTGAGCGGCACCAGCGCTCCTCGCTGTGGATCATCTCGTGCAGGGCGCGGTCCATGACGCGGATGTCAAGCGCACAGGAGGCCTGCATGTGCTGCACCAGCCTGGCAGCCTCAGCCTGCACTGTGGGCTCCGCCTCCTCCTCCGCCACGCCACCTGCTGCATCACGCTTGTCTTGACCGCTGTTGCAATGCAAGACGGCGCGCGCAAGCAGGTCAATGCCGTGCACAAAATCCTCGACCGCCTGCCTGAGCGTGTCGCCAGCGTTCAACGCAACATGCGCCCACACCTCTGCCTCACGCTCGCCACACAGCCTGGCCAGCAGCGTGACGTTCTGAAAGCGACCGCAGAGTGATCGCGGCATGACTGCGTTGTTCAGGACTCGACTGAAATTATACTCGCTGGCCCCAAAGACAGCGCATGCGGGCCAGTAGGAAGCATCATCCGATACAAAGTCCCGCTCAGACAGCAGGAGGCCGTAGTCAGACGCCATGCGCGTTACCTGCGTGAGACAGACAAGCAACACGGTCCACCTGGCTGGCGTGACGATATCGGCCTACGTACGAACTTACATCCAGGCAACCGGTATGCGCAATGCGGATCGTCCATGCCCTTGAGAGGTGCACGCATCGGCATGAACGGCAGCTGTTGTAGTGCAATCCACCGATCCAACTACCTAACAGGAGTCACGGTGCAGCACGCTAAACTACAGTAGGCAAGTGGAAGGCCGCATGCTACCAACGACTTCGGTTTTTTCCCACAATCATGTTACATCAGGAAAGTATCGGCCAAACGGCCCATGCTCTCCCCAAGATGGGGACCAGACGACAAGAAAAGGTTCACCAGCCCAGCCTAGAAACATGGCGTGCCGGAGGGCCACAAGGGGCTGAGTGCAGCACATCAACATCATGCAGTGTTGCATGATGCAGTTTATTGATGTAACTAGCAGCCATGTATCCAGGTGATTCAACATCCATTGCATCGCATCAGCCGAATCATTGCGCTCACAGTCAAACGCAACGTTGGAAATAATGTTCTGGTACTTGGCCCGTAACTCAGGGTAGTGCGGACATTCAAGTGCCACGTGCAATTCATCATGCATTGACTGTGAACCAGCAGCATACTGCGTTGCACAATTTGAACACTCACGGCAATCCACGGCAATCCACATTTGTGTCCAAACACCAGGCACGTGTTCATTGCCCATGAAGCTGTAGGCAAGCTTGTTTCATGCAACCATTTGGGTAAGGGTTCCCCAGAACGTGGTGGGAACTACAACCCCGAATGCAACCGCACTGCTCTGCTGTGCGAGGGTGCTCCAAGGCTGTGAGACTGCAGGGGCTGCCAGTGATCGGCTCATCCACACATCACTGCATCAGAGCTTTCAGCGCCTCACCCATTGGCCAACACCACAACTCCACTCACCTCGGCCGCGTCGTAAGGCGCGTTGCGGATGTGCGGCCATGCACCCTCAAGCAACATGCTCACGACGCTCGTGATGGTGACGACAGGACGCAAGGCCTGCGATATGATCCGTCAACAGGAAAGGCAGTGCACAATAATCGTTTGTGGCAAGACCCGGCATGCGCAGCCAAAGGACGCAGGCACACCGTTTGGTGTTGCGTGTGTGTTGCCGAATGGTTTGCGCGTGTGTATGCCCAACACTGGAATCCCGCAAGATCAACTTCACATCCCGTGGCCTGAGAAGGGCATGCGTGCAATCACAATACATCAGTGTGAGCTCGCTGCATAGAGGCATGAACTCAAATGATCCAGTACCATCATAAATCGACAACGAATCAGCATCACTGGTGCACGCAGTCTGAAGGTGCTGGTCATGAACAAAACAGACGAAGGCCCACCCATCAGCTTCAGCATCAATATGCCACCCCAGCCTGGCATCACACAACTGAACTAGCAACACAGCACAGTTCTCCTGCAAGGCACCACGATTGTGGCGTGAACGTGGCCCCATAGTAAAACAGACAGCAATCGACTCACCGTGTGGCGCTGACCACACTTGAACCTGTTTTGCAGCGCCCCGCTTGTCCTCAGCACACGAACAACGAGCGCCGGCAGCAGCCGGGCTGCGGCTGCGCAGAGAGCGGCGCCGCGCATGATCGCAGCGCACGCCATGAGCATCTCACGCCACCGGCACCTGCAGACGCTCAATCGCTCGACATTGGCTGGCTGCGTGTCTCCGGGTGCAATACCAGCGCTGATCTTCTCGACCTGCTCCAGCGCTGAAGTCAGCTCCTCCTCTACCAGGGCGGTGACTGCATCAAGCAGCATCTCGTGCCCATCGTCCGCGGATGCCTGTCCAGGGACAAGGTGAGGCGCGCATGCATTGGGGCGTGTCGCAGCAGAGGGGTGGGCTAGACGCAGAGCATCCCAAAGCCATACGTTGTACAGCAGCATGTCTGCACCATCAGCAAGCCCAACAGCAAAGTGCAGCAGCAGTCTGATGGATTCAAGGTTTGTTCACGATTGGTGTGTGAACGGTTGCAGCAAGGCACAACAGCAGGAAATGTGATGCCGGATGTGCTGTGTTGCACATAAAGCATGCAGCACACTGTACAACTCATTTAGACATAAAGTGACAAGCTACTGCAAGGGGCTGCATTGCGGCTGGCAGCTGGTGTGTGCATATGATGGCATCGCACAAATCCTGAACAGCACACACCATGCATAGGCCCAGATCATGCTGGCTTCTTTGGTGGTACACTCTGTTATGGTTCTCACCCTGCCCGCTGCCTGCGCCACCGCCGCCTCCAGCAGCACTGGCAGCGCCTCAAACCATGCAGCCAGCAACAGCGGCGGCACGCTGTTCATGCGCAGCCGCATCGGCAGCATGCGTGCCAGCGCCCGCTGCGCCCCGCCGCGCCGCGACAGCGTGGGCGGCAGCGGTGGCCCATCCTGCACCAACATGCCGGCAGGCGGGCTGTCACAGTGCAGCGCCGCCCCCAGCAGCCCCACCACCGCCCGCAGGTGCTGCGTCGCACGTGCTTGCCGCGACAGGAACACATGCTGCGCTATCCTGCTGATCAGTGCAGGCGGTGGCGTCAGGCGGGGATCGTCGTCACCTGGCTCGCTGCTGTCCGGCCCGTCTTCGTAACCATACTTGTAGTCATAACCACTGTCATAACTACGGTTGCCGGTGCCTGCTGCGGGCAGGTGCCTTGACAGTGTGAAGGACACAGCATCGCTGGCATCCTGCAGCCAATCCAGGACCTCGTAGTCTAGGTAGTCGCTGAACAGACCCTCCACATCATTAGAGCTGGTGCCATCAGCATCCTCGCAGTGGCTGTCCAGCGCATCTGCCAGCAAAGACAATGCATGGCAACGCAAGCGCCAAGCGGTATGGTCGCAGCAAAGCACATTTCTATGTCCGTGACGACTGACGTGAGGAGCCGGCACTGGAAGGACAACGAAAACGGACAGCATGCCTACTGGGGGATGCATCCAGCAAGCATTCGGTACGAAAATGCCGTTTAACCAAGCCATGCATAATCATGCGCAGACTCTCATGCATTTGCGCGGGCACTGAATACCAAGTAGGTCAGATAAAGCCATGCGTAATGTAACCCTCAACACTGGTACACACTGCGTACCTGGGGGCTCAACGACCAGCACGCACTGATCAACCATCAGCCTTGTTAGGTGGTGCGTAACTGCGCCACCCCAGCAGGGCGGCAGCCACTGGTAACGCGCCGAAAGCGCACGATAGCCATGCAGCATGTGCGTCACGGACGCCTCGATGCTGCCGCTGCAGCCGCTTGCATAAGATGGCATCCGATGCAGGACCGCCATGACGCCGCCCACAAAAACGCCACTCTTTAGCCTGCCCGCATACGCGCATGCGGGCTCTGTGCTGCAGCGGGGCGCCAGCGCTGCCAGGTGCACGGCAACATCCACGTGTCCGCATGAGGCAGCCGCCTTGGCCAACGCCTTCCACAGAGCGCTGATGTGGGACCACACCTGGTGCTGTGACATGCGCACTCGCTTGTCGACCCACATCGAGCAGTACAGCTCATCAGCCAGCAGCAGCACACTGACACTGCGGGAGCTGCTACCACTGGCCCCTGTTTTGCCGTCGTCACCGTCATCTGCCATGGCCAAGCGTGCATCAATCAACTGCTGCGCAAGCGCCTGAGCTTCATGCTGCGTGCCAGTCGCAGCCAGCAGCCGCGCCACCAGCTGCCAGGGCTTGGTGATGGCGTACCGCACCGCGGGTCCCGACAGTACCGTTGGCTGACACGCTGCAAAGGAGCGGCCGCTGACGCTGGGCCCACTGCTGGCGACACCAGCCGGGTCGACGCTGTACTCGGCATGAGCAGCGCGCCGCAACACGCTCAGCGTGTGCTGCAGCAGCGGTGGCGGCCGCGCCATGGGCTGCACGGTGCGACCATCCGAGTACGCATACGCTCCAGAGAGGCGCCACAGCACGGCGGTGGTGGGCAGGCCGGCACGCTGCGCCTGCGCCAACCTGCCGGCCCGCACCATGCTGACCGTGACCAGGTGAACCGCCACAGCCGCCGCCGGGGACACATCGCAGCTGCAGCTGCCGGTATGAATCTTCGCATGGCAAGCCGCCCAGCTGTCACAGCAGTGAGACAAGTGAGATAGCAGCTGCGCCCAGGCCGCGTCCTCGGCTGCCGCGTTAGGAGCCTTAGAAGTGCTGATGCTGCTGCTGCTGCAGCCGTTGATGCAGGATGACCACCAATGACCACACAGCAGCACAACAGCAACAGCACCAACAGCACATCAACTTACGCTCACAACATTCCTAAACATTCGCATGACCCAGATCGCACCCATCGGTGTCAAGGTGGAGCTGTTGCGGCCCCATCAGGCACGTTACACAAAGCATGTCCTGGCCGGTTTCAATAATAGACCAACAGGGCCGATGCCCCCTAACATGCATGGATTAGTATTCAAAGGCCGTGAAGGCACGGGTGCCTTGCACCGGTAGCTGTGAGGCCAGTTGGCCCAAGACAATCAAGCGTTAATTATGTAACCCGATTTTATGACCCAATCATGCCTGTCAAAGATGTGACCCAAATCAGCACACACATCCGCGCTCATGGAGCTTGCACACACTCTACTCAACGCGCAAGGCAGCAGTCGGACGCACTCACCGGTGGGCCATCGTCAGTTCAACAGCTGCAGGGCCGATGCCAAGCGTCCAGCTGGCCGCGCACCACAGCACGCCCAGCAGGCAGCGCACAAACCTGGCCGCCCCAAACTCATCCTCCGCCTCTGTCGCGACGTGTCGTGGAAATGCTTGGGGAACAGCGCAGAACGCTCCTGCTGCATCCCCGCTGCGGCATGCCTTGACGAAGCCATACAGATGAACAGAAACCATGTTGCTCTGGATGTAGGCGTCATTCACTGTGTAGCGCCACTCGTGGTCGGCCACTGTGTTTGCAGCTGCATGCTGCCCTTCAGCGCGCAGGCGAGTGGTAACCTCAGACACCAGCCAATCGACTTTGACATCCACCAGAGCGCAGAGCACACGTGCAGCATCAAGCGTGGTCGCGTCTTGCAGCGCCCATATGACGAGCAACACTGCCACGGCAAGGCGGCAGTAGTCAGGTGGGTGTTGACGCTGCTGCGCTGCTGCAGCTGACAACGCAGACTCTGCCACGGGCAGGCTGCCTGTGCTGGAAACCAGCTGTTTTATGGCCAGCAACACCAGTGCATCAAGTGCAGCCTGGGCCAAACACCGCCATATGCCTTCCTCCTCCTCATACGTGAACTCGACAAATGGGTGTCGGTCGTCGGCATCGTCCATAGCAGGCCACGGCGTGCACAGGGCAGCGGCTGTGCCTGCATCAAGCGCTGCCTGTGTACCAACGCTCGTGTGGCCTTGTAGGTGCAACTCAACCACCAGCCAGCGCAAGAAGGCTGCGCTTGCGCTGGGAATGGCCCTCAACTGGCGTGACACGAACTGTTGGTCAACGCGGCGCCAGTATGCACGGACCTTTCCGAAGAAGCTCCTCAGCTCTGCGACTGTGCCACATGATACTGCCGAGGAGACAAGCGCAGAGAAAGTTGAATAGGGCATGGTGTCGCTGAGGGTCACTGCAGCCAGCAACGGCCAGCGTGCAAGCGCACGGAAGAAAGCATCGCCAAAGGGACAGGGCCTGTTCCCAACGCAAGTCTCCAAGGGGTCGAGCTGCTGTATACGCTCGAAAAGCAGCAAGCCAGCAAGGGCGTGAACGTCGAGCGTCAAGTGCGTGCGGCGCACGTCGACTCCGTCACGGCAGGCTGCACTGCAAGCACGGAAGCTGCTGACAGTTTCTGAGTCAGCATAGGACAGTATCGTCTGCAAGATGTCGTTTGGCAGAAGTCCAAGCAATCCAGCTGGTTCGCAACGGCGCTGACTGCCTGGTGTCATGCCATGCAACAACGTTTGAAACGGACTGTCCCAGGCTGTGCGAAGGGCAGCACACGTAGTGCGCTTTGGAGTCTCAGCCTATCAGCTCTATCTGGTCAGGTTCTCCTGGCGTTCCTGGGCTTTGTGGAATAGTGGACAACTAAGGCAAAGCGCACTGGACTGTTTAAACTGGTGCCGAACTGGCACCAACCCTAGGGCCAAGAATAGCAGGGAGGTGGGTTAAAAGCCAGACACTAAGCTTTGAGCCTGGAAAGTAGGCAGGTCAAGTTGATGCACAGCACACAACGCAGCAGGCCAGTTTTGAGAAACAGGCTGCTCCAAGATACCAAGTCCATGCATGCATCATCCCTGTCACATGTCTTGACGGATGATAAAGGATAGGTGCGCGCAACGCATCAGCACCTTGCTCAGCATGCGTGGGAACAACCTGCAGACACGCACCTACAACCAGCGCACCGCCTATCCATCGTTGACAACAACTGCAGGCACAAGAGCAGCATTGACAAGTCAGTGAGGACGCACGTGCGGCCGCTCTGCGCACAAAGGGGTGGTACACTGGTACTGCATGGTAAATCCTCGTGACCCACTTGAAATTCTTTGTAAGTCTCTCTGTCTTGACCTGTGTGTCATCACAGCGCCGTCAAGGGTGTGCACTGTGCAGGACTGCAGGCAGGTGCAAAATGTGCAGGGTAACAGGGGCCTGCTAACACTGCTGCCTTGAACGCTGCCTTGACCGAGTGTGATACTGCATGCATACATATGGGTAATGGCTGGATGATGGTGAGGTCCTCTATGACTATAACTGGATGGCACTGCCCGCTGCTGCTGCTGCTGTGCCCCGCTTGCACCTGTAGCACAGTACACGCACCTGATCTGAACGTGGTGATCATAAACGACTACATGAGTAAACTAAGCGGCTGCTAGGACATTGCACACTGTAAACGCAATGCATGCAAAATGGTGCGGAGAAAGCCTGAATGGCGTACTCCACTTGCCCGCCTGGAGTGCAACGCGTGATGCAGAGGGCATGATAGTGACATGCACAGGTCACGCTACGTAAGGTTGCATGCGGGATCGGGTCAGCCGTGGCCTTCAGGATTGGATTTCGAACATGCGATGATAAGATAGAGGGATTTGCTGGGTTTGCTGACTCCTGCATATGCTCTGTGCAGCAAAATGCAGCAAAGATCAAACCTTGATTTGCTGCAGCAGCAGCTGTGTGTTCAAGATACGGGTCTACATGCCGATAGTGAGGGAGACGGGGGGTGTGGGGCCTACTGCTACTGCATGCATGCATGCTACTCCTGCCATTCCTGATCGCACGCTGCGCTCCTGCACCAGCATCAGCTTTTGCTTGCGCGCTTACTTGCAGACTGCGGTGGGGGCTGTGTACAGCTCTGGACGGTCTTAGGTTCCTTACGTAGGGCCTCCTACAGGCATGCATGCTCGCACAGCCGCCAACGGAATGCGAGCTACGTGCCTGGCTGGCTTACGCAGCAACAGCTGCCAAAGACTGCCTCAGCAAGACATCCACATCAGCATGCATGGGCTTCCTCCCTTGGTGATGAGCGCTGGTGTGTGCATGCGTTACACCACCAGCTAAGCCCAGTGCGGAGGGCGGTGCACGCATGCAAGGTGGCGCTGTCATGCAGGCAGCTAATGGGCCTGCGGCCCTGACTGCAGCGTTCGTGCTACAAAGACAGTGTTGCCGCTCGTTGGACGGCGGGCGAATGCCAAGCCCACTAGGCGGTCTCTGTGTGACGTCCGTGTGGAAGCGCTGCGACCGAAAAGCAGGCCAGGATGTGCACCTGTGGTACTTACAGCGCCCCTTCATGCTGCTGACACGCAGCCGGACACACCGCTGGGTTGAAGATGGCATCAAGCTAACACTCCATGGGATAGCAACCGATCAGGTGTTACCAGACACACGATGCGCGGCCCATAGCTGCGTGATTGTGGCAGCGCGCCTGCGTGCCGGAGGCAATGTGGCTGTGTCCGCCTAGTGCATCGCCACTGCCCGTGGCTGGGCCACACCTGCTGGCAGCAGCATGCGTGCGGGCCTCCCCAATGCACATGTCCGCCACTTCAAGCGCAAGAAACATGTGCTGGCCCCATTGCTCATTTGATGAGATGTCATCCGCCAGCGCCCGCAGCTGGGAGGCGTGCTCCGCCCTCCCCAAGCCAGCGGTGCGGTACAAGCACTCCGACAACTGCTCCTGGAGGTCATCCAGTATGTCGGAGGGTCCTGACAGGTCCTGCAGCATGAGGCGCGCCTCCTGGCAGTCGCCTTCAGGCGCTGCCTCTGCTGCCTCTGCCGCTGCCTCAGCGGGCGGCGGTGCGCGTGAAACTTGCTGCTGACCTGAAGCGGGCAAAGCAGCCGCACGGTCCACTGCAGGTGAGGGGCCCATGACAGCACCGCTCATCCCACTGGCGACGAGGACAGACTGAGAGGGCAGGGGGCCGGAGGGCGCCACAGGTGCAGCAGTGGGTGGCAGACTGTTAGTGGCAGGAGGGCTGGTGCGCTGGTGGCCCTGCCTGGCGGCTAAGCGCTCCTCGCTGCTGATCATCTCGTGCAGGGCGCGGTCCATGACGCGCATGTCAAGCGCACAGGAGGCCTGCATGTGCTGCACCAGCCTGGCCGCCTCCACCTGCACTGCGGCCTCCTGTGCCGCCACCGCCGCCGCCTCCGCTGCTGCTGCTGCTGCCGTCACGCCACCCGCTGCACCGCTCCTGTCCTGGCCGCTGCTGCGCGCGCTGCCGCTCTGCGAAACGGAGTGCGCAAGCATGCCGATGCCGTGCGCAAAATCCTCGACCGCCTGCCTCAGGGTGTCACCAGCCTTCAGCGCAACATGCGCCCACACCTCTGCCCCACGCTTGCCACACAGCCTCGACAGCAGCATGACGTTCAGAAAGCGGCCGCAGAGTGATTGCGACGTGACTGCGATGTCCAGTATTTTACCAAAGATGTAGTCGCTGCCTCCAGCCGCAGCGCATGCGGGCCAGCAGGGAGCATCCTCCGATACCAAGTCGTGCTCAAACAGCATGATGCCGGAGGCAGACGCCATGCGCATCACCTGTGTCAGGCAGGCAAGCAACATGGCCCAAACGGGTGGTGTGCCGATATCGACCTGACTGGCACCCTCACGTCCACACAACCGATAATGCGGATCATTCGTGGTTAAGAGGTGCACATATTGGCAGGAACGGCAGCTGCTGTGGCGCCATCAAATGCTCCAACCATCCAGCAGGAGCCGTTGCGCAGCTGCGTGCTCAAACACCGTAGGCAAGTGGAAGGCAGCATGCTACAGGGCAACATAGGGCTGTGCACTACTAACTCATTGATGTTGAGCCTGATAGGGCTGCCATTGATTCACGCATCAACACATCTGCGCTTTCAGCGCCTCACTGATCGGTATTGGCCAACAACACAACTGCACTGACCTGCGTTGCCTCGCTAGGCACGTTGCGGAAGTGCGGCCATGCACCGTCAAGCAACACGCTCACGACGCTTGTGATGGTGATGAAAGGACGCAACGCCTGCGTCATTAATGTCAACAAGAAAGGGCACCGACACGCAGCCAATGGAAGCAGGCACACATTTAGATGTTGCGTGCGTGTTGCCGAATGCTTTTTCGCGTCTGTTTGTATGCCCTGAACACTGTAATTCCGCAAGGACATACATTCATATCCCAAGGCCTGGGCAGGGCAGGGCATACGAGCAATCACAATACAACAGTGTGAGCTTCCTGCATGCGGGTGTGAGCTCAAATGACCCAGTACCATCATAAATCGATAACGCATTAGCATCACTGGCGCATGCAATGTAAAGGTGCTGATCGTGAGCAGATGGACGCAAGCCCTCCCACCAGCATCAGCATCAGCATCAGCATCAGCCATCAGCATGCCACCCCATCCTGGCCTTCACAAAATGAACAAGCAGCAGCATGGCCCTGCCAGGCACCAAAATTGTGTCGTGAACGTGGCCCCTCAGCCAATTTGGCTGCACTCCACTCACCGTGTGTTGCTGACCACACTTGAACCTGTCTTTCAGCACCCCGCTCGCCCTCAGCACACGCACAACGAGCGCCTGAAGCAGCCGGTCTGCGGCTGCGCAGAGGGCGGCGCCGCGCAGGATCGCAGCGCAGACCACGAGCATCTCACGCCACCAGCGCTTGCATGCGTTCAACTGCGCAAGAATGACCGGCTGCGTGTCTCCGGGTGCAATATCAGCGCTGATTTCCTTAACCTGCTCCAGCGCTGAGGTCAGCTCCGCGTCAACCAGAGCGGTGACTGCATCAACCAGCATCTCGTGCGCATCGTCCGCAGATGCCTGTTCAGGGACAGGGAGGGGGCGCATGCACGAGGCGTGTCGCAACATCGAGGCGGGCTGGGCGCACAGCATCACAAAGCCATGCGCTGTGCAGCAGCGTGTCTGCACCATCAGCAAGCCCTTACAGGGGACTCCAACATCGGCGCGATGGATTGTTTTTTCGGGGACAGTTCACAAATTGTAGACACAAGTTGCAGCAGGGCACAATGGTAGAGATTATGATGTTGGGATGTGCTGTATTGCTCACAAGGCATGCAGCACAGCGTATGACTGGCAAAGCGACGTGCTGCAAGGGGCATACGTTGCAGCCGGCAGCTGGGGTGTGTGGAGGGACAGCACACACCATGCACAGGCTCCTTTCGGTGATACATTCTGTAATGGTTCTCACCCCGCACGCTGCCTGCGCCACCGCCGCCTCCAACAGCACTGGCAGCGCCTCAAACCATGCAGCCAGCAACAGCGGCGGCACGCCGTTCATGCGCAGCCGCATCGCCAGCATGCTTGCCAGCGCCTGACGCGCCCCGACGCGCCGTGACTGTGCGGGCGGCGGCGGCGGCCCGTCCTGCGCCGACATGCTGGCAGGCGGGCCGACACAGTGCAGCGCAGCCCCCAGCAGCCCCACCACCGCCCGCAGGTGCTGCGACGCACGCGCTCGCCGCGACAGAAACGCATGCTGCGCCATCCTGCTGATCAGCGCAGGCGGTGGTGTCAGGCGGGGATCGTCGGCACCTGACGCCCTGCCGTCCGGCCCATTCTCGTACCCATACCTGTAGTCATAACCGCTGTCATAGTCACCATCGCCCGCTCCTGCTGCAGGCAGGTGCCTTGACAGTGTGAAGGACATAGAATCACCTTCACCCAGTGGCCAATCGCGCTCCTCGCCATCTACGTAGCGGCTGAACAGACCCTCCACATCGTCATCACCGGTGCCATCGTCATCCTCGCAGTGCCTGTCCAGCGCACCTGCAAGCAAGGGTGATGCATGGCAACGCGAACGGTACGGTCCAGCATCTGGCAGCGAAGATAATGCAAGCGAATTCGGAAACGCAAACGGTATGGTAACAGCAAGTCATGCCATCACGTCACTATGAGTATGTCGGTGACGACTGACGTGAGGTGCAGGCACTGGAAGGGCAATCGCGTGGGTCAGCTGGCCAGGTCAAACAAGGATGACGCCATCATGCGACATCATGCACAAACCCTAATGCATGCGCCCGCACACTGCATACCTGGGGGCTCAACGACCAGCACGCACTGATCAACCATCAGCCTCATCAGGTGATGCGTGACCTGGCCACCCCAGCTGGGCGGTAGCCACTGGTAACGCTCCGAAACCAACCGATAGCCGTGCAGCATGTGCGTCACGGATGCCTCGATGCTGCTGCTGCAGCCGCTTGCGTGCAATGGCATCCGCTGAAGGACCGTTAGGACCCCGTCCACAAAAACGTCACGCGTCTCTAGCCTGCCAGCGAACGCGTATGCCAGCTCTGTGCTGCAGCGGGGCGCCAGCGCAGCCAGGTGCACGGCAGCATCCACGTGCCCGCATGAGGCGGCCGCCTTGGCCAACGCCTGCCACAGAGCGCTGATGTGAGACCACACCTGGTGCTGTGACCTGCGCACTCCCTCTTGGACCCACATCGAGCAGTACACCTCATCAGCGGCGTTGGTACCGCTGCTGCCGTCGTCACCCTCATCTGCCCTGGCCAAGCGGGCGTCAATCAACTGCTGCGCGAGCGCCTGCGCCTCACGCTGCGCGCCGGTCGCAGCTAGCAGCTGTGCGACCAGCTGCCAGGGCTTGGTGATGGCGTACCGCACCGCGGGGCCCGTCAGCACTGCTGGCTGACACGCTGCCAGGGTGCGGCCGCTGACGCTGGGCCCACTGCCGACGCCACCAGACGTAACATTCGGGTCGACGTGTACTCGGCATGAGCAGCGCGGCGCAACACGCTCAGCGTGTGCTGCAGCAGCGGCGGCGGCCGCGTAATGGGCTGCACAGTCCGACCCTCCACGTACGCGTACGCTCCGGAGAGGCGCCACAGCACGGCGGTGGTGGGCAGGCCGGCACGCTGCGCCTGCGCCAACTTGCCGGCCCGCACCATCCTGATCGTGACCAGCTGAATCGCCACAGCTGCTGCCGGTGACACATCGCAGCCTCTGCTGCTGACATGATTCTTTGCATGGTGAACCGCCCAGCTGTCACAACAGTGTGACAAGTGAGACAGCAGCTGCGTCCAGGCCGCGTCCTCCGCTGCCGCGTTAAGAGGCTTATAAGCGCTGCTGCTGTTGCTGTTGCTGCGGCCGTTGATGGAGGATTACCAACAATGACCAAACAGCAGTAGCAACGGCACCAATAGTGTGTCAGCTCACGCTCATGACAGCCTTGAACACTCACATGAGTACATGACCCAGATCGCCCCTATCAGTGGCGCTGCATGCCCTTTGCGGCCCCATCAGGCATGTCATAGGCACGTTCAACAAAGCAGGTTTATGGGCAGGTTTCATCACATGCATGAACTGCGGTAGCAATCAAAGGCCGTGCAGGCAAGGGTGCCTTCTACTGGTAGCTGTGAGGCTGGTGGGTCCAATACAATCAAGTCATGAATTGTACGATCATATATCACACACTTTCAGACTGACCCACATCAGCAAATACACCCTAAGCAGCACAGGTTTTGCCCAAGACCTTGACACAAGACAGTTGGGCTGCACAACACGACTGCGGCTCACTACTGTGACGTGTACTGTGATAAGGTGCCCTAGTCTCTGGCCAAGCGCTTACCGTTCTCATCAACCACGCACACACTGCACTCAACACGCAAGGCAGCAGACAGACATCCTCACCGGTGGGCCATCGTCAGTTCAACAGCTGCAGGGCCGAGGCCAAGCAACCAGCTTGCTGCGCACCACAGCACGTTCAGCAAGCAGTGCGAACCTGGCCGTCTGCAACTCTTCATCGTCCTCAAGCTCCGCCTCTGTCGCGACGTGTCGTGGGATTGCATGGGGGACAACGCAGAACGCGGCTGTCGCAACCCCGCTGCGGCATGCCTTGACAAAGCCATACAAATGACACGGAGCCATGTTGTTCTGGATGTAGTCCTGATCCATGAAGAAGCGCCAGTCGTGGTTGTCCACCGTGTCGGCAACCGCGTGCTGCCCTTCAGCGTTCAGGCGAGTGGTAACCTCAGACACAAGCCACTCGACTTCGACATCCACCACAGTGCAAATCAGACGTGCAGCATCAAGCGTGGTCGCGTCTTGCAGCGCCCATATGACGAGCAACACTGCCACGGCAAGGCGGCAGTAGTCAGACTGGTCGTGCTGCTGCGCTGCTGCAGCTGACAACGCAGACTCTGCCACGGGTAGGCTGCCTGCGCAAGAAACCAGCTGTTTTATGGCCAGTAACACCAGTGGATCAGGTGAAGGCTGGCCCAAACTGCTCCATATGCCCTCCTCCTCCCCCTCACGCGTGAACTCGACAAAGGGGTGTCGGTCGTCAGCATCGTCCGTAGAAGGCCACGGTGTGCACAGGGCAGCGGCTGTGCCTGCATCAAGCGCTGCCTGTGTATCAACGCTCATGTGCCCTTGAAGGTGCAACTGAGTCGTCAGCCAGTTCGTGAAGGCTGCGCTTGCGTTGGGTATTGCCTTCAACTGGCGTGACACGAACTGTTGCTCAACGCGGCGCCAGTATGCATGGACCTTGCCGAAGAAGCTCCTCAGCTCTGCGACTGTGCGACATGATACTGCCGCGGAGACAAGCGCAGAGAAAGTTGAATAGGGCAAGCTGTCGCTGAGCGTCACTGCAGCCAGCAACGGCCAGCGTGCAAGCGCACGGAAGAAAGCGTCGCCCAAGGGACAGGGCCTGTTCCCAACGCAAGGGCCCACGCGGTCGTGCTGCTTTACTCGCTCGAAAAGCAGCAACCCAGCAAGGGTGTGCACGTTGAGCGTCAAATGTGAGCGGCGCGCGTCGACTTGGTCACGGCAGGTTGCACTGCAAGCACGCAAGCTGTTGACAGCTTCTGCGTCAGCATAGGACAGCACTTGCTGCAGAATCTCGTTCGGCAAAAGTTCAAGCAGTCCAGCTGGTTCGCAGCGGCGCTGACGTCCTGGTGCCATGCCGCTGCACAACGTTTGCAACGGGCTGTCCCAGGCTGTGCGTTGGGCAGCGCACGGAGTGCACTTTGGAGTCTCAGCCTATCAGAGCTGCCTAGCCAGGGTCTCTTGGCGTTCCTGGACTTGATAGATTCGTTGAGGTAAGTGGACAGGCTAAGCACACTGGCTGGTTCATACCAGTGCGCCGAAATGGCGCCAACCCCAGGGCCAAGGAGAAGGTTCCAGACAGGCAGACACTAAGCGTCGTGCCTAGTTGGCAGGTTAAGTTGCACAGCACACACAACGCAGCGTAATTTGAGGAACAGACCTGCCGCTGGCTCCATTGATTAGGATGCGGCAACCCACTGCTGGACAGAGGTGACTCCAGGGTGACCCAGGTCGTTGCCTAGCTATATTGCGGACGCCCCCATTCATAGCCGGTTGATAGTAGGTTCGCAAGGACTGGCGCAGAATTTGCAGTCTCGGTTGCAGTAGGCGCAGCATATTGTGGTGCAGCTACAAGCGCGTGCACTCAGCCCGAGGCGCAGCCCTGGCGAAACCATCCAGAAAATGCGTGGATGAAAGCCTGCCCGACGCGGAGCTTGACGCGGTTCGTGACACAGATAGCGCCCCACGCGGTGGCGTGGACCTTTGCAGCGGTGTCAGGACGCTGCGTGTTTAGCTCGTAGTCCAGGCGAAGTCAATTTGGTCAATTTGTGGCAGTTGGACATGTGGCAGTTGATTTGGTGGGTGGAGCGCAACGTGCACGGGTAACGACAAGTCGAAAACGACGAGCACAGTCTCATAAGCTCCACTATGAACCCTTGCCTTCATAGCAGGGTGCTACGGCTGTAGCTTGCAAACCTGGCGAAAGTCGTCAATGCAGTCACTGCCCAGGGTCACGTGAAAGGCAAGGCAGTATGGTCTGACCTTCGTGTGGTGTTTCGGAAGTCCTGTGGGCCTGATTTGCTTCTCCTTGCGTGCCTCCTTGCCTGCTGCTGCCTGCCAGTTTTGGCTTGCCTTGCGCGCAAGTTGCGCGCTGGCTCTCGTCTCGGCCTCCTCCTTTCTCCCGTCCCTGTCCCTGTCCTTGTCCTGGCCGGGTTATTTTAGGGTGCTAGAGGTCAGGCTTGTCTGTCCTGCTGGTGCCTGCTTCGGCAGCAGGGCCTTCGCTATGTAACCTTTCCCACCGAAAAAAAACAAAAGGAGGGAGTGCACCGATATGGAGGACTTTGTGACAAAGCTTGTATAGTGACGCTGCTTTGTGGTTACTGTGAGCTGTGCAGGTGAACACCAGCGGTTTTCAGTATTGGTATGCGCGTGCAGGACGGGTTTGAAATTGGCAACGTGAAGCGACACACTGCCCAGTGCATACAGACCGGTACTTGTGTTTTGCCCTGACATAACATTGTTACAAGCACCGGTATTCCCGCTATCGAATGCGCCATAGCGCACATTGTGGAGTGCAGCATTGCCGCGACGCGTGGGTGATACCACGCCCAATCCACACAAAACGAAATTGACGCTGTGCCCTCAGCAACATCGCAAGTTTACAAGTGGAAACAGTGCCGTCGGTCACAGTGCCGTGCCGCAATAATGCCACCGCACTCTGCCATGGCACCGCTTAGCCAAAACTGGAGGCCACACGCACGGCATCCTTGCTTGCGAGCACACACGCGCCTGCATGGGGGGACTGCGCAGTTAGCGTGGTGCACGTGTCCACACAAACACGCTCAAGTGACGCCCACCCAAGAAGGGGAAGGTTAATGCAAGTGCATGAGTGCAGTTGCTGAGCTGGGGTGTGCCAAGCACAGTGCAGCGGGCCAGCTAAGAGCAGCTTTTGGTGCACGGTGATGGCATGCGCATGCACATGCGGCAGGCATGCACATGCAGTGGTGTCTGTCAGGCGTTGCAACAAGCTGTGTTGGGCCTGGCCTCAAGCGGCTCCCCGGCCTGACGGGCTGCAGACCATCACGTGTCTAGCACGTCCGTCGTCCCGCCGCCGCGCCGCCACCAGTATGCTGGTTTGGTGTGTACACAACGCCACCATAATGCTGCAGACTGGCGGTTCAGCACCATCCCTCGCTAGCCCGTGACAAAGGCTGAGCATACCAGCCACAGCCCAGGCTTGGCATGTGTGCCGTACATCAGACATGGCAGGCAACCCAGCAGTGCCGACTGAGAGGGTGGGTAGATGACTGTGCATGCTTGGGGTTGAGCAGTGGCTGTGGGCACAGTGATCTGCCCACATCCCAAGCAGGCGCACACCTGCAACCGGTACATGTTGAGCCATGGATTAGCCATGGCCCAGCGTGGCAGAGTTGCTGGCATGACCACAGCACGGCGCACGTCTCCTCAAGCTGATCCAGGTTGGTTGCCACACAGGATGCGCGCCCCAGCATGCACATGCATAGCCTGCGGCAGGTCGACCAAAGCCTTGCAGACCGCACAGGGCTCTTGCCAGCAGCAGCATCTATCATGCTGTGCATGCACAGCGGCAAAGACTGCGGCACCGCTGATGCCACGGTATGGCAGTGCATAGGCTGAGGCAACGGCCAGACGTCATGTGGTGGTACTGCTGTCAGTACCATCGGCAAGCACGTCCAACCGGTTTCCCAAGATTGTCACCTGGTGAAATATGAATGCAGAAGTCGGCACGCTCCTCCTACTGCTGATTCCATTGTGCCCGCCTGCCAGCGCCTGACATGCGTGTCAGGGTCACGGACAGTGATCAGGCCGCCACTGGCTGTGACAGCGCAAAGCATACCGCCGTGCCGCTGCCACGTGCAATCAGCAGCAGGGGTCGGCTGAGGACATTGAGCTCCTATGCTGCAGATACATCCGCTTTGCTTAATCGAAAAGGTCACTGTGCAGCTTTGCGTTCAACAGGTTTGCTTCCCGTGGGGCCATGCGATGTGCTATTCATGGGGCCAGGAAGTGTGCATATATTGAGGCTGCAGCTTTGTGTGTGACATCCGCCAGCAGCTGAACCAGAATTGCTACAGGGTCCTTCACGCATACGTTATCATCAGTTGGCACAAGGTCAGCAGCCGCAAGCGCCGCTGCTCTCATTGCTTCCGTGCATGCTGCCAAGCATGACGCGCATGTGAACATGAGGCGAGTGGCAGTGGCCTTGTGCATGCACGGACTGGTCGCCACCTTCTGTGCCCTCATAAGGCATGGTCTGCTGCTGCTGCTGCCGCCCCTCGCACATGCTGCCCTTTGACATGGAGGAGGGGGTGGTGTGCTGGTACTGGAGGGTAGCTAAGACAGCCGGCTGCTGGTGTCGCTGGAGCAATGCACCGTGTGCCACGATGATGTGACTAATGAGGCGCTCTACCCCATGCTGGCGCTTCCAGCACCGGATCTGGCGTGCAACGGCTGTGGCAGGCTGGATGGGAGACCAGCATGCTGCTGTGTGACGCTTGCAGCAGGGCACATCATATCTGGTGCCGCCGCCGCTCAAGGTGCTGGAAGGGGACTGGTTCTGAAGCAGCTGCATGGCAGGCAACCAAGTGTTCAGCAGTGCAGCAGCGGGCAGCGGACACCTGCGCTCCGATGACAGGTGCTGGCGGATGCAAACGACTAACAGCAGAGACGCCGTGGCGCTGGTGCACTACGTGTCGCACCAGAACGGCCGGGCCACGTTCCGGTCGGAGTCAGCCCCTTTGCATGTGCCTGCTTGCCCTTGTATGCATATCAACCTGTGTTTATTTTTGTCCTTGCGCATGCATGTGCAGGCGCCCAATCGCCGCCACCACATGGCACCGGCGCCGTTCCAGCTTGTAACCTTGCCCTTGTTGCATCGGTGTCCCGCTATCGAACGCCCGAACGGCAGAAAGTCAGCAGTGCAGCAGCGCAGCGCGCGTCGGTGATACCGCGCCCAATCCACACAAGACCAAATTGACGCTGTGCCCTCAGCAAGGTTACAAGTGGAAATGGCGCCAGCGGTCACACTGCCGTGCAGCGGTGGTGACTCCATGTAAAAATTGGCTCAAGACTGACGCAGCGGCGGCCGCGGAGCCATAGGCTGGCAACAGCACACAGCAGCAGCGCGCGGGTGTCAACACATCAAATGAACAGCGCCACCCATCCACAGTTGTAGGTAATGCCACCGCACTCTGCCACGGCACCGCTTAGCCAAAACTGTACCATGCCTGTTGCCTCAGCATGGTGTGGTGTTGCACGGCAGCACTGCCTGCCAGTCAGTAGGACACAATCGGACACTTTGCATAAGACGCACTTTGCATATCCAGTTGCCCTTGCAGTTCAGCACGTCGTGTGCTTATCATCGTGCGCCATGCTGCCTGTGCAGTCTGACTGCCCACCACATTTCCTTACACACGAGTGCACGTAGGCCGTTGGGTTGGCCTGGCAGCCTGCTCATTGTTAGTGTGTGCGCATGCATGCGCGGCACAGCCACCTGCGTGGCATATCAGAACGTTGTGTGCAACCAGAGTATGCGCAGTGGCGTTGGAGTCAGCCCCTTTGAACGTGCCTGCTTGCCCATGTATGCACATGCATGTGCGCCGCTTTGCCAGCCTGCATCCAGCGCTGATGCCCACACACGCCCTGGCGCAGTGCCTTGATTTCATGGCCTGCCTGGCGCTGCTAGTCCGCGTCTCACGTGCAGCATGACGCCACCGTGCACATTGCCCATGGGCCCGCACGGCGGACGCCTTGCTTCACGCGCTGCAGTTTGTTGATTATCTGCGCCTGCACTGCTTGGCCTCGGCATGCACCCTCACTGCCAGCCACAGACATCCTCATGACTCTGTTGCCGCATCCTGTTTTACCAGTACGTGATTCCGCATGATCCTGCATTGATCCTAGGACCCTGTCATGTGCTTGATGGAGATGGGGTGCAGGCAGCGCTTCAGCACCTTGAGACTCAGCATGTATGGGCAAAACCTGCAGACATCCACGCACAACCTTTGCACCATCTATTTGATCTCAACAACCTTTGCAGGGAGGAGAGCAGGAATGACGCGTCCGTCAGGGCGTGCTGCTTGCTGGGCACGCGAAGAGGTGTTGCACAGCGGTAAATCCTCGTATATGCCACTTGAACTTCTGTGCACCTCTCTCTCTCTTGGCCTGTGTGTCACCACAGCACCGTCATGGGTGTGCAGGACTGCAGGCAGGTGGAAAATCGTCGAGGGGCCTGCGCTGGACCTTCAGCCTCGATCGCTGCGTTAATCAGTGTGATACTGCATGCGTATGGGAGATGGCTGGATGACGTTGTGGTCTTCATGAATTTATACTTGTATGCCACTGCCTGCTGCTGCTGCTGCTACTGTTGTGCCCCGTCTGCATCTGTCGCACAGTACACACGCCCTTGCCGCCTGTTCCAAGTTGCGGCTCCAAGGCGTGCTGTGTAGGCACAGCATACGCACGTGAGCTGAAGACGTGGTACATGTAAACGAGGTCAAGTAAGCAGTTGCAAGGATAGTACATCGCGTAAATGCAATCCTTGCATTCCTTGCAAAACGGTCGGGAGGCAGCATGTGCGTGTTCCACCTGCTTGTCTGGAGTGCACACACGCGTGATGCAGGTGAGGGGGCATGACATGCGTGGATCATCATGATACGGAGGGTTGCAGGTGGGAACCTGGCGGGAACGGGTCAGCCGCGGCCTTCGGGAGCGGATTCTGAACAGGCGGGCGATCAGGGGTCGGCATGCCGATAGTAAGCGCAGCTGTGCTCAAGCACCAGCATTAGCTTTGGTTGCGATATTGCAGCAACAGCCGCCAAAGTCAGCCCAGCAAGACATTCACACCTGCATGCATGGGCTTCAGCCTCCATGATGAGCGCTGGTGTGTGGATGCGATACACCACCAGCTGGAAAGCCGCAATGCGCAGGGCGGCGCTGGCAAGCACATAGCTGTCGCGTCAGAGGCCCTGACGGCAGTGTTCGTGCTACACACACAGTGTTGCCGCTCTCTGGACAGCGGACGTTGCCAAGCCCACCAGGCAGTCTCTGTGTGATGTCCGCACGGAAGCGCTGCAGCCGAAAATCATAGAGTGTGCGCCTGCGGTACTTTCTGCGCCCCTGCATGCTGCTGACACACAGCCGCCGGGCTAAAGATGAACTCTAGTGAAAACGCTGCAGGGGATATCAACGAATCATTTGTTATCAGATGCACGACGTACGTGCCTGACGCAATGCGCCTGCGGCCCCCCCGCACAGCGTCACTGCCCATGGGCCACACCTGCTGGCAGCAGCATGCGTGCGGGCCTCCCCCATGCACAGGCACATTACTTTAAGCGCAAGCATCATGTGCTGGCCCCATTGCTCGCCCAATGGAATGTCATCCGCGAGCGCCCGCAGCTGGGAGGCACGCTCCGCCCTCCTCCCCAAGCCAGCGGTGCGGTCCAAGCACTCCGACAACTGCTCCTGGAGCTCATCCAGTATGTCGGTGGGTCCTGCCAGGTCCCGCAGCAAGGTGCGCGCCTCCTGGCAGTCGCTTGCACGCGCTGCTGCCGCTGCTGCTGCTGCTGCTGCTGCTGCTGTATCAGCGGGTGGCGGCATGACTAGCTGCTGATCTGAAGCGGGCAAAGCAGATGCACAGTCCACAGCAGGTGAGGGGCCCATGACAGCACCGCTCATCTCATCCGCGACGACAATGGAGGGGAGGCGGCCGGAGGGCGCCGCAGGTGCAGCAGTGGTTGGCGGGCTGTTGGTGGCAGGAGGGCTGATGCGCTGCTGGCCCTGCCTGGCGGCTAAGCGCTCCTCACTGCGGATCATCTCGTCTAGGGCCTTGTGCAGGGCATGGACATCTAGCACACCGCACGCCTGCATGTGCTGCACCAGCCTGGCCGCCTCGACCTGCACTGCGGCCTCCTCTGCCGCCACCGCTGCTGCCGTCACGCCACCCCCAGCATCACGCCCGTCCTGACCGCTGTTGCCATGCAAGACGGCAAGCGCAAGCAGTTCGATGCCGTGCGCAAAATCGTCGACCGCCTGCCTGAGCGTGTCGCCATAGCTCAACGCAACATGCGCCCACACCTCAGCCCCACGCTCGCCACACAGCCTGGCCAGCACCGTGACGTTTTGAACGTAATCAGGGTGTGCGTCCAAGATGAGTGCGCTGTCCAGTATTTTATTAAAGATGACCTCGCTGCCCCCAACCGCAGCGCATGCAGGCCAGCAGGGAGCATCCTCCAAAACAAAATCCTGGACGCTGCACCTGCTGCCGGCTGGGCCAGAGAGCGCTGGCAGCGGCAGCGCTGGCGGCGCTGGGTCAGGAGGGGGTGCTGGCGCTGGCGGCGCAAACATCTCAAACATCAGGATGCCGGCGCGAGACCTTGCAGGAGACGCCAGGCGCAGTACCTGTGCCATGCAGGCAAGGCATTCATGTATTCCTCGTGTGTGTGCCGATAGTGACCTAACCGTACAACCGCACAGCCACGAGGCCGGTATGCGCAATGCAGATCGTCCATGCCTTGCATGAGCAGTGCGCGCTTGGCATAAAGGGCAGTTGTTGCAGCACGATCCAGCGATCCAGCCATTCCAACAGGAGTCATGGTACAGCAGCGCAAAACAGGCAAGCGGTAGGCAGCACGGAACGGCCTGGATCTTCCACAGTTTTTGACCAAGCACCAGGCACATGTTCATTGCCCATGAACCTGTAGACGAGCTTGCTTTCAATGCAACCATTTGGGCAAGGGTTCGCCAAAATGTGACGAGGACCGCAACCCCAAACGCACCCTCTGTTGTGCGAGGGCGCACTGCGCCAATTTAAGCTTACGGAGTTGGGGCACCATAGGGCTAGTCCCCATGTGTCCATCCCTCATCAATGCTGCGTTGCTGCTAGTGATCGGCACACCTACACACATCAGAGCTTTCTGCGTCTCACGTCTCTCACCTATTGGCCAACAACACAACTCCACTCACCTCGGCTGCCTCGTTAGGCGCGGTGCGGAAGTGCGGCCATGCACCGTCAAACAACACGCTCACGATGCTCGTGAAGGTGAGGACAGGATGCACAACCTGCGTTATTAATGTTCATGAGAAAAGCAAGGGCGCACAATTATGCCTTGACAGAACCCAGCATGCAGCCAAAGGAGGCGGGCACGCGTTTTAGTGTTTGCGTGCCGAATGCAGTTGCACATAAGTTGTTATGCCCAACATTGGAATTCCGCAAAGCATGTACGCTGCATATGGGTATGAACTCAAGCCCTCTTCTGCCTGCCTGGTCCCCATCTGGGGGGAGCATGGGCCGTATGGCCTACACGCTCCTAATGTACCATAATATAACAATGAACTCAAATGATCCAGTACAATCATGATTCAACGCGCTAGGCTCGCAAGGATGCTGGTGGCGAGCAAATGGATTCAAGTCCTCCCATGAGCATCAGCATCAGCATACCACCCCATCTTGGCGTTCGGAATCAAGCCAATAATAGCATGGCTCTGCTAGCCATCACGAATGTGGTGTGGACGAGAACACTTCGTGAGCCCATGACCGCACTCTACTCACCGCGTGCTGCTGACCGCGTTTGAAGATGATTTGCAGCGCCTCGCTCGTCCTCAGCACACAAACAACGATCTGCGGGAGCAGACGAGCTGCGGCTGAACAGCGTGCGGCGCCGCGCATGATTGCTGCGCAGACCATCAGCATCTCACGCCACACGCGCTTGCAGATGCTCAACTGCGCGACATTGGCTGGCTGCGTGTCCTCGGGTGCAATATCAGCGCTGATCTTCTCAAGCTGCTCCAGCCCTGAGGTCACGTCTGCCAGTAGGGTGGCCACTGCGTCAACCAGCATCCCATGTCCATAGTCCGCGGATGCCTGTTCAGGGGCAGGGAGGGGGGCCATGCATTGAGGCGTGTCGCAGCAGCGGGGTGGGCTGGACGCAGCGCATCCCAAAGCCATACGTTGTGCAGCAGCATGTCTGCACCATCAGTGCACACTTACAGGCAACTCCAACATGTGCGAAATGGATGCGGGGTCAGTCCACAAGCGGTGAACGACAAGTTACAGCAAGGCACAACTGCACGGACTGTGATGCCGGGATGCGCTGCACTGCACACCAGGCACGCAGCACAGCGTATGACTGACAAAGTGATAAGCTTGCTGCAAGGCTGGCAGCCGTTTGTTTCGATGGTGCACACTGTTATGGTTCTCACCCGGCACGCTGCCTGTGCCACCGCCGCCTCCAGCAGCACTGGCAGCGCCTCAAACCATGCAGCCAGCAACAGCGGCGGCACGCCGTTCATGCGCAGCCGCATCGGCAGCATGTGTGCCAGAGCCTGACGCGCCCCGCTGCGCCGTGACTGTGCGGGGGGCGGCGGCGGTCCGCCCTGCGCCGACATACCAGCAGGCGGGAAGCCACAGTGCAGCGCCGCCCCCAGGAGCCCCACCACCGCCTGCAGGTGCTGCGACGAACGCGCACGCCGCGACAGAAATGCATGCTGCGCCATCCTGCTGATCAGCGCAGGCGGTGGCGTCAGGCGGGCATCGTCGTCGCCTGGCTCGCTGATGCTAGGCCCGTCGTTGTACCCATACCTGTAGTCATAACCGCTGTCATAACTGCGGTCGCCTTCGCCTGCTGCGGGCAGGTGCCTTGATAGCGTGTAGGACACAGCAGCGCTGGCGCCCTGCAGCCAATCGCGCTCCTTGTCATTTAAGTAGTCGCTGAACACGCCCTCCACATCGGCAGCGCCGGTGCCATCAGGATCCTCGCGGTGCCTGTCCAGCGCATCTGCCAGCAAAGACAATGCAAGGCAACGCAACGGCACAGTATGGTTGCAGCAAAGCCCATGACGATGTTAATGATGACGACTCACAAGGTGTGTGACACTGTAAAGGCAATCGTGTAGATCAGCTGGCCAGGCCGAGGGAGCATGGCCAGCAGGCATCCCCTGCCAAAAGCATTGTCACGGGCGTGCCTCGGCCATCATGGCCGAAGCGACACTTGCTGTACGGTGCAGCAATCAATGACTGGAAAGCTGCAGCAGCTTTGTCTTTGAGCAGGTTAACTTCGTAAACCTTAGTGTGCTGCTCAGGCATTCGGGCGCTCCTGGTTGGTCCTGATATGCTGGCTTGCATTTCACCAACCCTGTTGGAATTCTCCTTAGGGGGTCTGGTGGGCGGTGGTCTCGACAGCGCTTGCCAGGGCGGCGTGACCAGCTCCAGCCAGGACCCACATTCCAATCAATTAGTGTTGTATGCACATGTAGTGTGGCTGCGCGTGCAACTGGGGGATGCATCCAGCAAGCTTGTGATAAGCATTCTGCTCAGGCGTGCTGGTTTGAATAAACCATGCGTAATCAATTCATTATGCACAAACCGTCATGCATGCCTGGTGCACACTGCGTACCTGGGGGCTCAACCACCAGCACGCACTGATAAACCATCAGCCTCATCAGGTGGTGCGTGACCTGGCCACCCCAGCACGGCGGCAGCCACTGGTAACGCTCCGTAACCAACCGATAGCCATGCAGCATGTGCGTCACAGATGCCTCGATGCTGCTGCTGCAGCCGCTTGCGTGCAATGGCATCCGCTGAAGGACCGTCAGGACTCCGCCCACAAAAACGTCTCTCGTCTCTAGCCTGCCAGCGAACGCGCATGCCAGCTGTGAGCTGCAGCGGGGCGCCAGCGCTGCCAGGTGCACGGCAACATCCACGTGCCCGCATGAGGCGGCCGCCTTGGCCAACGCCTGCCACACATCGCTGATGAAGTCCCACACATGGTGCTGTGAGCTGCGCCACAGCTTGGTGACCCACATCGAGCAGTACATCTCATCAGCCAGCAGCGTGCCGACACTGCTGGAGCTGCTGCCGCTGGCTGCTGTGTTGCCGTTGTCATACTCCTCTGCCTTGGCCAAGCGTGCATCGATTAACTGCTGTGCCAGCGCCTGTGCCTCACGCTGCGCGCCGGTCGCAGCCAGCAGCCGCGCCACCAGCTGCCAGGGCTTGGTGATGGCGTGCCGCACCGGGGGGCCCGTCAGCACTGCTGGCTGACACGCTGCCAAGGAGCGGCCGCTGACGCTGGGCCCACTGCTGACGGCGCCAGGCGCAGCAGCCGGGTCGACGCTGTACTCGGCATGAGCAGCGTGCTGCAACACGCTCAGCGTGTGTTGCAGCAGCGGCAGCTGCCGCGTGATGGGCTGCACGGTGCGACCCTCCACATACGCGTACGCTCCTGAGAGGCGCCACAGCACGGCGGTGGTGGGCAGGCCGGCGCGCTGCGCCTGCGCCAACCTGCCGGCCCGCACCATCCTGAACGTGACCAGCTCAACCGCTGCTGGTGATACCTCGTAGCTGCTGCTGCTGGCATGAACCTTTGCATAGTGAGCCGCCCAGCTGTCACAGCAATGTGACATGTGAGCCAGCAGCTGCGCCCAGGCCGTGTCCTCGGCTGCAGCGTCAGGAGGCGTAGAAGTGCTGCTGCTGTTGCTGCTGCAGCCGGTGTAAAGGATGAACGATCACGACAGAACAGCAGCAGCAACAGCACCAACAACGCGTCAGCTTATGATCACACCAGCCCTAAACTCACATGACCCAGATCACACCTATCCATGCCTAACATGATGCACTGCATGCCCCTGGTGAGTTTGGGTCTACAGTGCTTGCAAACGATCACACCAGTAATGCTTGTGCCATGCATGCTTTCAAGCCTGCAATGCATGCTTTCCAGACCACACCCCGGCAGACATTGCACTACTGCACACAGCGCACGCCGAAGGTCGGGGACGCCCGCGTGAGCAGGCCGTACTTGTCAATTCTATGACCCGATCACACCTGTCAAAGATGTGACCCACATCAGCATACACATCCTAGCAGCACAGGTATGGCCCATGCTTGTCAGGAGGGAGCCTTCAGGCAATGCACCCAAGTCAGCGCGGCACGCAAGGCAGGTGGCTGCTCAAGACAGCTGCTGCTCACGGCCCGACGCACTCACCTGCGGGCCGTCATTGGTTCAACAGCTGCAGGGCCGATGCCAAGCATCCAGCTGGCCGCGCACCACAGCATGCCCAGCAAGCAGCGCGCAAACTTCGCCGCCTCCATCGCATAATCGTCCTCCGCCTCTATTGTGGCGTGCCGCGGAATGGCATGGGGAATGGCGCAGAACGCCGCTGCTGCATCCCCACTGCGGCACGCCTTGACAAACCCATGCAGGTGACGAAAAGCCATGTTGTGGCGGATGTAGTCCCGATCCATTGAGAAGCGCCAGTCGTGGTTGGCCACGGTGTCTGCAGCTGCGTGCTGCCCTTCAGCGCGCAGGCGTGTGGTGACCTCAGAAACCAGCCAGTCGACTTTGACATCCACCACAGTGCAAAGCAGATGTGCAGCGTCAAGCGTGGTCGCGTCTTGCAGTGCCCATATGACGAGCAGCACTGCCACGGCAAGGCGGCAGTAGTCACGTTGGTAGCGCTGCTGCGCTGCGGCAGCTGAAAGTGCAGACTCTGCGACAGGTAGGCTGCCTGTGCAGGAAACCAGCTGCTTGATGGCCAATAACACCAGTGGATCAGGTGCAGGCTGGTCCTCCTCGTCCTCCTCACGCATGAACTCGACAAAGGGGTGTCGGTCGTCGGCGGTTTCCCTGGGTGTGCACAGGGCAGCGGCTGTGCCTGCATCAAGCGCGTTCTGTGTATCAATGCTCGTGTGGCCTTGAAGGTGCAACTCAGTCGTCAGCCAGCGCGTGAAGGCTGCGCTTGCGCTGGGTATTGGCTTGAATTGGCGTGACACGAACTGCAGGTCCACGCGGCGCCAGTATGCATGGACCTTGCCGAAGAAGCTCTGCAGCTCTGCAACTGTGCCACATGATACTGCCGAGGAGATAAGCGCAGAGAAGGTTGAATAGGGCAAGCTGTCACTAAGCGTCACTGCAGCCAGCAACGGCCAGCGTGCAAGCGCACGGAAGAAAGCGTTGCCCAAGGGACAGGGCCTGTCCTCAACACAAGTCTCCAAGCAGTCGAGCTGCTGTATACGCTCGTACAGCAGCAGACCGGCAAGGATATGCACGTCGATCGTCAGGTGCGTGCGGCGCGCGTCGACTCCGTCCCGGCAGGCTGCACTGCAAGCACGGAAGCTATTAACAGCTTCTGCGTCAGAATAGGACAGCACGTGCTGCAAGACCTCGTTTGGCAAGAGTCCAAGCAGCCCAGCTGGTTCGCAACGTCGCTGACTGCTTGGTGTCATGCCCTGCACAACGTTTGAACGGGCTGTGCGAAGGGCAGCGCACAAAGCGTGCTCTGGAGTCTCAGCCTGCCAGCGCTGACTAGTCACATTCACCTGACATGCCTGGGCTTTGTGGAACCGTTGAGGTAAGTGGACAGGCAAAGACCGTAGGCTTGGTCAAACCGGTGCACCGAGCTGGCTGGTGGGTTGAAAGCCAGACGCTAAGGTTTAAGTGTTGAACGTAGACAGCCCAAATTGTAAGGAACAGGCTGCATATCTCTGTATGGAAGTTATAGGGGCAGCATTTGTAGGCACGACTGTGGCTTGTGTGCCACTTAAACTTACGCATATCACATATGGGTAAGTCTTTCCTTATGAAATCATGGCCTGTTTGTACTCACACTGTCGTCACGGTCTCGCAGCCAGTGCAGGACAACAGGCAGTGGAAAATGTGCAGGGGCTGGACCTTTAGCTGGACCTTAGCCCCGAAAGCACGCGTGCTGTGATGCTTCATGCATATGGCCGGATGAGGTCTTGATGACTATACTTGCATGCCACTGGCTGTTGATGCTGCTGTGCCCCGTTTGCATCTGCAGCACAGTACACAAAACTTGCTGTTTGTTCCATGATTGTTGCGTGCGGTGGCTCCAAAGCGAGCTGTGCAGGCACAGCACATGCACGTGAGCTGAATACTCGGCGGCACACGTGAACGAGTCAAGTCAGCAGTTGCTAGGATAATACACAGTGTAAATGCATTGCTTGCAATGCATGCGAAGTGGTCCACAGGAAGCCTGGATTATGAATTTATGATGCAGCATGCATCTGCATGCATTTTACATCTAAGGTGCGCGAAAGTGCATGTGCGTGGAGCAGGTGTGCATGAGCAGCATAAAGCTCGAGGGCGGTAGACCAGCCGCAAGGCATGGGGGGGTGCAAATTCGGGTGCAAGTAGTGCACCCGGAGCAGGTGCAGAAGTTCTGAGCAGCTGGGAACCACGATATGACACAAACGCATGCAGTGGCAGGCTGGGTGCAGGTCAACGCGCTCACCCGGGCTGAAGTTCAGGGCCGTGTTGGGCCCAGCACACCCAACTGCACGCCGAGGGGCATGGCCGTACCATGGCAACAAGGACTGGGGGATCGGATAAATGAAAAAAGCTTGACAGGATCTAGTGCTTGGCTGGTTGCACAAGCACATGCACGTGCATGCACGGCTTTGATGAATGGCAATGTGCACAGGGTTGGAAAGTTTGAACATTGCCCATGCACATCTGAATGCAGGGCGCACGCGTTTATACGCGTTGCCTACTCCATGCTTTCACGCTTGCATGCATGCACAGGTGTTACGATGCCGAAAGGAATGTGGCTGTGGCTAGTCGCGCCTGTCAATTTCGGTTGGCCCGCTGCCGAAGAACAGCTCCGGCAAGTGTGCGTTGGTTGCCTTTGCTATGTTCACCTTGACCTCCCTCTTGCGCTTCTTCTTGTCCTTCTCCAACTTGTCCAACTTCTCCAGCTTAGGCCTGTTTGCTATCATTGACTTCAGCCCAGCTTTAGTCACCTCCAGCTCAAGGTCGCCCACTTGTGACGGGATGGGAGTGTTGTTGAAAAGCTCCACGACGTTGGGCGTGGTCTGGATGTACAGCCCCAGCCCAGGGTCAGTCTCGTTGAAAAAAAGCACACTCTCTGCAGCTGATGTAGTGTGGTCTATCCTGAATATCCTGTTCTCCTTGTGCAGTTGCTTGATGTCGTCGTCGATGCCATTGTACGCGTCGTCGATGTTGCCAATTTTCACACCCACTAGGCCCTTCTCACCAGCACCCTCAACGGTGCTCATCTGCCGTAGGTAGCGGAGGAGGTCATCCCTGGTATTGATGTTAACTGTTTTGGGCTTGTACCTGTACTGGCCCGCGATGACCTCAACATTGCCGTGCCTGGACAGCTCCGTCTGGAGCTCATCGTCATTAGGAACGTCCAGGCTGGTGCGGCTTTGCAAGTCAGTGGGGGAGAGGATCTCACGGCTGCGCTTCAGCTCTTCCAGCACAATTTTCAGGCGCTGGCCAATGGTAGCGCTCGCGGGCACTGCGGAGCCTGCCGGGCCAGCACCTGCTCCAGCAGTGGCCGTGGCTGCCCTAGCAGCAGGAGGACCTTTAGAAGCTTTGGGGGCTCCCTCACCCTTGACAGCCGCTGCAGCGCCTGGACCATCGGTGTTGATGGCACCAGCACTGCCGCGCAGCTTTTCGCTGACATTGGCCCCGCGTGGCTTGTAGGGCCGCTTTGGTCCAGGCTTACCCGCTTTAACCTTTTCTAGGATCTCCGACTTGCCAGTATTGATGCTGCAAGCCCAGAGGGCAGCAGGTGTCAAAGTTGTCACAAACAGAGCTGGGGAAACCTGTGACAGTGAGTTTACGGAGCAAACGCAATGCGTTTACCTTGCAATTAAGCTTTCCATGGACCCACTGATGCCCTGAATGGCTTGGCAAGCCAGCCGAACCTGAGGCTGAGCAGGACGTTTAGACAATGTCCTTACGAACCACACGCGAACAACCAACGTACTGAAGCACAACGCAGGTGGTACATCGAATAACGTCAGTATCGCCTGGGATAATTATCATAAGCAAGCCTGAGCTATTCGTGCTTTGCTGCCCTGCATCATACCTCATCATAATCGCGGTGTACATAAATTTCATGGTACATGGGATGTGAGGCCGACCAGACGAGGTCGTGTCAAAAGCCCCCTGCACACCGATGATACGACACAGTCTCTCTACCACAACCGTTAACAACCACCTTTCTGTACCTGTGCACCTATTGGCGTCTGAGCTTGCGCCCTGTTGACAAACGATCTGTACCTTTCCTACCGGTACTGTGGACGCAGGGAACAACTTAGTTTAGTTTTCTCTGCTTGGACATAGGATGTGACAGTCTGCCCCTTTGTGCAGCCCAGTTAGCATCAGGTATGCCTGGCTGACCATTCGGTGCTGACTGGCGCCTGCAAAGTTGGACCAGCGCTGACTCTGCTGAGGGTACAACCTCTGGAAGCAGACAGCCAATATGCCGAAGCGCACTACCCTTACGTTTACAAGCGAGGATGCGGTGCAAGTGGAGGATGGAAAGCTCTTTGCGTACCACTGCAAGTATTCGGGGCGTCACGCGTTGACGCTTGGTAAGCGCCTTTTCCAGCAAAGCTCTGAGACACAGGACAACATGAAAATTTCCCATCATCAGTTGCAACACCGGTCCTCACCTTTTCTTATCTGCACCTCGTGTTGGCGCTGGGTGACGTGTGCAGACGTCGACTTGAAGAAGCTTCCACGACGCAGGACTGATGGCGCATATGTGATCGACACACAGACTGTTGCTGTCAAAACATACTTCACAGAGGGGGGCGTCAAGCTCATCAAGCGGTGAGACCGCCACGACTGCGTTATTGGTGTGCATGGCATGCGTTTCGCACCTGCATAGAACCTTCAAGCACGTGAAGCACGAACGCGTTACCATACTGATGTGTGTATGCTTGCATATTGGCGTATTGTGTCCAGGCACAACGGCAAGGTGGAGCGGCAGTACCGGTTTAACATCGGCAAGCTGCCTGCAGCGTACAAAACAGAGGAGGACGGCCGTTACGTGTACTTGATGGACGGAGCAGTGTCCAGCTACAGCAACCAGAGCATCAGCGCAGGGGTAGGTGCAAGCGCTGTATTGCGTGGTTGCCTGCCTCACCTGGGCTCACCTGCAATACACTGGTACCTGTGGAGTCGGGGCCACGCTGCTGTGCGATTCACCGGGTGGTCCTTGCCTGACACGCCTGTGGCCCTTGCTGCCTTACACGCTGAGTTGACTCTCGCACAGCACTCCTGCACAGCCATGCGGTCACGTGCAGCACCCAAAAGCTCACCCACGCACCTTGCGTAACAACCAGCAGCTGTCATGCACACCAGTCAGTCCCGCTCCCCCGCCCTTGCACACGTACACGCGCCCAACAGGACAAGGTGCTGGTGCCGCCGTGCATCAAGCGTGCGCGCAACGGGGCCACGACTGTGCGCATGGAGGTGGAGGACCGCTCACACAAGGCGCTGCTGGCGCGCGTGACCGCGGACGCCGTGCGCGTGCACATCACCATCAACATGGGCATGAACAACTCCAACGAGGAAATCTACGAGCTCATGGCCAGGGTAGGGCTCTGGCGCATACCGTGCTGCTGCCGCCTGTTTTTGACGTACTGATGTTGCTCTCCTGCCTGCATGACTTGGCACTTCATGCATGGTCCTGCTCACGCAAAAGACGGGGTCACCTCTGGCGGAGAGAGCAACATGCATATGCAGCATTATGCTGCTCGTTGGCAGCCAACTCAACGTGATCGCAGCCGCAGTACGGCATGGCTGAGCTTGAGCCTGAGGCACACTTTGAAAACTGATCGATTACCTGTGTGTTCACTGTTGCGAGAGCGCGCGTGAATGGTCCGCACCTTCGCAACCTGCCCAGGGCTTGTTATCGTATTGGCCCGGCTGCCTGTAGTGCTGAGCAGTCTTCCTTATGCGGGCGCGGTGTGGTCACCTACAGGTGCTCGGCGTGCGCCTCTCCCAGCTGTCCATCGAGCGTGGCCACAGCAGCCGCGTGCGCTTCCTCACCGTCGACAACCTCTCACCCGAACAGGTAGGTGCGACTGGCCTACCCTGGTGTGAAAGGCTTCAAGCATCATGGCCCCCGAGCCTGCCCTGATGTCCGCCCCATCCGCAGAACCTCCCCACACCACATGTCCCTTTCCTTGCCCCCCGCAGGACCATCCGCATGACCCATATCATCTCACCTGCCCTGACCCCCTCCCTGTGTTCGGCCCGGTCACTCGCAGGTGTTTGAGCGCATCCAGCAGCACCTCGGCAAGCTGGCGCAGCAGGCGGAGGCCGTCAAGGCGGCAGCGGTGTAGCTACGCCACGTGCGCATCCAACGCCTCTCACTGGCAGCAGCACCAGGAACTCACTCGTGCAAGGCAACCACACGGCGCAGACCTTTAGTCGTTGCACGAACGCAGGGTTGGCGTTGTGGGTTTCCGGTCATGCAATCGCCCCCCCCCCACACACAGCCTCAAACGGACCTGCACCTACAGGCCACTGCCACCAGGGTCAGCGCCAGCACCTGGCAGGCATTGCATTCAGCGCAACCTGTACATGGGGCAATGCACTGAGTGCACTGCACCCCACCTGAATCGGCACGCTCACAAGGCAAGCGACCCTATGGACGCGTGCAGGGCGGCAGTACAAAGGGGATGCAGCGGCAGCAAGCGAAAGTCGGCGCTAGCTGACGACGTGCGTGGCACCTGTGGCCACTGCTCTGCGCGTTTCCTGCACATCCCGCGACTCTTTACCACCAACACCGTGCGTGCATGCATGCCCCAAGGATCGTCTCTGCACTCTCAGTCGCTGATGTGTTGATTGGTTGCACCCGCCTTGCCTTCCTTCCTCGCCCGTACATGGGCCATCCGCAACCCGCAAGAGGCAAGTGCACGTGGGTACGCATGCAACTTTGCTAACCTGTGAACGATGTGCATGGCGGCCATGCGATGTGCCGAAGACGCTGCTGATTGCATTTAAACAGGACATGCGGTAGCCTACCCTGGTGCGCAACGCAGTTGCCAGCGAGCTGCCGAGTACGCATACGATCTTGTATGCGCTGTATTCCTCACTGTGATACGCTGCCATTGGCATGAGCGCATAACGCAATTGGGCTTTGCTGGACTGCTTGTTGCTTGCAAAAAAAACAGAGTATGGATCACCGCCGCAGCGCAGCGCGCTGCCAGTCATCCATTGATCGAGTGGCAGCAAGGGCTGTCCACTGGTCCGCGATCACGGTGACGGGACCAGCATATTTGCCGCCACCACCTCACTGCTAGGCTTATGGGAGGGGAGAGTCCAGCAGGACACACCAAGTGCTTGCCCGGGTCGATGTCCAATTGTAGGGCATTTTGTGCATGCGCCAGTCATGCAGCTACACAATGAATGTCTGTCAGCAGTGTGGCAGCTTGCATGAACGCAGCCGAACATGTGCAGCACTGATTGCGCTGTTCTCTCACCTCACCCACGACTGGTACATTACACTGCATGACGACGCGGACGATTGCATGCAGATTGCATGCGCCCAACCCCACCAGGGAGGCGTAACTGCGCAAGAGGAAGAAGGACATGGGCTGATGAGGCATGCGTATTGGCTGCGTTGCAGAGAACGCGTAAATAGCATGCTGCCCAAGGCTTGCAACGCTGCAGCACAGAGCACAGGCCGGCAAGGGGGCAGCTCACAGCTTAGTACAGCTGCGGTGAGACTGCCTCATGCTTTTGGGCGACCCGCGAATGTGGTCCATGCACGCTGCAACCGATTGATTGGTGTTCGTGTCGGTGCCACCCATGCAGAGCAAGGTGATGATGCGTTGCCTGGGTGTACGGTAATGGTTCAGAGAGAGGAACTGCATCACCACTCAGATCAGTATAGCCGTAAGCGTGAATTTGGGGCGGGAATTGTGAATCTGCATTCAGTGCACATACCTGGTTTCGACATGCGAGTTTCGACGCTGCGGCATCCTGCGCTCAGTGCACCACAATTAATTCATCACTGCACCCTCCGCCACCCTCTCGCTGATGGTCTCCCACCTGGGCCTGTCACACCGACAGGCGACTGCAACCTGCGCTTCCATCCATTCGCACGCTGTCCGGTCCCTTTCCTCTGTGTTTGCTTCTAAGCGCTTCATGGAGCACCAGCACGCTTCTGCCGCTGCTGATGCTGCTTGATGGCCTGCCCCTCCATGCTCGAGGTCTCATGGTAGGATGCTGCATTTCGTGCGGCCCCTTCCTTAATCCTTACGAAGTGTGCGCCGTGCGCCCTGTATAGCCACGTTACTTTACTTTACTTTACATCACTGCACTTGGTACATTTGATTGGCTTCTTTCCAGCCAGGTTTGACGCCTTAGTTCCTGGCTTGTACTCCACACTCCTTGCTGTCCTTTTGGGTTCTCGCCCATTTTGGCGCACCAGTTTAAACCGGTTTTCCGTCCGTTTACCTTAACGCTCCCACGCAAAGCCCACAAATGCCAGGATAACTTGATCTCGGCGGCTATGATAGAATGAGAGTCCAAAGCACAGTCCATGTGCTGCCCGTCACCGAAGCCCAGGAACGGCCTGTTTCAAACGCAGTGCAGGGATGCCAAGCAGTCAGCGCTGTTGCCAATTAGCTGGGCTGCTTGGACTTTTGCCGAACGAGGTCCTGCAGCATGTGCTGTCCTACGCTGACCCAGAAACTGTCAACAGCTTTCGTGCTTGCAGTGCGACCTGCCGGGACGGAGTCGACGCGCGCCGCACGCACTTGACGCTCGACGTGCACATCCTTGCTGGCTTGCTGCTTTTCGACCGTATACAGCAGCATGACTGCTTGGAGCCTAGCGTGGGGAGCAGAGCCTCTCCCTTTGGCCAGGCCTTCTTCCGTGCACTTGCACGCTGGCCGTTGCTGGCTGCAGTGGCGCTCAGCGACAGCCTGCCCTATGCAACCTTCTCTGCGCTTGTCTCCTCGGCAGTATCATGTGGCACAGTCGCAGAGCTGCGTGGTTTCTTCGGCAAGGTCCGTGCGTACTGGTGCCGCGTTGACGAGCAGTTTGTGTCACGCCAGTTGAAGGTAATACCCAGCACAAGCGCAGCGTTCAGGAACTGGCTGGCGGTTGAGTTGCACCTTCAAGGCCACACGAGCGTTGATACACAGGCAGCGCTTGACGCAGGCACAGCCGCTGCTGCGAACCGTCAGGAGCGCGCATCGTTTGACGTCGTCCAATTCACAGCCATCGAGGAGGAAGGCCACTGGCTGAGCAGGGGCCAGCCTGCACCTGATCCGCTGGTGCTACTGGCCATCAAACAGCTCGTTTTTGGTGCAGGCAGCCTGCCCGTGGCAGAGTCTGCACTGTCAGCTGCAGCAGCGCAGCAGCACGACCATCTTGACTACTGCCGCCTTGCCGTGGCTGTGTTGATCGTCGTATGGACGCTGCAAGACGCAACCACGCTTGACGCTGCACGCGTGCTATGCACTCTGATGCCTGGCAAAGTCGACTGGCTGGTGTCTGAGGTCACCACACGCCTGCGCGCTGAAGGGCAGCACACAGCTGCAGACACGGTGGACAACCACGACTGGCGCTACTCAACGAATGATATTGGCATCCAGGGCGACATGGCTCCGGGTCATCTGCATGGCTTTGTCAAGGCATGCCGCACCGGTGATGCAGCAGCAGCGTTCTGTGCTCTCACCAACGCAGTCCCACGACATGTTGTGTCAGAGCCAGGGTTCGAGAACAACCATGAATTGGAGACGGCCATGTTTGCGCGCTGCTTGCTGGGCGTGCTGTGGTGTGCAGCCAGCTGGATGCTTGGCATCGGCCCTGCAGCTGTTGAGCTGACGATGGCCCGCCGGTGAGTGCGTCCGGCTGTTAAGCGTGGTTCGTGCATGGTCATAGAGAACGGTATGCGCTTGATGCAGAGACCCATGGCATCTTCATCACAGTATGGTGCATGACTAACCGCTGCCCGGGTGTAGCCGCTGTTAATGTGTAGCCAAGTAGCCACTCTAATTTTTTTTTCCAGAGCGCCCACTGGTCAAGCCTGGGGCAAACCTGTGCTGCTAGGAAGTGATTTATTGACTAACATACGGTGGCCTTTGCAATATGGGTTTAGCGTGGCTGAGTGCACTGCGCAGTGTGAAGGATGCGTGCCCACTCATACAAGCAGGCCATGGCCGGCACAGCGGGGCGAGGGCCCAGAGGATGTATTTTTGCTGATGTGGGTCGAATCGCTGCTAGAGGGTGTTTGCTGATGTGGGTCTCAGCCTTAACAGCAATAATAGGTGTGATCGGGTCATACAATTCAGGCTCCATGATGGGGTATTGGAATTGGTGATCTACCAGGGTCAGCTCAATAGGGTAGACACAGATAGGTGCGATCATGTGAGTGCTCGGGGCTGTTGTGAGTGTAAGCTGACATACTGTTGGTGCCGTTGCTGCTGCTGTTTGGTCTTTATGGTTTACCCTGAATCATTGGCTGCAACAGCAGCAGCAGCAGCAGCGCCTCTACTACTCCTAACGCTGCAGCCGAGGACGCGGCCTGGAGGCAGCTGTTGATGAGATTGTCACACTGCTGCGACAGCTGGACGGCTCGTCATGCGGAGAGCAAGGCCAGCAGACGCAGCTGCGATGTGTCACCCGCGGCGGCTGTGGCGGTTCACCTGGTCACAGTCAGGATGGTGCGGGTCGGCAGGTTGGCGCAGGCGCAGCGTGCCGGCCTGCCCACCACCGCCGTGCTGTGGCGCCTCTCCGGAGCGTACGCATGCGTGCAGGGTCGCACCGTGCAGCCCATCACGCGGCCGCCGCCGCTGCTGCAGCACACGCTGAGCGTGTTGCGACGGGCTGCTCATGCCGAATACAGCGTCGAACCGGCTGGCGGCGCCGGCAGTGGGCCCAGCGTCAGCAGCCGCCCCTTGGCAGCGTGTCAGCCAGCAGTGCTGACGGGCCCCGCGGTGCGGTACGCCATCACCAAGCCCTGGCAGCTGGTCGCGCGGCTGCTGGCTGCGACCGGTGCACAGCGTGAGGCGCAGGCGCTGGCGCAGCAGCTGATCGACGCACGCTTGGCCAAGGCAGATGAGGGTGACGACGGCAACACAGCAGCCAGCGCCATCAACGCCGCTGTGCTGCTGGCTGATGAGGTGTACTGCTCAATGTGGATCCACAAGCGAGTGCGCAAGTCAAAGTCCAGGTTGCGGACCTACATCAGCGCTCTGTGGCAGGCGTTGGCCGAGGCGGCTGCCTCATGCGGGTACGTGGAGGTTGCCGTGCACCTGGCTGCGCTAGCGCCCCGCTGCAGCCTAGAGCCGGCAACAGAGTTTTTGGGCAGCCTAGAAACGAGCAACGCCTTCATGGGTGGAGTCATGACGGTCCTGCAGCGAATGTCGTTGCACTCAACCGCCTTCAGCGGCACCATCGAGGCATCCGTGACGCACATGCTGCACGGCTATCGGTTGGTTTCGGAGCGTTACCAGTGGCTACCGCCTGGCTGGGGTGGCCAGGTTACGCACCAGCTGATGAGGCTGATGGTGGATCAGTGCGTGCTGGTGGTTGAGCCCCCAGGTACGCAGTGTGTACCAGGGTTGAGGGTTACATTACGCATGGCTTGGTTGAACCAGCACTGCCTTGTCGGAAAGCTTGCTGGACGCGTCCCCAACAATGGATGCTGGCCATGCCGCTTTGGCCTGGCCGGCTGACGTACGCGATGTCATTGCCAGTGTGACACCTTTCGTCAGTCATCATCACCGACGTGGTGACGTGCCTTGCTGCGACCATTCTGTTTGCATTGCCTTTGCTGGCAGTTGCGCTGGACGGCCACTGCGAGGATCACGATGGCACTGGCGGCTACGAGGTGGAGGGCGTGTTCAGCGACTACTTAGAAGGCGAGGAGCGCGATTTTCTTCTAGGCGCCAGCGATGCTGTGTCCTTCACACTGTCAAGGCACCTGCCAGCGGCAGGCGCGGGCGATGGTGACTATGACAGCGGTTATGACTACAGGTATGGGTACGAGAATGGGCCGGACGGCAGGGCGTCAGGTGCCGACGATCCCCGCCTGACACCACCGCCTGCGCTGATCAGCAGGATGGCGCAGCAGGTGTTTCTGTCACGGCGTGCGCGGGCATCGCAGCACATGCGTGCGGTGGTGGGGCTGCTGGGGGCGGCGCTGCACTGTGGCGGCCCGCCTGCCAGCATGTCTGCGCAGGATGGGCCGCCGCCGCCACACGCAGAGTCACGGCGCGGTGGAGCACGTCAGGCGCTGGCACGCATGCTGGCGATGCGGCTGCGCATGAACGGCGTGCCGCCGCTGTTGCTGGCTGCCTGGTTTGAGGCGCTGCCAGTGCTGTTGGAGGCAGCGGTGGGGCAAGCGGCGTGCGGGGTGAGAACCAGAACAGAGTGCACCCCCCGAACAAACAGCTGCCAGCCTTGCAGCACGCTTGTCACCCATCTGTCACGTTGTGCCATCCCGCCATCACAGTCTGTGCCGTTGTGCCTTGCAACAATTTGTTGGTTACCGATTGCAAACAGACCTTGAAACCATCATACAGGTGCTGCACAACGCATGTATGTGTGCACCGATGGTGCAGACACGCTCCTGTACAATGCATTGCTTTGGGATGCTCTGTGTCTAGCTTCCTCTGTCGCGATACGCCTCAATGCATGCGCCCCCTCCCTGTCCCTGAACAGGCTTCCGCAGACAATGCGCACGAGACGCTGCTTGATGCAGTCACCGCCCTGCTCGATGAGGAGCTGATCTCAGCGCTGGAGCAGGCAGCGACTGGCGTTAAAGCGTCACTCGGGCAGCCGCCGCTGGTCGTTGAAGCTGAAGTCACCAACTGCAGGTGCCGGTGGCTTGAGATGCTGATGGTCTGCGCCGCGATCATGCGCGGCGCCGCCCTCTGCGCGGCCGCAGCTCGGCTGCTCCCGCAGCTCGTTCTACGAATGCTGAGGACCCTGATCGATGCTCAGCAAAGGTTCCGCGTGGTGGAGCGTCAGCCGGTGAGCGAAGTACTTCATGTTGGCTAGCAGGCGCGCAACAGCGATACAGTTTCTGCTCGTCCACAACGTGTCTTGCGCAGTCGTGCTGTTGCCTGTTCACTTGTAGAGGCCGGGATTGGGCGCCAAGCCAAGGGGAGAGCTTGCGTTGCTGACGGTTGCTAACGACCAGCATCTTTTGCAAATTGCAGTGCATGTACCAGTTGTGCGAATGGATGATTGAATGGTTGGTGTGCTGCGGTACGCTGGACTCCATTAGGCCATGCCTGCCTGGTACACAGTTCACACTACATGTTTTGCGGTCGCACCCATGGCCCCGCAGGCCAGTCATGCCAGGGTTGGGTGCTGGGATGTCCTTGGCATAATGCATGTGCACAGCCGCACATGAGTGCAGCAGGCAACACGCGTGCAACATCAAAGCATGTGCCTGTCTTCTTTGGCAGTGTGTCACCCTGCCAAGCAATAAGCGTGCAGTCTCGCGTTCGTTGTTGACGTTCATGCTGCAGGGCTTGCGTTCCCTCGTCACCATCAGAAGTGTTACGGCGGTGTTGTTTGATGGCGCATGGCCGCACTTCCGCAACGCGCCTAACGAGGCAGCAGAGGTGAGTGGAGTTGCGGTTCCGGCCAATAGGCGAATTGATGAAAGTTCCGATGTGTTGATGTGCCGGTCACTGGCAGCCCCTCCAGGCTCACAGCACAGATTAATGAGTGATGGACAAGTGGGGACTACTAGCCCTATGTTGCTCTAACTCCGTAAGCCTGAACAAGCCTAGTGCAGCCGTGCACAGCACAGCAGTGCAGGTGCATTCGAGGCTGTGGTTTCCACCACGTTTGTGGGGAAACCTCATGAAAAGGGGTGTTGGAGAGTTTTGAAAATGAGGGCTTGTGCCTTCGTTCAAACGCACGTCAAGGCCAGGAAGGCATGATGTTGGATATCAAGTGGTGTGAACTTTGAAATAGAGAACCCGAGCCGTTGCGTGCTGCCTACCGCTTGCCCATTGAGCGGGGCTGATGCACAGCGACTCATGTTGGGTGGTGCACTGGTGCTACAACAGCTGCCCTTGATGCCAGTGTGTGTAGCTCTCAAGGCATGGACGGCAACCTGCGTTGTGCATGCGGGTTGCATGGATGTAAGATGCAGTCAGCTCAATATTGACACACGAATTGACATGAGAGACATGCAAATGCATTACCTGCCTGATGCAGGTGATGAGCATGTCGTCTTTCTCCCGGTCTCTTTTCGGCAACCTGCAGTTTGACATGTTTGCGCCGCCAGCGCCTACACCCCCTCCTGACCCAGAATCGTCAGCGCCGCCGCTGCCAGCGCTCTCTGGCCCAGCCGGCAGCAGGTGCAGCTACGGGGACTTTGTATCGGAGGATGCTCCCTGCTGGCCCGCATGCTCTGCGATTGGGGGCAGCGAGTACATCTTCGGTATGATCCTGGACAGTGCAACTTACAAACCCTGCTATCGCGAACATGTCACGCTGCTGGCCCGGCTGTGTGGCGCGCGTGAGGCTGAGGTGTGGGCGCATGTTGCGTTGAGCTATGGTGACACGCTCAGGCAGGCGGTTGAGGATTTTGCGCACGGCATTGACCTGCTTGCGCGTGCCGTCTTGCATGGCAACAGCACGCTCAGCAGCGGCCAGGACAGGAGCGGTGCCGCAGGTAGCATTGCGGCGGCAGCGGAGGCCGCAGTGCATGCCGAGGCTACCAGGCTGGTGCAGCACATGCAGGCGTGCGGTGCGCTGGATGTGCGTGCCCTGCCCCGCGTCCTGCATGAGATGATTAGCAGTGAGGAGCGCTGGCGCCACTCAGCCGCCAAGGAGGGCCGCCATTGCATCAGCGACAACCCCAACAGCCCTCCTGCCACCGACAGCCTGCCACCCGCTGCCGCACCTGTGGCGCCCTCCATGCCTGTTCCCTCTGACCTCGTCGTCGCTGAGATGAGCGGTGCTGTCATGGGCCCCTCACCTGCTGTGGACTGCGCAGCTGCTTTGCCCGCTGAGGCGGCGGCATCAGCAGCAGCGGCAGCATCAGCAGCAGAGGCTGCAAGCGACAGGCAGGCGGCGCGTGCCTTGCTGCTGCAGGGCAACAAACGACTCACCGACGTGCTGGATGAGCTCCAGGAGCAGTTTTCGCAGTGCTTGCACCGCACCGCTGGCTTGGCGAGGGGGGTGGAGCGTGCCTCACAGCTGCGGGCGCTGGCGGATGACATTTTATCAGACAAGCAGTGGTGCCACATGACGCTTGCACTTCAGGTGATGCGCGTGTGCATGGGGGAGACCCGCATGCATGCCGCTGCCAGCAGGTGTGGCCCACGGGCGGTGGCGACAGCTGCCGCTGTTGCTGCGAAGTCGGCCGCTTCCAAGCACACAGCCGCAGTTCGTCCGGCCAGGCGCGCTGCCACTATCACGCAGCTGTGGGCCAAGCACCGCCTCTCGGATCATGTCAAATCATGATGGTGTGTTTGTAAAGTGTCAATAGATTCCAAGAGTGGCAGGGCTGTGTGCATGGCGTGAGGGCTGTCGTTAGGTCTGCTGCTGCAATAGGCCAACAGCTGTGCGCGTGCCAGCGCCGCCCTGCACGCGTGCACCGGCCTGCGCACTGCGGCCTACCAGCTGGTGGGGTAATGGATGCACACGCCAGTTCTCTTCATCGATTCATCATGGAGGGTGAAGCCCATGCATGCTGTTGCGAGTGTCATGCTGGGCTGGCTGTCAATCCCTCTGGTGGCTGTGCGCATGCCTGCCAGTAGGAGGCGCTAACAGCTACCTACAACCAGGCCTGGGGGCATAACCTATCAGTATGCTATCTTTCTTCTTTTGTGGCAGTACCGGTATGTAGGCAAGGGCAGTTGGTATTGGATCGTGGTATTGGATGGATGCCCTACAAGTCTACAATGGATTGCCACATGTGATCTGTACGCAGCTTTGTGCTGTATTACATGTTGTTTGTTGGTGACTCAACTCTCATGCCTGCCATGCATGAAACGATGCAAAACATGCTGAACGCTCTGCACAATTTGTGCAGTGCTGTTTGGATTAAGGTTTGCCCAGGGTTTGCCTATTCAAAACTGCATGCATAGCATTTGGTTGGCACACCGCGCTTAGTCTGGCAGGCCATAGATGTGCAGTTGCACCACGGTGCCAGTGTGTTGCGAAAGGCGAGCACAGTGCGCTACCGTGGCATGCGCTTCTCAGAGATCAGGCCGCGGTCGACGCGCCACCCGCACGACTGCGCAGCGCGTCCGCTTGCCACCAACGGCAGGCGGTCAGTCTTCACTTCATAGCGGATAGGATAGCACGGCTCAGGCATCTCTCACACTGTCACGCAGCTGTGGCCAGCATAGTAATTGGTGTCCCCTAAAGTGTACACCTGATGTCTCCTGTCTCTCATCTTCAACCCTGCCTGCGGTTTGCTGGCTGCATGTCATAAGCGGCTGTGCTGGTGATGTAACGAATGCACAGCCTAGTAACGATGGAGCAGCCCATAATTGATATGAATGTTGTGCTGGGCAGGCTCTGACAGCCATTGATGCGTAAACCAGCCAGGCATGTGGGTCGCAATCCGCTGGCGGCTGTGTGGATGCTTGCCAGCAGGAGGCGCCGTGTACACCCAGGCTGGGGGGCGCAGCACGGCAGCTGAACATGGTGCCGGCAGAGCGCCCTGCTGAACGTGTTCCTGCCAGTGCTCTGACTGCATTGTTTCTCACAAAGCCCATGCCAGAGCTGGCCAGAGCTGCTGCTGGAGCTCAGCAGTGGTGGTAGCATTGGATAGGTGGCAAGCTGACAAGAGCATGGAGCTGCATAGTGCCCCCAGCAGTGGTGCTGTGTTGCCGCAGGGCGGATGCCAGAGGCGGATGCAGCAAGCGCTGTTCACTGGCTGCCTGTGCTAAGGCTTTTGCTGTTTAGCCCGGTTCGCGCCTCAACCTTGGCCAGCGCTGCCCAATTGGACGGTGCATCCACGCACGTGGGACGCTGTATGTTTGCATCCACACAGCATGCGCACTAAGCGCATCGAGAATCGAGATGCATGGGTTTGGGGGCGCGGCGTGCAACCCTGGGTGGTGAGGTTGAGAGACTGAGGGGGCGAGGGGGCTGTGAGCGCGACCGCACTGGTTTCATGGGATCGCAATGCGGGCTCCTCTTCACCCCGAACTGTCACGCTTCACCCAGCATGCATCTTGGTGCCTCGCTACCATGCTGTGAGTTGCGCTTTGCAGACAGTTGCATCGTTGCGAAATGATGCATCAGGGTAGGCTTCGCCGTACAGCATGGGGGCCGTCTCATACTGGGATTGCTATTACACAATGTGGCATGCCATGTGATGCGGGCGTGCAGGGCATGGGCGCCTTCTAGTTCAGCTCATAAATCGTAATTCAGAGCGCACAGCCCGTTTCAACATGCGCTGCGCCATCCTGCGCTCAGTGCACCACTTTCTTTCTTCACTGTACTTGGCAAGAGTCTTTGCATTCTTTCCTGCCAGGTTTGACGCCTCAGTGCCTGGCTTCTACCCCACACTCTGGCTGTCTTCCTGAGTTCTGGCCCACTTGGGCGCTCAAGTTTGAACCAGTTTCCGTCGGTTTACCTTTACGTTCTCAAATACGCTCACACAAAGCCCACACACGCCAGCACAAAGTTGATTTGGCGGCTTGAATAGGCTGACAGTCTAAAGCGCACTCCTCGTGCTGCCCTTCACCTGGAGCCAGGAACAGCCTGTTTCAAACGCGGTGCACGGAATCATGCAGTCAGCGCCGTAGCCAGTCAGCTGGACTGTTTGGACTTTTGCCAACCGAGATTCTGCAGCAAGTGCTGTCCTATGCTGACGCAGAGGCTGTCAATAGCTTTCGTGCTTGCAGCGCAGCCTGCCGTGACGGAGTCGACGCGCGCCGCACGCACTTGACGCTCGACGTGCACATCCTTGGTGGCTTGCTGCTTTTCGAGCGAGTAAAGCAGCACGACTGCTTGAGGACTTGCGTGGGGAGCAAAGCCTCTCCCTTTGGCAACGCCTTCTTCCGAGCGCTTGCACGCTGGCCGTTGCTGGCTGCAGTGACGCCCAGTGACAGCTTGCCTTACTCGAGTTTCTCTGCGCTCGTGTCCTCGGCAGTATCATGTGGCACAGTCCCAGAGCTGAGGAGCTTCTTCGGCAAGGTCCATGCGTACTGGCGCCGCGTTGACCAACAGTTCGTGTCACGCCAGTTTGAAGCAACACCAAGCGCAAGCGCAGCCTTCAGGAACTGGCTGGCGGTTGAGTTGCACCTTCAAGGCCACACGAGCGTTCATACACAGGCAGCACTTGATGCAAGCACAGCCGCTGCTGTCAATGCCTGTGAGGAGCATGGAATTTTCAACACCATCGAAGTCACGGGCTTCGAGGAAGAAGACATATGGATGAGTAGGGACCAGCCTGCACCTGATCCCCTGGCGTTATTGGCCATCAAACAGCTGGTTTCCTGCACAGGCAGCCTACCTGTTGCAGAGTCTGCACTTTCAGCTGCAGCAGCCCAGCAGCGCTACCAACCTGACCACTGCCGCCTTGCCGTGGCAGTGTTGCTCGTCATATGGGCGCTGCAAGACGCGACCGTGCTTGATGCTGCTCGTGTGCTTTGCACTCTGGTGAATCTCAAAGTCGACTGGCTGGTGTCTGAGGTCACCACACGCCTGCGTGCTGAAGAGCAGCACGCAGCTGCAGACACGGTGGCCAACCACGAGTGGCGCTACACAGCGAACCAGGACTACATCCAGAGCAACATGGCTTTTCGTTATCTGCACGAGTTTGTCAAGGCGTGCCGCAGTGGGAATGCGGCAGCGGCGTTCTGCGCCATCCCCAATGCCATCCCACGACACGACGCGCCAGAGGCGGAGGACGATTATGCGATAGAGGCAGCCAGGTTTGCGCGCTGCTTGCTGGGCGTGCTGTGGCGCGCGGCAAGCTGGATGCTTGGCATCGGCCCTGCGGCTGTTGAACTGACGATCGCCCGCCGGTGAGTATGTCCGGCTATCAGTTGAGTGGAGTGCATGCCTGCTTCACGAGAGCGGCATGCATATGGCGAAGCGACCATGAAATTTTCATCGCAGTACATTGCATCAGTAGTCGCTGCCCGGGTGCAGCCAAGCTGCTCTAGTTTAGCTTTTGGAGCCCCACTGGTCAAGCATGGGGCAAATCTGTGGTGCTGGGAAGTGATTGTCTTTACATCACTAATGGCCTCACAGGCCATTCAGGGATGGGTTTAGCATGGCAGTGTGCAGTGTGATCATGCATGCCCACTCAATGGCTCATTCAAGCAGGCTATGATAAACACAGCAGTGGGGTGTGGGGTGTCGCTGCCAGGATGTGTGTGCTGATTTGGGTAATCTTTAGCAGGTGTGTTTGTGGCGTGAAATGAATGAATTGAGTGTCTTGGGCCCACCATCCTCGCAGCTGTAAGGCACCCGTGCCTTCACGGCCTTCCATTACTTATGCATGTGATGAGGCATTGGCCCTGTTGGTCTGTTGATGAAGCTTGCCCGGAAGTGCTTTGCATAACGTGCCTGTGCCATACCTGATGGGGCCGCGAAGGGCATGCCAGCTCCACCTATAGGCACGACAGGTGCGATCTGGCCCGTGAGTCCTTAGGGCTGTATTCTGACGCGCTGTGGGTGCTGTTGTGCTGCTGCTTCATCATTGTTGGTCATCCTGAATCAACAGCTGCAGCAGCAGCAGCAGCGCTTCTAAGGCTCCTAACGCTGCAGCCGAGGACGCGGCCTGGGCGCAGCTGCTGTCTCACTTGTCACACTGCTGTGACAGCTGGGTGGCTCATTATGCAAAGATTGACGCTGAAAGCCGCAGCTGCGATGTGTCCCTGGCGGCGGCTGTGGCGGTTGAGCTAGTCACGATCAGGATGGTGCGGGCCGGCAGGTTGGCGCAGGCGCAGCATGCCGGCCTGCCCACCACCGCCGTGCTGTGGCGCCTCTCCGGAGTGTACGCATGCGTGCAGGGTCGCACCGTGCAGCCCATCACGCAGCCGCCGCCGCTGCTGCAGCACACGCTGAGCGTGTTGCGACGCGCTGCTCATGCGGAGTACAGCGTCGACCCGGTTGTTACGTCTGGTGGCGCCGGCAGTGGGCCCAGCGTCAGCTGCCGCTCCTTGGCAGCGTGTCAGCCAGCAGTGCTGACGGGCCCCGCGGTGCGGTACGCCATCACCAAGCCCTGGCAGCTGGTGGCGCGGCTGCTGGCTGCGACCGGCGCGCAGCATGAGGCGCAGGCGCTGGCGCAGCAGTTGATCGATGCACGCTTGGCCAGGGCAGATGAGGGTGACGACAGCAACACAGCAGCCAGCGGAAACAGCTCCAGCAGTGTCGGCGCGCTGCTGGCTGATGAGTTGTACTGCTCGATGTGGGTCAACAAGCGAGTGCGCAGGTCACAGCACCAGGTGTGGTCCCACATCAGCGCTCTGTGGGAGGCGTTGGCCGAGGCGGCCGCCTCATGTGGGCACGTGGATGTTGCCTTGCACCTGGCAGCGCTGGCGCCGCCCTGCAGGCTAGAGACGAGCAGCGCCTTCAAGAACGGAGTCATGACGGTCCTGCAGAGGATGCCTTGGCACAGACGCGGCTGCAGCCGCATCGGCAGCATCGAGGCATCCGTGACACACATGCTGCATGGCTATCGTGCGGTTTCGGAGCGTTACCAGTGGCTGCCGCCGTGCTGGGGTGGTCTGGTTACGCACCACCTGATGAGGCTGATGGTTGATCAGTGCGTGCTGGTCGTTGAGCCCCCAGGTACGCAGTGTGCGCCAGGGTTACGCATGGCTTGGTTGAACCAGCACACTGCCTTTCGGGAAGCTTGCTAGGTGCATCCCCCAGTTGCATGCTTCCTTGGCCTGTCCACAGGTGATCCTCACTATTGCCTTTCCAGTGTCATACACCTTGTGAGTTGTCATCACCAACATAGGAATATGCCTTGCCGCAACCATGCCGTTGCGTTGCATTATCTTTGCTGGCAGATGCGCTGGACAGCCACTGCGAGGATCCTGATGGCGCCGGCGCTTACGAGGTGGAGCGTGAGTTCAGCGACTACCTGGAAGGCGAGGAGCGCGATTGGCTAGTGGGTGAAAGTGACTCTGTGTCCTTCACTCTGTCAAGGCACCTGCCGGCAACAGGCGCAAGCGACCGAAGTTTTGACAGTGGCTATGACTACAGGTATGGGTACGACGATGGGCCTAGCATCAGGGTCCCCGGTGCCAACGATCCCCGCCTGACGCCACCGCCTGCGCTAATCAGCAGGATGGCGCAGCATGTGTTCCTGTCGCGGCAAGCGCGTGCATCGCAGCACCTGCGGGCGGTGGTGGGGCTGCTGGGGGCGGCGCTGCACTGTGGCGGCCTGCCTGCCGGCATGTCGGCGCAGGGCGGGCTGCCGCCGCCACCCGCACAGTCACGGCGCGGCGGGGCGCGGCGGGCGCTGGCACGCATGCTGGCGATGCGGCTGCGCATGAACGGCGTGCCGCCGCTGTTGCTGGCTGCATGGTTTGAGTCGCTGCCAGTGCTGCTGGAGGCGGCGGTGGCACAGGCAGCGTGCGGGGTGAGAACCATAATAGAGTGCATCATCGCAACAAACAGCTGCCAGTGCAATGCAGCCCTTGCAGCACTCTTGCCAATCATACGGTGTGCTGCATGCCTGGGTTGGAACACAACACATCCCGGCATCACAGTCCGTGCCGTTGCGCCTTGGTGCAACCTTCCACACACCACTTGTGAACTGACCCTGAATCATTGCCCAGACATTGGAGTCCCCTGTAAGGGCACGCTGATGGTGCAGGTATGCTCTCGCACAACGCACGGCTTTGCGATGCTCTGCGTGCAGCCCACCCCTCTGCTGCGACACGCCTCAGTGCATGTACGTCCCCTCGCTGTCCCTGAACAGGCATCTGTGGACGATGCGCATGAGACACTGCTTGATGCAGTTGCCACCGTGCTGGAGGAGGAGCTTGTGTCAGCGCTGGAGCAGCTTGAGAAGACCACCTCTGATATTGTACCCGAGGACACGCAGCCAGCCAACGTTGCGAAGTTGAACGCCTGCAAGCGCCGGTGGCGTGAGATGCTGATGGTCTGCGCTGCGATCATGCGCGGCACCGCACGCTGTGCTGCCGCAGGCCGGCTGCTCCCGGCGCTCGTCGTCCGTATGCTGAGGACTCTGATCGCCACTCAGAGAAAGGTCCTCAGGATGGAGCGTCACCCGGTGAGTGCAGTGCTGTCATGTTGCCTGTGCAGGCGCACGGCAGCGACACATTCATTCACGGCACATTCACAATGTGCTTTGCGCAGTCGTGCTCTTGCTTATTCACTTGTTAAGGCTCGCATGGAGTGGCAATCCTTTGCAATTTGCATGCATGTACCATTTGTGGAAATGTGTCATTGGATTACTGGTGTGCTGGACCCTCTGAGGTCATACCTGCCTGCCCTGAGTCTGCACTGCTTGCATTGCGGTCGCACCCGTGGCCTGGCTTGCCAGTCATGCGATGGGATGCGCATGTTGCAGGGTTAGGTGTTGGGATGTGCTTGGGATGAAGCGCATGCGCACATGAGTGCGGCAACACACGTGGAAAGTCAAAGCATGTGGCTGCCTTTGCTGGCTGCCTGCCACCTGCCAAGCATAAGCTTGCATTTGTCATTGACGTTGTTGCTGCAGGCCCTGCGTCCTTTCGTCACCATCGAGAGTGTCACGACTGTGCTGCTTGACGGTGCATGGCCGCACTTCCGCAACGCGCCTAGCGAGGCAGCAGAGGTGAGTGCAGTTGCATTGTTGGCCAATGGAAGAGACGGTGAAAGCTCCGATGGGTCGATCACTGGCAGCAACACAGGATGGATGAGGGATGGACAACTGAGGGCCAGCCCTATGGTGCCCTGACTCCCAGAAGCCTGAACAGACGTAGTGCATCCCCGCACAGCAGCGCATTCAATCCTGTTGTTCCCACCACGCTCTGGGGGAACCTCATGAAAAAGGGCGTTTGGGAGTTTCGCAAGAAAAGCTTGTCCCTTCGTTCGAACGCATGCAAAGGCAAGGAAGCCATGGTGTTAGGTATCGAGTGTGCAAAACCCGAGCCATTGTGTGCTGCCTGCCGCTTGCCCATTGACCGCGCTGTTGCACAGCGACTCACGTTGGGTGGTGCACTGGTGCTACAACAGCTGCCGTTCATGCAGATGCGTGTAGCTCTCAACACATGGACGGCAACCTGCGTTGTGCATGTCGGTTGCGTGAGATGCAGTTCGCTCAAGATTGACACACGAGCTTGACACGAGAGACATGCAAATGCATTGCCTGCCTGATGCAGGTAATGTGCATGCCGTCTATCTCCTGGTCGCTTTTCGGCAACCTGCAGTTTGAGATGTTTGCGCCGCCAGCGCCAGCACCCCCTCCTCACCCAGCGCTGCCAGTGCTGCCGCTGCCAGCGCTCTCTGGTCCAGCCGGCAGCAGGTGCAGCTACGGGGACTTTGCATTGGAGGATGCTCCCTGCTGGCCCGCATGCGCTGCGATTGCGCGCAGCGAGCACATCTTTGGTATGATCCTGGACAACGCAGTCACGCCACAATCACTCTGCGATCGCTTTCAAAACGTCACGCTGCTGTCCAGGCTGTGTGGTGAGCGTGGGGCAGAGGTGTGGGCGCATGTTGCATTGAGCGATGGCGACACGCTCAGGCAGGCGGTCGAGGATTTTGCGCACGGCATCGACCTGCTTGCGCGTGCCGTCTTGCACAGCAACAGCACGCTCAGCAGCGGCCAGGACAGGAGCAGTGCAGCGGGCGGCATGGCGGCAGCAGCAGCAACGGAGGAGGTGGCGGTGGCGGCGACGGCAGCAGCAGCAGCGGAGGCAGAGGAGGCAAAGGCCGAGGCCGCAGTGCAGGCGGAGGCTGCCAGGCTGGTGCAACATCTGCAGGCATCTTGTGCGCTGGACATCCGTGCCATGCACCAGGCCCTGCATGAGATGATCAGCAGCGAGCAGCGCTGGTGCCGGGCAGCCACCAAGCGGTGCCCCAGGCGTATCAGCGAGGACCCCGACAGCCCTCCTGCCACCAACAGCCTGCCACCCGCTGCTGCATCTGCGGCGCCCTCCGGCCCCGTCCCCTCTCAGTCTGTCCTCGTCGCCAGTGGGATGAGCAGTGCTGTCATGGACCCCTCACCTGCAGTGGACTATGCAGCTGCTTTGCCTGCTTCCGATCAGCAGCTAGCCTCATGCACAGCGCCGCCCGCAGAGGCAGCAGAGGCGGCAGCAGCAGCAGTGGCGGCAGCAACCACACCAGCGGCATCAGCAACGGCGGCGGCAACAACAGCAGCGGCATCAGCAGCAGCGCCTGCAGGCGATTTGCGGGCTGCACGCGCCTTGCTGCGGGACCTGGCAGGACCCTCCGACATACTGGATGAGCTCCAGGAGCAGTTGTCAGAGTGCTTTGACCGCACCACTGGCTTGGGGAGGGGGGCGGAACGTGCCTCTCAGCTGTGGGCGCTGGCGGATGACATTTTAAAAGACGAGCAGTGGTGCCACATGACGCTTGCGCTGCAAGTGATGCGTGTGTGCATGGGAGAGGCCCGCACGCATGCAGCTGCCGGCAGGTGCGGCCCGCAGGCGGTGGCCGCTGCTGCCGCCGTCGCTGCGAAGTCGGCCGCCTCCAAGGACCTAGCCACAGCCCGTCAGGCGCGCAGGCGTGCTGCCACGATCAAGCAGCTGTGGGCAGCTCATCGATCCTCCAAACTCCCCTGATCGATTGGCGACCCACCACTTGTGTTACCTCATATGCCAACCTCAATCCTGCGGGGTATCCGGCTGCGCGTCAGCAGCATACCGGGCTTTGAAGGTGGTGTAAAGGGTGCGCAGTGCACACGCTACGATAGTGCTCGGGTTGCAGCACGTACTCTTCACCTGTCCTTGCGCCGCCCTGCACCTCGTGCGCTCGCACTGCTACCGCCCAACTGCTATTCAACTTAGCTCATCTGCCTTCTCTTCAAAGCTACCAACCCCCCTGCCGCTTGCCTGCTCTCAACGCTCCCGTTGCACGCCTCACCTGACGCTGCACCCCTGACGCTGCAGCCGATTTCTGTTTTGCATGCATGTACGCATGGGCCCAAATCACACACGCATACATCCTCCGTAAGCCAGGAGCACATGGGTCGCATTCCGCTGGTGACAGCGCGCACGCTTGTCTGCAAGAGATGCTGTGTACACCCAGGCTGCGGGGTGCAACACTGCAGCGGATGATGATGCTGGCAGACCGCGGTGCTTAACGTGTTGTGATTAGCACGCTGACCGCATCGTTTCTCACAAAGCCCAGGCCAGGGCTGCTGCTAGAGCTCAGCAGATGCGCTGTGCTGTCACAGGGCGGAAAAGGGGCAGCACTGCGCTGTACTCAACACCCCCGCTTCCCCCTCTGACGTTGTGGCACGTTTCACCATGGCACGCATGTACGCCTGGGCATAAATCACATACACACACGCACACACGCACACGCACCACTGTCTACCCCACGAACCTTAATGTTCACTAAACCCATCCATGAATGGCCTAATCGGCCAGGTGATGTGAAAGTCAATCATGCGCTGCACTACACCGGCTGACTGTGCATCCTGATGACAAACAGGACCCACAAGTGCAAGCCACCTGACAAAGGATGTATATCACTTCAGAGCATAGCGTTTGATACACAACTTCGCAACACACCACCTTGTGCTTGCTACGCGGGTACTTATTTGTGCCAACATTTTGGTGGAGGGTTTGCCAGGACCAGCCATGTGGACTAGGAGGCGGGCCTGGCGGCAGCTGCTGGGAATGCAGTAGACACCGAGATGGCGAGGTATGGCCCCCTGATAGTTGTTGTCTGCATAGGCGCAGTCAGGCTACGCAACGACAGCGCTCTGTCGTTGTGCGTTGACCGCGACGGCCAGAACCCAAGATGCGCCTCACCGCCGTTTGACCTACACCGTGTTGCATTTGCGCACTCTTGTACCAGGTTCATATTTCAGCCAGGGGTTCCGCTGGTGGACTTACATGGCAGCTATTGCACAAGCGCTGGGATGGGCGGCGGCAGTTGCGGTCCTGCGCCCTTGTTTCATGCAGCGATGGCACCTGGGCCTGATGCAAGGCCGTGCAAGAGGTCTCGAACTGCCCTTTGTCAGACTGCTTTTGGCACAAGCAGCTTTGTCCCTTTGAAGCGCCTGCCTCAAACGCAGTGCGCAGCGTTGACGCTCGAGAGCGCGGCTGGCCTGCCTATACCGGACCTTGGACCGTCACCGCCCTTCTGGGTCAGCAATGTCGTGCCCTCAAAGGGGTTCAGGATACTGGAGCTGACAGCATCCCTCCAGCTTTCCACCATGCTTGTCGACCACGTACAGGGCGGAGCGTCAAGCAGCAAGGAGGATCCCAGCGCAGCCGCTTTGCACCAGGCTCTGCGGGGCTATGCTATGGAGAGCGGATTGCGGCTTACATATTCAAACCATCCTTCACAGGCCATGGCTGCGGCATCCAGACTGGCCCCAGTGGCTTTCCGAGGACTGAGCACCCATGCCGCTGGCGACGCCGTGCTTTCACACGAGCTGAAAGTGAGCCAGTCATCGCCACAGCCCACAGGAAGCTTTTCACAAGGGGAACCCGGGCTTACCAAGCTTAATGCAGGCTTACAGCCTCCGGGAGTCAGTGGCGAGTCGACCATAAAGCGTCGATCTCCTGTCCGCTCAGCAACCAAGCCGCCTCTGCAACGGGGCGCGTCTCAGCCCCACAACGGCAGTCACAGCCACAGCACGGCAGGATCGCCTTCACATATACCCACCAGCGCCCGCGGTGGTTTGCACGGCAGCGGCCAGCTGCCGACCAGCGCAAACAGGCACAGTCAGCTTACAGCAGACCGCACTGCAGGAGGGTCGGGGTCGAGCGCAGGCCTTGCGCTGCCAGCGGTACCTCCAAGCGTTTTCTCGCCTACCGTAATGGTCCGCAAAGGAGGCTCCGAATGCGTCCCGCTTGGCCAGTGGGACAGTTCTGCTGCTCGCTCATCAGGCACTGTGCACAGCGCCGCAACCGCCAGCCCTTTTTGGACGAACCCCCAGCCACATCAGCACAGCCATGGACCCGCTGGACTGGCAGGCAGGTTTACAGCGACATCGCATGGCGCAGTGGACACACGCCAGCAGCTGCAGAAGCGTCAGCGCCAGCGTCAGCGTCCGGACTTCAGCCCACTGCAGGACGACGCACGTGTGAACATGGCAAGGCAGCAAGTGGTCCAGGAGCAGCAGCAGTGCAGCACAGGGCAGCATGCATCCCCGCTCGCAAGCGTGATTAGTGTGACAGCACCTGTGGTCGCCCAACCGCCCATAGATCCACGTCGAGACGTTACAAGTGGTGCTCGCACTGCTTCGGCCCCCGCAAGCCTTCTACACACACCCGCACCCGCCTCATCCCCGCAGAGACTTAGGGAGCACACTGTATGGTCTCCTGCGCCCTTACCGAGTCCCTTACCGCGGCAGCGAGAGGTCAGCCATTCCACACACGGCTCTCAGGCACAGACGCATGAGGCAGCAGCCTCCAGGTACCCCAACGCTCCCCCGCAGCGTGCGACGCTGCCGCAGCTGCACGCGTGGCTGGCGTCCCCTGCCGCTGACGATGCCCCGTTGGCCGCTCTGCAGCGTGTTATGGTGGCGCTGGCTGACATGCGGCATCGCTCATCCCCTACTGACGGGCCCTCAACGTCGTCGCGGCAGCAGCAGCGGCAGCGATACAGGCGCAGCAGCAGCAGTGACCCAGTTCGAGACGCGCATGACCCAGATCAAGACAGCAGTGACCCAAATCGTGAAGCTGGCGGAGTGACTTGGGAGGCCACTATGCGCATTTTGGTGCACCACGTTCGCCAGCGGCTGCAATGGATGTGCTTGAATGCACAAACCGGAGCCGGAGCTGGCCGAGCTGGCAGTAGCGGCAGTAGCGGCAAGCGCCAGGCTGACGGCTGGGATGCTGCCTCGCTGGAGGAGCTGTGCATGCTGCTGAGGGCCTACTCGTGGAAGCGTGCAGCGCTAGCTCCCAACGAATCAGCAGCAGCTGTCTTCGCAGCAGCTGCCTCCAGCTCCTCTGGCCACAGAAATGCCATCCACGTGCAGCCGCCTACGTCAGTGTTTGCCAGACGCACGGTATCCCCACAGCCAGAGCATGCCGGTGCCTGGCAAGGCGGCGGGCCGATGCGGACCACCAGCAGCCGAGCGCACTGCAGCAAGGCGCTGACCGTGCTGCGGCATGCGCTGCGGGACGCGGTCGTCGCCGCCGCCTCGCGAGGTCTGCTGGCGCCGCCATACGTCAGCCCCGCCGCCGCAGCAGCAGCGATCGAGGCGAGCCTGGATGCGCGCCTGGGCGTGCACGCGGTGCTGAACGCGCTGCATGGAGCAGCAGCGCCTGCGCATCGACGCCTGCTGGAGCGCCTGGCGCCGCAGCAGCTGGCCGACCTGGCGCGCTCGTTTGCAAGGTATGGAGCTGACTTGCATCACACCGTATGCAATGTGCGATGTGCTGCACTCAGCCGCTTGTGGCCATGCATATGATTTGTATGCTGAGGTACTGCACTAAGCCCTTGTGGCCTCTTGCACACCATGTGCATAGCTTGGTGACCCTCCTCTGCTTGCCTGGTCCCCATCTGGGGGGAGCATGGGCCGTGTGGCCAACACGCTCCTGATGTGACACAACATAACATAACACACCGTATTGCACTTGCATGCAAGATGTGAAGGCGTGTCAATGTGTTTCCCCCGGGGAGCCATGCAGTGTGAAGGTGTGTGCAGGTACGGTGAGCGCCCATACCGTAGTGTAATTCACTGAATGAGGAGAAGGGCATCCCCACAAACCGTGACGCTTGCAGAAGTCAATGCGCAAGTATGACTCAGTATGGGCGCACAGGTGTTGGATTGCACAGGCTCGAGTAGGAGGTCATGTTTGTGCTGTGGCTTGGTCATACATAAACCTTGCTGCTGGACGGTCGGACACTTGGACATGGTGTTATCAGCATGCTGCACAGCAGCAACACGCTTGTGTGATGTGTGCTTGGCTCTGATCCTGCAGGACCATCATCCGGTGTCAGCAGCAGCAGCAGGACGTGCTTGAACGGCTGCACCGCGGGCGGCGGTCCACGGCCAGCAGCAGCAGCAACACCACCAGCACCACCAGCGCGATTACTGTTGCACAGCTGCCCAGCAGTGCTCGCAATGGCGGGCCCACCAGCACCGCCACCACCATTACCCCTGCTGCCGGCATCTCAGCGCCAGGCAAGACGTTCACGCTGGCCCGCTATGTGCAGGCCAGGAGGCAAACCGCCCGAGCAGCAGGTGCAGCCGCTCGCAACGAAGATGCACGACAGGGCAGCCAAAATGCCGAACGCAAGCCGTCCAATGCACGCAGCAGGGACAGCCGCAAGGCTGCGGCAAGCGGCGCTTTGGGGAACGCCACACTGGATGAGTATGCGCTCAGGAGCCGCGGCCTCAGCTGGGGCATCTACGTGCTCCGAAACCAGCTGCAGCAGGTCATGTGGCGCGTCACAGCGCCCGGCCACCTGGCTGAGCTGTCGCCCGTGGGGCTGGTGCATGTGGTCAACGCCGGCCTGCACGTCGGGCCGCATGTGCATGACAAGGTAACTCTTACGAAGGGATTTGCAAACGCCCACCATGACTCATGGTGACTCATGGTGCTCCCATGTACGGTATCGCACACCTGCCTGATTGGTCGGTTGGCTTTGCATCCAGTGGCCTCGCAGGCCATCAGGGTGGTCTAGTCAGTACACAATCGTGCTCTGCAATGTGAGGCCTACGCTCATGTAGAAATGCTTTTCCCTGAACAATGACAGTGTCATGTACTCCGCCAGTGTCATGTACTCCGCCAGTGTCATGTACTCCAGTGTTCATGTTTCTATATGACATACTGACACTTGGTATGTGCCACTTCCCTCCTGCTGCCGCCCCGCCCTCCCTGCAGCTGCGGGACCGGCTGCTGGCGCGCGTCATGCAGGCGGCGCCCGCGCTCGCCGCCTGGCTGCACCCGCCCCACATCATCCAGCTGCTCAAGGACCTCGCCGCATATGACCCGCCCGGCCCGCCCCATGGCGCTGCAGCCACACACCTGGGTCGCGTGATGGAGGTGTGTGTGGTGGTGTCGCTGACGGGGCTGCCCTGGGAGGCGGCGTGGACCCACATGGCGGCCGGGTGGAGCGCGGCGGAGGCGTTGAGGGAGCGCATGGCAGCAATCCGCCACCACCAGCAGCAGCAGCAGCAGCAGCAGCAGCAGGAAGGGTTGCGGCAGCCGTCAGCATCAACACCAACGCAGCAGCCTCCGGCAGGCGGCATGGCAGCGCAAGCTGCATCTTGCGCACCTGATACGTCGGCGACAGCACCTGCCGTCCCAGCAGCCAGGGCGTCTGGCGAGGAAGAGGGCGCTCCATGCAGCAGCGGCGCTGCGCAGGGTCTGCTGCTTCGGCCGCAGCGAACATGGCCGGCATCGCCTGTGCTGGCCGCAGCGCCCGTGCCAGTGGTGATGCAACCGCGGCCGCTTAGGCCTCTGCCGCCACCACCATCACCCATGGTAAGCGAAGCATCCTCGTCCCCCTCATCCTCCTCCGCCTCCTCATTCGTGCGTTGTGGCCAGGACGGACGAAGGTGCGTCCGCGACCAGCTGCACGCGCAGCGGCAGCGCCGGCTGGTGCAGCTGGTGGCGACTGAGCGGCGCTTCCAGGCGGCGCTTGCGGACGATCGGTGCGAGGCGGAGGCCGGCGCCGCACGCGCCGGGCGACTGCGGGAGGCTCTTGCGCGCCTGCAGCAGCAGGCCTGGCAGCTGAAGCGCTGGGCGCAGATCATACAGCGGCATGGCGAGGACCCCAACGTGCCCTTGCACGCCTCCAACAGCAGCGGGCAGGCTAGCACTGGCGCTGATCGTGCAGCTCAAGCTGAGCAGCGGGATCAGCTAGCAGGGGGTAACGGTGCAGCAAGCACGGCATGGGCTCGACCGACCCAGATCGGGCAGTGGCGTGCGTCAGCACCTGGCAGTAATGAAGCTGGGCCCCATAGCAGCTCTGGCAGGCTCGGCACGGTTGGGTTCGGCCCGCAGAGCAGGAGCTTAACTGCAACAGCGGCGACGGCCCCGCCCGCCACCAAAGCGTCCATTGCGGCGGCCCGAGCGCGGCGCACTGAAGTCGCCCGCAACAGCGTCCAGATCCAGCTGGGCGGCGTGGCGCAGGAGCGGGGCCAGGCCATCCTGCGCCTGCGCGCGGTCGCGCCGCTGCGGGCGCGGCTCGCCGCGCACCGCCGCGCGCTGGGCGGCGGCGTCGACGACGCCGGCAGCGACCACGCCAGCGCCTCGGCCAGGCAGCTCCTTGCGCCGCACGTGCCTCTGCAGCTGAAACGCCTGATGATGCTTTCCTCTCCTGAATCTCCTCATGCACAGCACCGTCGTCACCTGCACAATGCAGCAACGCAGCCATGGTCATCAGCGTCGTCTTCGTCAGGGGGGCCGGCGGGTGCTGGGTCTGGAGGCCTGGCGGCGCGCGTACACGAGCAGCAGGCGCGGTGGGCGCCGATCCAGGTGGTGTGGGCGCTGCAGGCGCTGCCGCCACTGCTGCAGGCGCCGCCCAGCGCCGCCGGCGTCGCCAGCTTGCTGGCGGTCGCGGCGCGGCGGCTGGTGGCGGCCGGCGCCGCGCCCGCCGCGCAGCCGCTGGTGCAGGCCCTGCTGCACCTGGGCGTCCTGCCCACCCAGGTCCTCCCTCTCGTAGTATCCAGCCTCTTAGACCTCATCCTGCCCCACACACCCCTACCTGAAATCTCACAACCTGAACCCTCACAGCAGCAGCAGTCGTCCCGGGGCCGCCGCAGCTCCCGATCAACCGCACCGTCAGGATTGGCGTCGTTGACGTCCGATGCTTACCGCAATAATGGAGGCAGCGGTGCAACGACGAGCGGTGTAACGAGTGGGGCGTATGCTGGCGATGGCGGTGGGGTGTATGCCTGCAATGACGGCGGCCTGGGTGACGCGCAGCTGATGGCGCTAGCTGAGCTCCTGGGCCGCATGAGCAGCCACGACGGCGCCGCCGCGCTGCATGCGGCCGATGAAGCCGCGCTGGTGCGGCTGCGGGCGCTGTGGTCCAGCGTGCTGCGGGGCGTCACGGCGCACCTCACAGGAGGAGCAGGAGGGGGAGCAGGGGAGGCCACGCTGCCTGACGCTGACAGTCAGCAAGCGGCGTCATCACCTCGCAGAATGGCGGTGCGGCAGCACCTCGTAGTGCGCCAGCGCACGACTGCACACCTCCTTGCTGGTGGTGCTGATGATGCCGGGGAAAAGGCGCTCGCATCCACCGCACAGCGGGCATCTTCGGTGGCATCGGAGGTGCAGCCGGCAGGGGGCATGCAGCAGGGGGGTGGTAAGTTGTCCTTGCCACCGGCCCGCGTGCTCGGGCCAATCTCGCCCGCTGCGCTCGCGCGCCTGGTGTGGGCCAGCAGCAAGCTGAAGCACGTGGACGCCGCGTTCATGCAGGCCGCGTGCGATGCGCTCGCGAGCAGCGGACCCGGCAGCGGCGCCGGCGGCGTGCGCGCGCTGCCGCCGCACGCCGCCGGCCACCTGGCGTGGGCGCTGGGCCAGGCGCGCTACCTGCACCTGCCTGTGCTGAAGCAGCTGGCGCTATCTGCCGGAAGGTGGCTGGCGGAAGACACCTCCCTCCACATGGGTGCTGCCACGCCATTGCCCTCGGCACGAACACCACGAGCGCCGCTCCCATCCCCGTCGTCGTCGTTGACAAAGGCAGGGGCAGGGCTCTTGGTAGATCGCGCCCCGGCGGTGGAGGTGGTGGTGGCGCTGGCGCGGCTGCGCCTGCCGGCGCCGGCGCTGCAGCGTGCCCTGTGCGAGGACCTGCTGCAGGGCCCCCCTGTAGCTTCCCTCCCCTCCGCCGCCACCGCCTCTGGCGATTTCTCCACCCTCCCCGCACCCTCCCTGGGTCTGGCGGCGGCTCCAGGAGGGGCGGGTTCAGGGCAGTATGAGACCCCCGTGCCGGCGCAGATGATGCACAAGGCGAGGCGGCCTCTGCCGCCGCGCCTGTTGGGCGGGCTGATGTGGGCTTTGGCGTGCAGCCAAATACAGGCAGCCTCGCAGCAGCCGGGGCAGCAGGGCCGCAGCACCAGCAGTGGGGATAGGCCTGGCGGCGCCCGGATGCCGCACCAGGACATGCCTGTGCGGGTGCTGCGCATGCTGGCGGACCAGGCGGCTCTGCAGGCCAGCGACATGGGCATCAAGCCACTGCTGCAGGTGCGGGTGGCGTTTGCACCACACTATAGGCACAACAGCGAGGCACCCACACCGCATCCTTTGCTTGTGTAAGTGGGCACACATGACTCACTCGGCACAAGTGCACAGTGCCATGCTCAACCCATTCCCTAATGGCCTGCGAGGCCACCGGATATAAAGCCAATTCCTGCATCCTTGACAGTCACGGGCTCTTGGTCTATTATAACTAAATAAGTCATACAGTCATAAGTGGCTGCTGTTGCGCCTGGTCAGTGATGCGCCTGGTCAGTGACTTGCAGGCGCCGGTGAACGGCTCCCGCTGGTGCCTGTATGTTCATTCATACACCCTGCTGCTCACCCACCCATCCGTCCATCCATCCATGCGTGGTTGTGTGCGCATGTGCATGTGCAGGCCCTGGTAGCGCTGGGTGAGGCGCGTGTGTACAGCGGCGCCTTCCTGGACGCTGCGGCGGCGCAGCTGCTGCACCGCAGCCACGAGCTGCGCACACGCGCGGACGTGGAGGCCGCACTCAGGTGTGTATTGTGTGGCGCCAATGTATTGAAGTACACGCCAATGTATTGAAGTACACGCCAATGTATTGAAGTACACGCTGTCCCACATTATTGTGTGGCGTGTACGGTGTGTAGCGGCAGCTCAGTGCGTTTTTGCATGCACTTATATTATTTGGATGGCGTGTCCTCTCATATACGGTATGTCATATTCGTTGCAACTACTATAAGGCCTTAAGCTTTACAGTTCGCCATTAACACCCATACACGGTCGGGTGTTTCATTTGCATGGCGAGGTGCTAGGGTCGCCGGGTCGGTGGCGCTCTAAACGTTTTGGCTGTGTCGAGACAAACCACGGCTGGTCGATGATTGATGTAAACGCCTCGCCTTCGCTCGCACACCACACACCACAGCACATGTGCACTGCATGCAATGCACCTACCGGTATACTCCCAAATGGACACCAGAGACCAAAAGTTCAATCCATCGGCCGTGGTGCCAACGGCCCCATGTGCTGCTGCTCTGCCCGCAGCGCATTCCGCAAGCTGCGCCACCCGCTGGGTGTGCTGGAGGGGACCCTCATGGAGCAGGCGCAGCCGCAACCAGGCCAGGCCGGCCCAGCCTCAGCCTCAGGCTCAGCAGCCTCCGCCTCATCAGCCTCAGCCTCAGCCTCGGCAGGGGGAGCAGAGGAGAAGGCGCGAGCGCAGCGCGGCGTGGCGCCACGCAAGAGCCTGCTGGAGACATAAGTTACGACGATGGATTGAGGCTGTTCGTGATTGGCCTCATCGGCCGCATTGGCTGCATGTGGTTGGCTTCACATCCAGTGGCCTTGCAGGCTGTTAGCGGAACAGATGGATTAGTTGAGGGCGGTATGCTGATGGCACTGAATGCACTAAGTGGTTGTGATTAACTGAGAATCCGAATGCGGCGAGTAATGCGATAGAGGCGCGGCCGCGCGGCCTTGGGTTCTGTACCGCCATCCCTGTAATACGGAAGCAGGGTCTACACCGCCCCTGATGGCTGCACTGACATTGCCATGCCCGTCATGAGCTTATTGTGCCATACACACATCGATTCCTTCTGCCTTCTCGCAACGTCCCCAACCCGTTGTGCCTTGTTCGCGTTGCAGGCAATGCGGCTTGTGAAGTTGGAGATCATTGGCTCGCAGCTATGTTGGTATGCATGCATACTTGCATACATGCATGCATGCACACATGTGTGAAAGTGTATTCTGCTTGAACCGTTCTTCTCAACAACCCATGAACTTAAAACCTGGATTGAACCCTAATCGCTTGCCGGGTGCAGCCCGTGATCGCATCGTCATATCAGTCCTCAGAGTCGAGTACTTTAACTCAATGGTGCACTTCCTTACATGTTATGCAATGCGTAATGCTCATCCCCAACTCGTTGTTGAACGCTGCTGAAAGCACATCTCGATGGTGTTTTCGCCCTGTGCTGGACTGATTGGCATAGGCGGTATTGGTCACTAGCTGCATAGGTGTTTATGCCGTGGCGCGGGATGCTAATTACCTGGCCAGGGTGCAGGGTGAGGAGGAGCCTTGGTTTGTAGTGCCCAGGCACACACCTGTGATTGCTAGACTGCAATCGGTTAATTGGGACTAAGTGCACAGGTCTGTGCCAAGGGCAGTGTGGCGCAGAAGCGGTCGCACTGCCACCAGCAGCCTCTGACCCACTGTGCACATATGTACAACACAACCTGCACAGTGATCCCTTTGTCAGTTGCGCAGCCCCAGCAGGCATCGCAGGCTGCAAAGCCCGCCGGTGAACGTGCTGGTCACAGCTCGTGCAAGGCAGACGAGCCAGCGTGCAGAGCGGACGCAGGCAACAATATTTGAGTTGTGGCGAAGCAGGTCCAGCCCCAGACAACGATCGCCAAAGTAGCTGCAGCTGCAACGTGGGTTTGCTGCAGGTCGCCGTCAAGCGGGGCTGAAGTGCAGGGCAGACGCATATGACAGGCAAGCCAACAGGCCAGGCAGGCGGAAATCTGGCATAGCAAAGATCACCCCACGGTTGTCAGGATTTACTTTTCGGTGCTAATTGCATTCAGCATGCATCAATTGTGTCCCGTCACTCAATAATCAACAATAGAAATCAAACGGGTCCGTTGGCTATCATATGTGAATACCAGCTGACTGCCAGTGTGATCTCACCTTCGCGTGCCATACTTCAGCGCTTTTATTGGTCAGGTAAGCACACTTCCTGTACTTTCCGCCTTTCCCCATCCGCGTGCGTTGTCTGTTTGTCGTAAGTGATATGTGGTTGCCAGTCCAAGCCTGTGGACAGAGCTGTGTGATTTGACCTCTTACCCTTTATACCTGCAACCTGTGCTTACAGAAGGTGCGACGTAAAGAGCAACCCCAGCAAACTCGTACCTCAGCCTGGCCATGCCGCTCACCGCGCAGTTGCCTGCCGTGCGCGCCCTGCACCCTGGCTGTGATGAGCTGGGCCTACCCCGTTCCTATGCACTGGAGCTGATAGGCTTTCTCTGGACTAAAAGGGCAGTAGCTATCTTGCCGAATACCACTGCTGACGTCAGCAGCGGCCTTTCCCCATCCGCAGACCTGGACAAGCTGTGGCGCTGGATGCTTCTCAACACCAGCGTGAGAGACACAGTGCACCAGCTTGTAGGTGGAGACGTGCCACACAGCACTTCAGCAGTCCTCGACATTGCGCTGGTGCTGCAGTCGCTGCGCTGGATGCGCGCCCTGGGCTGGGAGCCAAACATCGACGCGTGGCGAGGCACAGGGAACGACAATGCTTCTTCTTACATCCACGCTATCAAGGTTAAAGGCGTGAAGGATGGCAAGGAGGCCACAACCACTTTCTACGCTCTGTACGGTACGCACAACATAAGACGTGTTGCTCTGGACGCAAACCTTGTGGCAGAACACCCAAAAAGGGTTGTCATATACCGGTAGTTTTAACCAACCTGCAAGCTCTTACGTAGCCGCTTAGGGACTGACTCTCCACCGCCCCAATTCAGCTATTGTGTGACCCACCCGCCCGCAACTGACACACCTCGTTAGAACACCTGCGTATGTGGCGCTGATTAACTTACCATCAATCAGCTAATGATGCCACTCATATATGTCGGAGAGTGACTATGGTGTTGTGTGGAGAGTTTGTTGGCGTGTGCATGTATGTGTGTCGAGCAGGTTATGAGGGCCATGACTTGTGGCGGGAGCAGCTGGCAGAGGAGGGGTTCCATATCAGTAGCGACAGCCTGAGCGCAGCCTTCCACCGTTCTTACATGGAGCACCAGCAGGCGCAGTGGCAGGCTGCTGAGCGTGCTCATGCCGAGCGCGTTGCTGCGCGCGCAGGGCCGGCCCTCGCCATCACCATCCACGTGAAGGACTCGACGGGACGCACCACAACGCTTGAGGTGGAGTCGGATGATTCAGTCCTGCACCTGAAGCAAATGATTCAAGACAGAAAGGGCCTTCCACCAGACCAACAGCGTTTGATTCATGATGGAAGGCAACTGAAGGACCACATGGCACTGGACGAGTGCAACATCGGAGAGGGGGCGACGGTGGACTTGGTCCTGAAGCTGACGGGCTGCTAGGCTGCCGGCGTGTATGGTGTGCGGTCTGGGACCTCGCATGCGCCCAGAACCCCGACGTGCAAAGCAAGCGGTGCACCATTGTGGTTAGCGGCAGTGTACAACTGCCGTGCTTGTCCTCCCGTCCGCCCGACGGTCACCCGCCTTGCTTGTCCTCCCAATGCTCAGCATGCTCATCAGCATTCGGGGCCCGTCTTAGGGGCCGTCAAGCAGCTGGCGACGGGCGCACAGGCAGGGTGCCACCAGCCATGCACGGCTTGCAGCCGGAGGATGGCATGGCGATGTGGCGTCGGCCGTTGCCCTCATTTGCTGCATGCACACTTGCTGCGTTGGTGCATTACGCATTTACGTGGCAAAAGGGGACCTGGTACAGAGACTGTAGCAGCCAGCTCAGGCAGTACACTGCATGCAATCCGGCTCTGGTGTAACCTGAACATTGCGCTGGCAGGCTTGTCATGCACACAATAGATTCGGCGCTGTGTTGCAGTCATGGCATCCCCCCGCTCGTCACACTGCCACACCACAGGCATGGCCCACACGGTACCTGCTGTTGTCAGTGAGCGAGCTTTGCATCTTGCCACCCCACGACAGCGTTGGCCCTTGCTCTGGTTGTTCATGCATTGAAGCATCCGCAAACGCTGACCTGCCATATGCCTACAACATTGGATGCATGCGCTGGCCTGGTGGTGGATTTTGGTGTGGATGTGCAAGATGCGCGATTGTGTCCTGCGTGTTGAATACACATCTCACCATCACCCGCTAGACCCTGAGCCCTCAGGGGCTGCCTGCTGCACCCATGCCCAAGATCAAACCATCAATGTCAGGCTGAGACCCAGAATGTTGGCGCACATCCTTACACAGCCTTGTTGGCCTGCCATGTGTTACAACCACTACCGACTCCCTACATAGACTGCATCGCTAGCATTGTCGTTCTCCAAGCAGCAGCGCCATTGAGTATGGTGTATTGGTGTCACACCTGTTTGCTGGCTTCCATGCATTGGCATGTATGAACGGATCAAGAAGCAAGTAGAATGAGCGTCATAATCTGATCCGCCCCTGACCGACACAGGACAGCACGATGCACAATGCAACTGCACCATTAGCAAAGGGGCGCGAATGCCGAGGGTGCACAGCGATTGGAAAATACATAGGACAGATGAGCCTTCAGAGCGATTGCACGGAGTCGACGGGTGTCGGCACTCGGCCGCGGTTCCTCCTCCTCAGTGGGCACTTGACAGCGATCACACCCTCCTCGGTTCACAGGCATACGCAGCACTACTAGCCTGCCACGCTTACGTGCGCAATAACCCAGCAAACGCACAGCGGCCAGTAGGAGCAAACCATGGTGAAGACATTGGACAGGCACAGAGTACTGAGCAAGTGCTCGCCGCAAACAGGGGCGAGGAACCGCAGCTCGCAGATGCCACATGAGTACATGACCAACATGAGTTCACTGGGATGGACCCAGCGGACGGTGGGGCCCAGTGGGGGAAAGATGCGAGTCGGTGATTGGGATTGGGTGAGCAGATCTGCGATGCCAGCAGGCAGAACTACCCTTGGTTGTCGAAGAATGGCCTGAGACTCCCTTGCAAACCCAAGCCACCGCCCAACATAGCAGGTGGTGTCCACATGCGAAGGGCAAAACACTGCACAAGCTATGTGTGTTCATTTGTCAAAGGCAAAGCGCGGTGCTGCACAAGCTGTCTGTCTCTCAAAATGTGCCAATACATATCAAGTGAAAGATAGAAAATACTATACAGACTGTACTTAGACGAAAGACAAAGCGCTTGCACAAGCAATCAAGGGCGTGACTGCGGTTGGCATTCATGCGTCTTTGAAAGCTGCCGCGGACGCATGGTGCAGCAGCTGCCTCACCATGCTGACTCAGCAACTCGTCAGGCGCAGCACAATCACGCAAGGGTGGCTGGGTCAAGCAGCTGACCAATTCACAGTCGCACCAAAACCCTGGGAGGGCACGTGCGGGAAAGAGGGCACCGGAGCAGGTGTTGGGTAAGGGGTAGGCGGCGGGCAGAATCTACAGCCACAGGTGGCAAAGGCGGATGCACAGCAGCGTACCGCTAGCGGTTGATGACATGCGGCTGGTGGCAGGTGAAATGCCACTTGTGGTAGATTTCCTGGAAACTGGCGCGCAACGCGACAAGCATGACCCACCACACAGCACACCCAGCCCAGGCAGCGGAAAACAGGCAGGGAGCGGCGTGAGAAGGTAGGCCTGACAGCCTAGAGCAATCATGGCAGCGGTCAGGTCAGTGGGGCTCAGGCGCCATGGCTCTGTCTGGGCTGTCTGTCCGTGAAGATGTGTTTAAGATGTGCTCAAATGTGGAAAACACTGTACACGACCACAAGTTGTACCAAATCTTGTACCAAATCTAAGGTAACGCACTGCATAAGTAAGCAGCTGCCTCACCATGCTGACCCAGCAACTCGCTAAGGTGCTGTGCGCCATGCGCAAGACATACCGGTGTACGTAGCTAGCAGCAGAGCGGCTGCTTACGCAGCACCAGCATGAAAGTCTGGCTGGACCAAGCAAGGGACCAGCTAACCAGCCTGCACAACCGCACCATAACCCTGGCAGGGCGGCGTCAGGGAAGAGAGTGCCGGGGCGGGTGTCGGGTACTGCCAGGGGTAAGGAGCGCGGGCGGAATGTAAAGGAATCGGGAGCAAGGGAGGATACACAGGCGCGTACCGGTAGCGCTTGACACGTGGCTTGCCAAAAAAACTGGCTTGCAATGTGTCTGGCATAACCCATCACACAGCTCACACAGCCACCACGCCACAGAAAACAGGCAGGAAGGGAGCAGCATCAAAAGCAGGGCCCGGCAGCCCAGAGCAATGCACGCAGCGGTCGGTTTAGAGGGGATCACGCGCTTTGGCTCTGGCCACACGTTGCAGCAGTGCTTGAGCAGTACCGTTGTGTGAATAGGTGATAGATCGCAGGCAGCAGGAAGCACAACGCAATCATCAGTTTCGGGCAAGCAATGCAGAGCAATGCGGAGGACGCAGCGTGGCAGTATGGCGCGTCTAGCGGGCTGGCGGCAGAATGAAGAAGGTGATAAGGTGCATCCCATGCTGAGACTGGGTCGGTAAGGGGTGAGGGGTGAGAGTGAGCTTCAGCCCTTGCATATCGCTGCGTGAACCAAATAGGAGGGGTGATACAGAGTGCGAATGAGCAGGGTCAGCAGAGCCGGATTGATGTCGGTGTTGGGGACTATGTGCAACGCGACACAGCCACAGTGCATATTGCACGGATTATTTGATGTGGCTGCTTATTCAGAGGGGGCAGAGCAT